>VNJQ01005823.1:0-368077 GCA_008042515.1 Drosophila truncata | reverse complement strand
AGTTCATAAGGATCGGCGGACTATATCCTATAGCTGCCATATAACTGATTGATCGGAAATGGTATAACTCCGGTGTTTTTAGAGTTAGAGAATTCAGATTTTGTACGAATGCTATTGTTGGCAACATAATACGACATACCAAATTTCATAAGGATCGGCCGACTATATCCTATAGCTGCCATATAACTGATTGATCGGATATGCTATAACTTCGGCGATTTTAAAGTTATAGAGTTCAAATTTAGTAAGAATGCTATTTTTGGCAAAATACTACGACAAACCAAATTTTATCAGGATCGGCCGACTATAAGATATAGCTATAGATATAATAATATAACTGAAAAATCGAAAATTGCCCATCTTTTGTGTTTTCGAAAATAGAAAAGAAAAACTTCGTACATATTATATATTTGGTCAGTTGATCCGACCTACCAAATTTCATAACGATCGGCCGACTATATCTTATAGCTGCCATATAACTGAACGATCGGAAATTAGCCGGCCATTTCAGCCTTCTCGTTAAGTCATTTAAATTAGATTGCATATGATTCAATTTGGAAAATATAATTTACAGAATATTCTGCAAGGGTATATAAACTTCGGCTCCGCCCGAAGTTAGCTTTCCTTTCTTGTTTATAAGTAAACTTAGATATTTACTTTATAATGGGTCTTTAATTAGAAATATTAAGTAAGCATTATTGTTGATACCAAAAGAATAGCGAATTTAAAAAAAAATATGTGCCTAAACTAGATAAATTGTCAAACGTAAACAAGAAAATGTGTTATGATCTCTGAATTGTTAATTTAAGTAAAGTGCTTTTTCAAAAAGTACAAGTAAAATTATGAAAAAAAATGCTTAAAAGGTAAATAAATGAAACGAAATCATAATTATGAGTTACATTATTTATATTTTGTATTCATTAGAAATTTGAATGTGTTTCAAAAACTTTATTTCTTCAATTTTTGTTTACATAATACAATTCTTTAGTCATTAGGTGGTAGGTACATGTATAGATAGAGATTTTCGATTTGTTTCTGGTTTACTCCGTTTAACTCATTTTAAATAGTTGGGAATACAAATTTATAAACTTAACAAATTATATAAATATATAGTATATGTGTAAGTTCTGTGCTATCCCTAGATAAGGGTACAGGTATATGTATTTAAGTATCTATATGTTCTTTTTTTCTATTTATTTTTTGTAAATCGGTTCAGACCCTTTTAGCTTCCTTCCGTCATGTCTTGGTGAATCCGTGATTGAGCTGACACAAAGCCTTTTTGGGTTTCCGCTTGGTTCAAGGAACAAAGTGAACAAAAACAGGTATTTAGGGGAAAACAGGAAAGGATATATTATGTTTGGGCTTATTCTGTGAGATTGTGCAGCATTTTTAGGGATGCTGCTCAAGGACAGCTTGAAAAATAAACAGAATAATAAAAGCTATTCAAAAATTCAGTAATTGTTTGGTTTCGAGCGAGACGGCATCAGTAGTATCTACTGTCTTTTTCTAATTCGCTTCCAAGAGGACAAAAAACAAGGGTATACATAAATGTACATATTTATGCATGTCTGTTTTCCTGTTCTAATAATTATAAAAATAATAATAAAAATAAAGGTAAAACCTCTTAGTTTTGGTGGCAACGATTTGTCAAAGCTCTCTACAGACAATACAAAAAAAAATGTATTTATTTAACAAGTATTCTTAGTAATAATTTTGTTTGCTCTTGCTTTTGTTTTATTTTTAGTTTTCTTTACTTGACTTTTTTCTATTTTTTTGTTTGTTTGTTTTCTCAGTGTTTTGTTTTTCTTTTTACTTTTTGGTATCAATTACAAATCTTTAGTTGCAGTCCTACAAAATTTAACAGGCGGCGTCTTTGGCGCATCAAAGTTCGAAACATTCAGTTGGGGTTTAGTTTTATTTTTTTTTTTTGGCCTTTGTCCTCTTTTTTTTTAATTTTATATTTAATTCCCATCAGCCCCGCTTGTTGCTATAAATATTGCTATTCCAACCGATCTCTAGATCGTTAAACACGTACATACATATGCATAATGCGGGGTATATATAATATATAAACAAGCAAAAGGGAGAATCAACCGAAAAGCTCTGCCGGCGAGTATTGTTGTCGGTGTGTAGTTTTAGTTTTAGTTTTTTTTTTAGGTGGGTACTGTACGGATTGGTCAAAGACAATATAAAGCATAAGATGCATAACGCCATATGGGTTTTAGCTCTATATTGCCTTCCGATTGGGTGGTGTCTTCGAATACCCTGTATAGCCCCTCCACAAAAAACATTTTGGCGATTTGAAATCTCTGGCGAAATCTCTAGAGCCATACGCCATTTCTTATCCTTCGGTTTCACCTGCATATTTCTTTACATACATCAAATCAATAGGGACTTAACAACTGCTTAAGGATGTGTATGGTTGTGTATTGTTTTGTCATTTGTTTTGTTTTTCTTTCTTTTTTTTTGTTGTATCTTTTTATCTTTAAGTACTAGAACATAAAAATATATGTATATATAGATTTGTTTTGTTTGTAAATACGTACGTATCAACTATGCAACTTGGCCTATGCGCGCTACATACAATTGTTAAAGATATACACATACATATATCCATACTAAATAGTATCCTGTATACGCAATTATAATCTTTGAATGTAACCAGCTCATAGCGTAAAAAGACTATTTCGAATAGTTTCCGTTTTGTCAACGACAACGTCAATATATATATATCAATATAGGTTGCTCTTAGAATTCCACGACATCATCTCTCTATTCCCAGTCATCGATCGATCCCCTTGTAGTATTCTGTCTTCACTCCTAATATATCCTTGTATAGTAAATAAGCGAATGTATATTTGCTTCATTCCTTCGTCTAGGTTCAGTCCCAGTCCCACCTATGTATGCCTGTGGCTTGAGCACTTCACTCGAACATGGCCATCGATGAGGTGGGCACCACCTCCAGCAGCAGCTGGAAAAACAGGGTCACCTTGTCTGCAATGAAAGGAAATTATTTAAATTAATAAATAATAATAGGTAATTATTATAAAAAAACTTACTCATAAATCTCGGCGTCATGCCCAGCTTCACGAAGGGCACATAGAAGATCAGGCCCGCAAAGATGAAGAGCAGGGCATACAGATACTCAATGCGCGGCGTCTCAAATATGGGTGCCGCCACAAGATAGATGGATATGACCAAGACCACAACGGGAATGATGATCGGCACTTTGTACGGCCGAGGATAGTTGGGTTTGGTGTAGCGCATCACGATCAGAGCCAGCATAGCGCCACCGTAGAATATCCAGGCGGTGAAGCTGAAGAAATCAATCAGCGAATCAATTGTGCCATGGAGCACCATTGCCGAGGCAATCAGCGACTGCATTCGGAGACGGGTATAATATGCCACAGAGAAAGATATAGAAAGAGGGAGAGAGTGAGAGATAGAAGGGAGATTAAATTGGGCAAGGGATCTCTATTAAATAATTATTATTTTTTTATATTTACTATCGAACGTTCTTTGGATTATAAAGCAAAAACAATTTTAAAACAAAATAGTATATAAAGAATAAAGAAAACATAACGCCAAAGAATTTTACTATTAAAAGTTCTTTTGATTATAAAGCAAAAACAATTTTAAAACAAAATAGTAAGATACATAACGCCAAAGGATTTTTTTTTTCAATATTTAAATATGTATTTTGTATTTCAAATTCAAAACCACTAATTCCAAATATGATTTCACAGAGAAAGGTATGCAGAATGTGAATGGGATGATTGTTCTTAAATACTTACGTGGAATATTAGGCCTGGGGCAGGTGTGAGACGGCGCACATGGACATAGGAGAGAATGTCCAGCAGGTGACCCTCTCGACTGGCCGCAAAGCACAGACTACAAACAGAAAATGTATAAATATTAAACATAAATATAATATAAATTATTTAAATAATATATTCCCCTTACCGTCCAGCTGCAAAGAGCGTGCCATTGGCACTGCCAAAGGTGCTAATGGTGACACTGAGCGGCATGAGCCAGGCAAGGGCTCCGAGTATACGATTGCCAAAGGTAACAGCCACAGCCTCCGATTCGATCATCTCCTGGGGCGACATGGCCGCCAGATAGGAGATGTTGATCAGGGCATAGCAGAGCGTCACCAACGGTATACCGATGATAATCGAGCGCGGTAGATTCTTGCTGGGATTCTTGATCTCCTCGGTGACATAGTTGAGGTTGTTCCAGCCGTCGTAGGCCCACAGCCCCGTGTAAAAGGCTGTGGCAATTGCACCCACGTTCGGCATTGGGCCATTAAATGCATTCGACAAATGCTGTGTGTTGCCCTGCATTAGCTTGTAGGCACCACCGCAGATTACGACCACCACGGCCACCAGTTTGGCGGCGGTGAATACATTCTGCACGGCCATACCCAGGTTAACGCTGTAACAGTTCACGAACAGAATCATCACTGTAAAGGAGATACAACAGAGAGTTTAAGATGGTATTTTAGAATAAATAATGCATATTTTGTGTGACTTTAATACTCACCAATTGCCACCAGGGCGACCATCTTGACCACGCCCCTGGGCGGATCGCATTCAGTCACAAAGGCCTCAACGGCGTACTGTGCAAATGATAAGCATATTATAGCCATTTGAGATGGCTTCAACACCAATGTCGATACCCATGAGAACAGAAACGCCGGCGCCGGTCCATAGGCATCCATAAAGTACGCCCACTCCGCCCCCGACGATGTGTTCATCGTGCCAAGTTCAGCGTAAGCCAGAGCGCCTACGCAAAGTCCGGGAAATAAAAGAAATGGAAAACGGGGGAAAATTAGAAGAGGAAATTAGGAAAAATAAGGCAACCATTGGAGCCAAGCCTAGAGGTCACTTAAAAAAACCCACGCAAAGTGCTTTCAAGTTAAATTGGGGGTCTAAGTAAGGGCTTAATTTTCAAGGGTTTTCTTGTTATATATTTATAGGTTATATAAGTACTGATATTAAAATTTACATGTTCTTTTGCAGTTTTACAATTAGGAAATTGAATGGTATTCTTGTGTATCTAATTTAATTATTTTTTATCTATTTAAATATCCATATTTATGTATAGTTTTTATTACTACTTCCCTAGCTTTGATGAAAATATTCTCTAGAGTAATAGTTAATAAAAGATGAAAGCCTTTACGTATTTTTAAAATAATATTAAAACTTATATGGCTTATGACTTTCTATTAAATTTTATCTAATAACTAATGGCCTCGGTAGTACGTATATAGTGAAGAGCAGCGTATTTTTGGCCACTTGCCAGCCGTGCAACAAGTTGATGGGTTGGGGATAATGATGTGTAAATAAGTGGGTCAGCTGCATGCGGTGCACGTGGCTTCCATTCCCGGTCAAGGGATGAACGTTTGGTTACAATACTTACCCAGCAGCGAGAGCAGACCACAGGCAAGCCAGATTATAAAGCTAACTCCAACGGAACCAGTGCGAACCAGTAACCCGGAGGGTGACACAAAAATTCCAGACCCTGTAAATGAAAGGAAAGTATATGGTATATTATATTATATTATATTATATTATTCCTGATTTTTAATGCCTGACTAGGAGATATTTCATACAAAAATAATGGGCATTAAAATAAACTCTTTACCGAGGCTATATTTAAAGTAATAAATAGAACAAAGTGCCTAGTTATGAGAAAAATGGTTTATAATTAAATATTCTGTCCATACAGAGGTCTCTCATTTTTATGCTAAATATGACTGTATTTTTCCTTATAATTCCCTGTTTTTGCAATCAATTAATACCCTGTAAAATATATATATCTATAACCCACAGTGCAGTGCATACGTCACAGTTGCTGGTCGAAAAGAACAGCTGATTTTCCGCGGATTCCTTTATGCTAATGTGCGAGGAGAAAATAAGGTGGCAGAATGAGCGAGAGAGAGAGACAAAGAGTGGGCGATAAATCGCAAATATGTAGAACAGTGGGTGTTGCCGACGTCATCAGCGGGCGGGCAGCTTCGGGAAAAGCTTTGAAAAACCACGAGGCAAAAGCACAATACCGGTAAATAATGGTTTTTTCTTTTCGAAGCGAAGCATTTTCCCGGAGAGGCAGTCGCATCCGGTGAGCAAATGTGAGAGAAAAGGAAAACTACGAGGACAGGGAAAAGGAGAAGGCGTGCAACAATTTGGTAACACCATTGCGTGCCACAACTGGCACCATTGCCTAAGGTCAAAGTGCAATACCGATAATAGCCGGTATTCGTATCATAAATATTGTAACCTAACCTAACTTTGGGTATATTTACAATTGAGGGTAAAGTAATAGGGGATCGATAATAGAGTTTCGATATATATGCTATAAATCGATACCTTTAAGTATTATCAGAAAAAAGGAAAAGTAAATTCGATTTCTCTTTTTCGATTACTCTTTTTTTTATTAACGATCATTTTCAAAATTGAAAGTTGAGAAATATAAAATGTTCCGATATTTTTTTCGGTAAAGTAATTTATCGTATTTTTCCTTTTGATAGACATTCTTAGACTTTTTTTTGCTTGAGGATAATATTCTAACGAGTTTTGATAGAAAAAATCACCTGAAAAGCGGCAGAAAGTATGCTTTAAAATAGTTTCACCTTATAAATACTTTTTATTTTGAAAACCTTTGCTAATTCTGTGATACCTTGAATGTTGTACAGATATCTAAAGAAACATTCTTTAATTCTGGATTTTATGCTATACTATATACGCATTCGTTATACCATAATTGTGATTTTATTTTGAGTATTTCGCTGCAACGTTTATTTTACTCCAACTCCACAAAAAAAAAAATGAAAGAAAATGCCGGGAAAATGCCCTTATACACAATACAACACCCACGGATAGACAGGCAACACCTACACATAGATCCCAGTGCTGTGTATATGTACTGCTACGCGTAAATACATATATCTAAATTTATGCGAACGTATTTTTGGCCATGCGCGCCTCCAATTCAACCCACAAACAACAAAATAAAAGCTATGAAAAAATGTGCCTCAATAATTTTAAAGAGAAAAATGTTAAATGTGTAAAAAACAAGCAGCAAGAAAACGCGAAAAAAAAGAATCAACAACAACGGACACGAGAATAATCATTTGACACGGTCCAGGGGAAAATAGCATGTTTTTCTCGTCTTTAAGCATCTCAGTGATTTTTCTCCTGCCTCATGTTTTATGCATTTTCTTTTAGCTTTTCACGGTTTGAACTTACCTATCATGGTTCCAACAATTAAAGCCACCCCACTGAAGAGGCCCAGCCTGAAAGGACACAAAGGATATGGTGTAAACTTAGTTTTACAATTTTCCAAGTTGATATTTTATACACTGGATGCTAATCGTTTTTTAAATAAATGCAAAGGGTGTTCTTGGTTAAGATCAGAAATTTAAGTTTTTAAACAAGAAAATAAAGCTAAATTCGGAAGCCGAAGTTGATTTGATTTTATATTATTAAAAACATTAAAGAAAAATCTGGGAAATGGCCTATTTATAAGGAAACAGTGTTAGCAAAAAGGTTACTCATTACCCTCTTAATATTATTTTATATTTAAAGAAAATTAAAACAAAGTAAATAAGGAAAAACGTTAATAAGCACATAAACTTTGGACTTGTTTTCTAAAAATACATATATGTTTGCATATCGTTAGTTAGATGTCAAAATCGAATTTGTAAACTTGTTAATTTTAAGTGAGTAAAGTACAAGTTTTAATTAACACCAAAGTGTTAAAATTAAATCAGCTGTAAAGCACGTTTCTGTCTAGGTAAATAGAAAATGTTTACGAAAACACACTGAAACAAAAATATCGACAACAACTATTTATAAGTAAAGAGTATTAAGTTCAGGCATTAAAACTAAGAAAGGTGAAGCTCAAAGCCACTTTTGTAGTAATATTTTTAAAATAAAAATTTGATTTTCCAATTAGGAATTTATTTAATAAAAACGATTGAATTTAATAAGCCAACTGAAAGATACAATTTTCCTTAAAAGGGAATTAATAAAAACGAGAGAGAGTATATAATTTTACACAGCAAATAATAATACAAACTAAAGTTATTTATTGGAAAAAGTTAGCCAAATATGTTTTTGTTTTTATCCCAACTTGATACAAGTCAAACCTTAATATTATGTGTGAATATATAAAACTTTTAACATGGTGGCTTAATAGTAAATTAATTAATATGTACAACGAGATTCTTAAACTCCTGATTAGTGATTAAATTGAAATAATAAGGTAAAAATAAAAAACAAACAATTAGAAAATAGTGTTCTTTCAAGACGTACAGCGATATCTAAATCAGATTCCATTTCGCCGACTTACCTAGCAATCGATGTGGTTACCATCACTGCAACGCTAATAAACCAGTTGGGAATTATAACGTCACAGGGGTGGGAAAAACCTCGCAACTAGGCTCATCGATCTGCCATAAGAAATACATATCTAAAGCGTTGAATGCTTCGATTGCTGCTCTGGGCAACGGACGTCATCAGCAATGGAAACTGACGTTTTCATTTTTCATTTTACTTTATTTTTATTTATTTATTTTTTTTTTTTTTTGTTTTTTTGCAAGACAAAATTGATCAAATATATATGTATCCTACCTTCTCTCGAGGTGAACAACGTGGTTCTGCGTTGAGCCATTCCTCTCCAGCGGCTTCCGCATCCTCCCGGTCCCTGATGCGTCGGTCTCTGTCGCTTCGGGCCCTTCTGTCCCAAGAGACCCATTGGCGCACATGGTCCCGTTGGTCGTTGCTTTTGTTGGCACATTATGTCCTGCAGGATCAGCCGAAAAAAAATAAGAGCAGAAACACAACGGATTAGCATCGGATTACAACCAAAAAAAAGTACCAACAAATCACAATAAAAAAATTATATAAAAGAAATCAGATAATCAAAACACAAGGAAATGATTCTTTTCGTTTTGAATATTGATCTTAAAATATCTGTTCCAAAATAATCAGCGACCGAGAGCAGAGCACATGGGCAGGGATTAGCATGGGGAAATTATTATATATTTCAAGATCTCTTTGATATTTGTGGTTTCTAAATAAAAAATTGCCCTGAAAAATTGGATTGGAACATAGGGTCCATATAAAACAAATATTTTTAAAATATTTCTGGGAAAACTAACACAATATCTGATATACTTCTTAAGGATTATGTATTTCAAGTTTATTTATTTAACGGAAAAAAACACACACATAGAAGTTGCACTAGAAAAAAAGTTATATAGATTTTAAATAGATATTTTTTTTATAACACGAAAACATCACAAGGATAATGTTCTTTTCCATTCATAGAAAATATATGAATGAACACTCGCACACACACACACCTCTATTATCTGTTGAATTATTATTTTTGCATGCGGTTTTTTGCAAGCAAAATAGTTGTGATATTTTATCGCGCATGGCATGGACGGATAACAAGGTGCTAAAATTATTTCGCCGCGAATTTCAGCTCTCAGCGAATACGAATTATATGTGAAGCGGCCAAAATGGAAACAGGAACGTTGGATAGAACGGCGGTGGAACGAAAAGAATCGTAACGCTGACAACTGGCAACTGTCCGCCTGCCACTTGGCGGCGGCGTCAAATAGTCCGCACGGCGAGAGCTTTCCCACCGAGCGTTTTCCGAGGGTGGGCCGAGTGCCAGCCGAATGGCACCCGAAGACCAGACGAACATCAGCCGAACAGCGAACGAGAGGCTAACACGAAGAGAAGTTAGGATGCTGTCGACATGATGGCGACCAGTGATGGGCAAAGGCAACACTTTTGTCCAACTGTACTCGAAATTCTATCTAATTTCTTATTTAACGGTACAATATATGACTTTCCTTGAGGTACAAGTTATTTCAAAAAAGTTTTCTGATTCTCAAGTTCAAGATTCTAGCTTGAAATACAACTTTCTATACCTTAGTAAGGAGGAAATGTCCTTTAAAATGACATATAAATTAAAATTAAAATAACCTCTAAAGGGGTATCTTTGTACCTTATAGATCTAGGTACAATAATTTAGATTCCATCCAACACTATCGAGTACTTTCTCTCTTATGCTCTCTCTCTCTCTCTCTTTCGCCCTGTCCTCCCCCACTGGCTCAGATTTGCCGATAGCTTTCGTCGCTGTCTACGTGACAGAGTTTGTGTATGTATAAAAAGTCCTCCTGCTTTTCTGACTGATTTATGAAATTTGTGCCGTCTGTCGTGTGTGGTTCTATATTTTCATTATAAGATTGTCAAGGTGAAGGCATCTGGCTCTCTCTATCGCTGTTGCTCTTGTTGGCGCTTTCGCTCTCAAGTTTTCCGGCTATTAATAACTTGAAATAAAAAATGTAAAATTGAATTAGTCGGCTAATTCCCCCCGGCGACGTCAGAAGGAAGGTTCCAATGCATTCACAAAATGTGACATATGTATAGACCAAACATGCCGCAATGATGAAACCCTTGCTCTCTCGGCGCCTTCGGCAGACCGCTGCTCTCTCAATTAATTGTTTGTGGCGCATTTCATTTGTCTCAATTGACCGTTGATTTTTTGTTTTATTTATTTTTAATATGTATTTGTAGGGGAGACTCCGCGGCCCAGAGCCGGAGCCTCTCTATTAGGTCATGTGCTGCTGCGACTCCCATCTACACATCCTACGTCATTGGGTCTTTGGCTCTGTCGCTTCTTCAATATTCTCTCGCCCACGAGGCGTCGAAATTTCATCAGCCCGCCAACTCGTTTGTACCCAGCAAATGTACATACATATGTACATATACATACATACATGCATAGAATCGTGGTACCAAAGTTTCATAGTTTCATGCTCACCCTCACTATTTCCGTTCGATTCTTTGCCTGGACTTGCCCCCAAAAATTGTATATGTACGTATCGAGAGATAGTGCGTGGAACAAGCGAGTGTCTATAAGCAAGAACATAAATATCATACGTATTCGGGGATTTGAATACACAAGCCCTCACACACGCCATCACTGCCATGGGAATAAAATAGCAACGATTTCTCACTGACTACTAAGGCACCAAGCTGAATAAGACATTATTATCGCTTTATCATTATTATTAATACTATTTTTAAATATTGTAAGCTTGGTTTTAAACGGAAAAAGATAGGATTCGGTATTAAAATTAAAAATATTTGGAAAACACTGCGTATACGTAATAAAAGTATAAGTTAATAAAATTTAATACTGAATATAAACATTACACTGAAAATTAAGTCTTTATGATAATATTTTTTGTGAAAAAACATAATAAAATTATAATTCAGAAGTTATAGGGAATTAAGGAAACACTGCGTATACTTGATCACATATTCGTTACGTATACGCCACTTTGAAAATATATTACTTTGAATCTTGAAGTCATATTTAATATTTTTTAAGGAATAATCATAATTTCCAAACTAAAAATGAGTTGTCATGTTTAGGGAAACACCGCGTATACGTGATAAAATACACGTTACGTATACGCCACGGTGTACCTATATATAAAATAGACTTACTTTCTAAGAAAAGTAAAATAGAATCATAATAATTCAGGAGCTAAAAATTAGTAATATAATTAGGAGAAACACTGCGTATGCGTAATAAAAAAATTCGTTAAGTATCCGCCACCATTCAGTTTGTTATAATGAAAAAATAAATAATAAGAAAAATTTAATTAAAATTCAAAAATTGATTTCCAAGTTGAAATAAAGTAATTTATTCATTATATCACTGCGTATACGTGATAAAATATTCATTACGTATACGTAATCTTGAAAATATGTAATTAAATTGAATATTTTTAATTAAAAGGGAAAGAAATTATTATTTCTAAATAAAATAGTATCAGAGATATGCATTAATATTACTTATTAATGAAATTCATTTATTTAATAGGGCGTTTCAGGGCATTTTAAATAGCTTTAGTAATTTGTTCTATCTTTTTAGCAGCTTTCCGAGTTAAACTTGTTTTATTAACAAATAAATGACAGATCTTTTGGATTTTTCCCAATAATAATCTATCATCTGTATGTCCCAGCTCAACACTTAACACCTGGAAGAAACCTTAGGGAATATAATTCTTAGAATGCACTATTGTTTTGACCATCATAGTACGTGTGTATAAATAAATAATCTACGTCTACGTCTGTTCCCTGGTATATATATACCATAAACATAAATAAAAGGGGTCCTAAGCTCTCTGTCGCCTTTCTTTCTTTCTTTCTATGTCGCTTTCTCCCTCGTCTTTCTCCTCGATCTATATGTTTTTCTGTCATAAAAGTCACGAGGCTCGTGAACATTCCGTCTTCTATTTTGTTTTTATGTTTTTTTTTTGTTTAGCTCTTTAGCTAAAGGGGCGTGGCAGGTAGGCAGGCAGCAGACTTGGGGTACTTTACTTAGTGATCTTAATCATTCTAAGCCAACAAGCGATCGCATGTCCATTGCAAAAGTAAACCAATAAACAGAAAAAACGGGCGAAATAATTCTAGAAAACGACCACTTTGTAGCAAACGGAATTCACATATAAATGCTAGATCAAGTTACTTAATAGAATACTTTGTGATATCATTCTAACAAGTAGTCTTCATTGTTCGATTTGTATAATTATTCGAAATTTAAAGTCCTTGATATATTAAGGATTATTAAAAGACAAGTGCAGCAGGTTGTTTGTACAATCAAACTTATCTATAAACTTTTCTATTAAAGGGACTTTAAAATTGTAGGTTTTATATATCACAGGATTCTGATAAAGGCATTATATATACTCAGTAAATGTGATAGATATTATAATATAATTATACTAATAAATATAGAACTTTTAGAATATTTCCCTCCGAAAACTGCTTAAATATTGACATGTTACCCAGTTTTCCCTTCCCAAAATTAATTTAATTTCTCATACAGATATTTTCCTTCAGTGTATCAGTTTATTCCATTACCCACCCCCTCTTATTTGCCATCCAACTCCAGTGACGCAAAGAAGTCGCTGCCTGCCAGCGCCACTAAATGAAAATGAGTAATAATCACGCGCTACATAGCACGGAATTTCTGCACCCCGTCGGCCTCCTCCCACCGATTTCCTCGGTGATTTTGCTCGGCAAATACTTGGCTATTTCTTGCAAATGAAATTTTTAAATATGCCAAGCTCAACGTCGGACAAGATGATGGCAGAGGGAACAGAGAAAGAGAGCGAGGGGGTGCATCTTAATTGGCATTTGGCCAAATAAAAATCATTTTGTTGGTAAATATTTTCAGGTTTCAGTTAATTTTGTTGTTTTATTTATTGTTATTTTATTTATTTTTTTTCTGAATAGAAAGGTGTATATGGATATAGTGCCTGTATGGCATCGATTAACAAAAAACAAATTATAAATCAGGCGTTACGAATATGCAACTGATGCTTAAAAGCTAAACTAAAAAGTGTTTCATCAGGGAAACCCCTTGAATTATGGGTAAAAAATATTTGCTTTAATTTAATTCTTGTAATTTTAATTACTAAAGAATATATAAAGAAAATATCAAGCAAAGTTATAGGTATTATTTTAGCATTTAAACATTTTATATCAAGTATTTTTCAATGTAGCAAACCCTCTTCCCTCCTCCGACCAGTTCTTTCATTAAATTTAATGAAAATGTATTCAGCCACAGCTGCCGGCTTGCCGAAAATTTAATTTAACATCATTTGTTTATTATTATTTAGCCTTCGTTGGCTGTTAATTAAACGGCACATGGAAATGCTTTATCTACTCAGCAACTTGTGTCGCAAAATGTTGTTTGTGCTAATTACAAACAACAAAATAAATGCTCGCTTGTTGGATTGATTGATGGATTGATTGATCAACTGTTGGATCAATTCACCTTTGACCAAAGCAAGCCCAGACCTGCTGCCGTCCAATAAATTATAGAAGTTGGTCACAAGTGTTTGCTTAACCCTCCACTGACACGCGAGCCCGAAATAAAACCACACGCCACTTTGCTTAACTGATTTGTTCTGTTTCTCGAGTCCCGAGTCCCGAGTTCCGAGTCCCGAGGAAGCCGTCAAAAGTGTCAATGGCCCTGTCCCAGACTTAAGTCCCCGACAGCCCCTACAAAAGTGCTCAATTCGGTCGCCCACTTGTCATAACCAGATCAAATGTTTATGCGGGGTTAAAGCTGGGAAATTGTATCATTCCAGGTATCTACTCTGTTATATAAAAAAATTAAAAGATAATCATAATTCAGAAGTTACAAATTTGTGATAATAATTAGAGGAGCACTGCCTGTACGTGATAATAAGATTGGTTAAGTATCCATCATAAAATATATTATTTTAAGAAAATATATCTTGAGAAAAAATGTTACTGAAAATATATCATAATATCCAAGTTAAAATTAAGTAACTCCTGATTCTCGGGAATCAAAATTTTGTTTACAAATTGAATTCAAAGCAGTAAGCTTTGACTAAAATATCTGACTGTAGGGAAACTAAACTAAACTGTAACTCGAAACTTTAAATACTCGGCCATGGGATCGAAAGCCTGTAAATTTTTTGGACCAAACGACGGGGACTGTGGCGATAAGTCCGTTGGTGCTATATTCTTCGATTTTGTCACCAAGAACATGGCCTTGCCCTCTGAAATGGGCGAACTGGTGACCTACGTGTTACTGATGGTTATCTCTTGGTACGCGGTTGTCTTCACCTTCAGGTTCGTGGTGTCGCTAGTGAAGCCTGTCCTCATAGTGCTGATCGCCCTGTTCCTGTTCCAATTCCTGCGCACCTTCAAGTACAGCGGAGCGAAGGATCTATTCATTCAAATTCCAAGTCTAATCATGAGTGGCGTGTCCAAGGCAGTGGAGATGTTCCTGCGTCTATTGGAGTAGGAAATTCCATTCTTAAAAATTCCATGTAATTGGTACATATATGTGTACATATCTATATGCTTTGTATACGATTCTAGCTAGATTCTCTAGAATTATAAATATATGCCAAATACTTGTACAAACTTTTGCAGTTTGCCTTTGTTTATTTATCTATGATCTTTGGAGATAAAAAATAATTTTTTCTTTATAGGATAGCTGTACAAAGTCATGAATTCGTAATAATAAAATTTGTTGAACCATTTATTATATTGGGAAACACTGCGTATACGTAATAAAATATTCATTACGTATACGCTACCATGAAAATAAGTAATTTACTTGAATTTTTTTATAAGAAAGACTACAAAGCAATATTTCTTAGCTAAAAATTGGCTTTAAAAATATTTAGTATTTTAAATATTTATTATTATTATTTAAAAATATTTATTAAGAAAATTATAACCTTCATAAAGCATTTCAATGAATTTTAAATCCAAAGGAATGAGGTATCTCCCAGTAACTTGGAGTTATTTGATATTATAATAATATAAAAGTTGGTTCATATATTAATTATAACCTATTACAATAATTTCATTGAGCAACTCTTAACGCCTTCGATGTTTAACCGCAGACGTGTGGCTGATAAGTCAGGTGTGAACCAGTTGAAATCTAATAGAAATTTAATCTGAGACTTAATTGATTATATTGGCGCTAAAAGTCATTTACCAAACCGGTTAGATGCCGGCTAAGAGCGGATTCTTTATAGAATGAGAAAGAGAAATTTTGAAACCAATAAAATGTGAATCTTTGCATATATTGATTATATATACAATAAATTGTTATATTTCTTTATCAATATTAGATTTCTTTGGGGAATATCAACTCTTTAACAAATAATATTTAATTATATTATTTTATTATAATATTTTTTATTATAATATATTTTATTATAATATTATTTTATTATATTATTTTTTATTATAATATTTATTATTTTTAATTTGAATTCCATATAATATATCTTTATCAATGTTCATGATATCCTTTTGCGCATAAATGTCCAAATTTCGCTTATGAAATGCTGTGTTATTTCAATATGTCTTGTGCTCCATTTGCGTCAGACAACAACAGGCCCACCTCAGCCCCTCAGATCTCGCTTTATTGGATGCTGTCGAAATGTAGTCTAAATTGAAATGTATCGTTTGTCGTTTAACATCGCTTTCCACGCCTTCTATGGATTTCGTTAATTGAGATCCCGCAATGCAATCGGGAAGGAGGGGGGGCTGGACGGCATGCGCGATGGGAAGGAGGAGGAGGAGGAGGGTCGTGTGGCGTTGGGCGTTGGAAGCACGACAAAGTCAATGTCAAGGCGACCCGTGCACACGGGTGGCAAGTGGCAAGTGGCAAGTGGGGAAAGGGAAGAGGAAAGGCGTGTCGCCATCTTGTAATGCCAAATATGTACATGAAAGAGCAAAAGGAAAATGAGAAAGGGAAAATGGAAATATTGTGTCATGTACGGAAGGTCGCCAGTGAAATTAATTCGGTTTTAGTTTTAAGATTATTAAAACGGATAACTATGGTGTTTAAAAAGGGAAGCAAATGAAGATTAAAGATCCTGGGATTGTTAAATGAAGTCCTTAATTAATATATTTATTAAATTTATTAAATTTATTATATTTAATATATTTATTATATTTATTATATTTATTATATTTATTATATTTATTATATTTATTATATTAATAAATATAAATATATTTATAATATAAAATATATAATATTTATTATATTTATTATATTTATCCTAACAATTTTAGTTCCATTTACAGCGATAACATGATGATGATGTTTGTGTATCACCAATGACCTTGGCATTGTCCCAAGCCTTGGCAAAGGTCAACGACTAAAGTCTGGCAAACTCTAGCCACCTCAAAAAATGAGAAATCATTCAGGGAAATATGTGTTGAGATGGAAAGAAGTAAACTAGTTCATTCATAAATCTATATATACAAGAAATCTTATGTTTTGAAAGTTTTTAGTAAAATATATATCCAACTCCAAACAGCACACAAAAATGTTTATAAATTATTAAAGTCAAGACATTAGCCTGAAACAGAGAACCATCAACCTAGTAATCAAGAAGCTCCACAGCAATCTGTGAAGGATCAGGGGGCAAGAGATCGTAGCAACAGAAATCGAGCTCGGGATAACCGGACTTCCGTTTCCGGTTCGTACAGAAGATGCACATCAAATAAATCCCATTAAAATCCCTTTAAAATACATATTTTTAGCAGCATTCTAGTCTTTCCTGGTCAGCTATTTTCTAATCCAAATCCAAATCTCCTTTGCTGGCATGTGCATTTTTCCCATTTCTTTTAATTTTCTACGGCCGGACAGGCGAACCTCGGACCTCTCATCATAGTGTCGCTGTTTTGCCTTTTCCACTGGCATTTCAATTTAACTCAATTGATTTTTATTCGACTCGTGACGGCGGCCACGACGCCACGTCGCTGCCGGCGTTGATGATGACGCTAATGATCAGACGTTATAATTACAAAGCGATAAATTCATTTGGACCTAGACTGCTGGTGACTTTCAACACAGAGAAATTGAGCAAAAATAAAAAAAAGATAAAATATTTACATTTATACGTTTTCTAAAAATTTATATAAAGTTTAGTAAAGATTTATTTGAAGGATTGATTTACGTCTGAAACGTTTACGAGACTTGCTTTGCATTTTAAGGTTCAGCAATAAATATAACGTTTTACTCTACCCTTAGTTTTTATATTAGTGTAAATTTCTATATAAATAAATAGGCAAAATACATATGTATATATCCGTCGACCGTTAATGGATTGGGAAAACGCTTCTAAAAATATATCGCTAAACAGCTGCAGTCAAAAAAAGCACGGAAAACGGAAATGTTCCTCCTTGGAATAACCCCCCCGTTCCTCTGATTTTTGTGGTCATGCTCGGCCTGACCTGGTCCACAGTCCACAGTCCACACAGCCTGTCCTCGATCCCGTTATCTTTTATGCATGGTGGCAACCCCGGCACATGTCCAACTGGGAATCTAACTGGATATAGCAGCAGGCCGAAAAAGTTTTGAACTTCATGCAAACTTAATGCTTGAATTGTCAAGAAGCCCAAGAATTGGCTTCTTCTCAAGCTGTTGCCAGGAGCTGGTCACAGGAGGGTGAAAAACAATACCAGACAGATGGAAAAATATAAAAGAGAACGAGAGAGAGAGAGGGAGGGAGATTCACTGTGAGGCATTGAACTCATTTTTTCCTTCATTCAATTATTTGTAAGCCCAGCAAGGACACGCATACACACACAGGAGCCAGGAAAAACAAGTATACACACACACACACACAGAAAACGAAACTTGGGCTCGTGGGCGGGCTATGAATTTTAGAGGCTCGTCAATTTTTCCCTGGCACTGTGAACGCTATTCTATATATTTTTTTATATACTATATAAGCCCTATTTTTTATTAGTTTCAGAGCTACTTGCTTAACTGAGTAGAAATATATTTTAATGATTAACTAACTAAGACTTTCCCTTTCATTTTTCCTAAAACATGCTTTCAATTCTTTTTAAATTGTTTCATAATTTTAAAATTCAATCAAATTATTTATATCTCTCAGGAATCTTAAAGTCTAACAAGTTATTTATAAAGTATTTAGTCTAAGGACTAAAGTCTTTGCTCCTCTTAATGTTTTAATGCAATCCTTTACTCTAACTAAAAATATGTACCTGCAAGCTTAATTAAATTTTAATTAAAAAGAGCATTTATGTTTCTACAAGCTGGTTTTGCCATCAACAACAAATAACAAAAAATTCATATAAATTGGGCGACAGAAGGCGGTCGGTCACACGTGTCGCCTCTGTGTATCTGCGGGTCACGCCCCTCGCTGCCTTAGTGGGGGCGGTGACCACCTGTTTTTATGGCACACACCCCACATTTAGACAGACTTACGCAATGGAAGCCGGCTCCCGGTGACGTTGTCAGCTGCTCACATACACACACACTTTTCGGTGGGTATTTATGTGCAGGATGTGCGTGCGTGGGCCGAGAGTCTGGGCCAAAAATAGCTGAGCCCGAGAGATACATATACATATATATATATATATGTTAAGTTATCCCGACTTGCCAAGAATACCGGTATTTTGTTCGGGTAAAAAAGCTCGTTTTGGCCTTAACGCCTGCGCTGTTAGGCATGTCCTTGGCAGGACATATCTCGCTGCTGCTGCTGCTGCTGCTGCTGCTGATAACAGAGCCCTCTCGCTGGCCGCCTTATCGCCGCACACTTTCACTAACCTCGTGTATCCTGGTAGCTGGTAGCTGGTAGCTGTGTCCTGCTGCTGCGAATCCTGAGCGCCGCATAAGCAACGTAAAAGTTTCTTGGCAACGGCAGAGTTTCCACCCCCTAAAAAAATCAGGCAGCACGTAGCACGTAGCTTTTGCAGGGTGGCTCCAAGGGCGGGCATACAATAATTGTGCCACCCACTTTGGGCAAATGACAAAGCCAAGGACAATGCGTGCGGACAATGGCGAACTCCTTAGCCCTGGTCCTCAATTTACGAAATGGCGCAGACTACGCTTTTGCACGAATTCGGAATGAAATAAACTAAGTGCTTGGCCATTGCTTAACCCTTGTTGGCAACACAAAAGGGAAGAAACCCTATAGATAATTGCGATGCCTATAAGGTAGTCAATATTCTTTGATTAAATATGCTTGCGGAAAATCAAGTAAATTATTTAAATATATATATTTTTCTTATATATTTAAATATTTAATATGTACTTAACAATATTCCTCATATCTTTAAAGAATGGTAGTTTTAATTTGAAAGCATTAAAAAAATATGTGATATTTATCCATTATCTGTTTGATCATATATTATATTATCTGTTTGACAACTTATTAAAAAAAGAAAACAAAATAATTAAATAACAGACGTTCGATATTTCTTAAGAAAGTCAATATCTAACATAAAATACAGTAACTTTCTATATTTAAAAATTCTATATATCAAAGTTAACAAATATTTTCTATAACATATTGAGAGCCATATTTTTGTATCAATATATCATAGGATAGGATTTTTCCTCTCGATTTTCAGTACATCCCTTATTTTCCACCTTAATTTTTTTAACCTCAAAATTGTACAGCTTTTAACAATTTTAGCAATACATTTTGGAATAAATCGATATTTATAGCTATCATTAAGCCAAATGCTATTCATTGGCAAGTATTTATTTGTTAAATGTTGTTTTTTTGTATGACATGTAATTCCTAAGGAGGTTGAAAGGGGGGGGGGGGCGGACCTGGGACCTGCCCACACACTTGATGGGTTGCACAAGCGAGGCGAATAGATCTCACAAATCTTACAGATCTCACGAGGGAAACCACCGGGCAACATCTCGCTCTTCTCTAAGTGTGATTAATGACGGCAGCTCTGAATTGCTTGCTAAATGCATCCGATCATCAGTGGCAAACTATTTTTGCATTTGCACAATAAACTGGCAATTACAGCCATTTAGTTTTGTCATACGGGAATGATATATAGGAGATAATGGGATTTTTTTTAGGGTTTTTTAAGATGGATTTGGGGTTGTGGATAAAATATTAAATTATTGTCATTAAAGAATATTAAGGAAAGATAAATTCAAAGGGCACAAAGCAAATTGAAATGTATTTACATTATTTATTTATAATTATTACTTAATTCTTTTCATTATATGTAAGCAATTATTATTTTTAAATTATTTAAAAACTTCTACGCATTACGTGCCATGCTGCGACCTTGCACCCTTTTGAATTGCCTTGACTTTGCCCTTGACTTGGCTTGACTGCAGCTTTTGGCCCGCCTAATGGCTTCCGTTGCTGCCAAGCCATCTCGGTTCAGCCTCGTGGCCCACAAGAAGTTAACTCGGCTTTGTCTTTCCTCTTTCCCCTTTTAGCTGCCAAGCATATGTATGTACATAATTATGGCCACTTGCCACCGGCAGCGCCCAAAAATAGGCAGCATCTAAGAACTAAGTAGCATAAAAGGAAAGAAGACCAGGTGCGAGCTTGGATGCGGATGCGAATACGAATACACGGGGTAGTCATCCATGTATCTATATCTACCAACGGGTTGGTTGGTGCTGGGGGAGTACAGTCGGCGGCTGACGCTGATAAGCAGGCCTTCGGCAGCTTTTAACGATTGCGTAACTGACAAGGCACCCACCTCAGGGGGGGGTGGGCCGGCAGCCAGACTTGGCAGTCGTAAAAATGGCTTTTAGGGACAATAACGTAAATAACAAACTCAAATGAAAGTGAAATTGGAAGGGAAACCAAGGGAAAGCAGGGGAAAGACAACACAACCGGGAATATAATCAGCAATTGGGCATATCTACATAAATTACTAGTTTAATGACTTCAAAGATAAGGATTTTACCAAAAATCAAAGTCATCTTTAAAACTTTGGCTGTGTTATTAAGTTTTACTTTGGAATTTAATAATTTTAAAGGTAAATAATGTTTATAAAAGATACACTGTGAATCTAGAATTTTCCTAAAACCAGAAATATTCTTATTGGGGCCTTAAAGTAAGTGGAAAATGCTCATAAGATCTTATATAATATCGATAATCTTGTATATCGATATTATAACTTTGATAACTTTAACTTTACCTCTGATTTATTGAATTTTTCAATATCAAATTTTATCAATTAAGATTAAAATATTTAAATTATTATAAACTAATTTAAAAATTTTAAATATCATTAAGAATATTGAATTTAAGTTCAACAATCGATATTATCGAAAATTATCGAATCGATATTATTTGAAAAAGGGAATGTTTTTGGCGAAGTTTTTTGTGAATTTTTAAATGAAGTTTCAAAGATGATTTTGGGTTGGTTTTGAAGTTGCTTTAAGATAAACCTAAGTTATATTTAGATTCTATTTGAGTTGCATAGAATTCCTTTACGAGGTGAAAGTATCGAATAATTTAAAGCATGATTGAGTACCAATCTTTAAGGTTGAAGTCTTGGCAAGCTTTGACTGACTGCCAGACAGGATATGTTAGTAAAGGAAAGTCCACACCGGCATTTTATTGAATTTGTGGTATCTTTATAACTTGATTTTTGTAAACAAAATGTTGTGTAGATTATAAATATTTTTCTATTGATTTTATTTTATTGTAAATAATTGTTTAAAGCTTGTTTTTTTTTGTTAGTAAGCTTACTTGCTCAGCAAGGTTTTTTTTGCGAATTATTTTCGTTATTTCAAGGGGCTTGTTTACCCCCTGACTGTCCTCTGGAGTGGGTGTGTCACAGTGGCTTTGTTTTTGTGTTGCAACTTTTATGAACTTGGCTTAGTGAGTCTGGCCGATTGGAACAGCTGTTCGGCTGCAGCAGGCACCCACGCACATGCATACCACCCCCCACACACACACACAGAGTCACACTAACACCCATTCACACACACACACTTGGGAAAACATTCGCCGGCCCGTAATTAACCATTTTTTGGCCTGCGCATGCGTCCTCGTTCACACACTAATTTCACATGAAAAAAAAAACTCCATCCAGGCAGAAAAGAAAAAAAATATAAAAAATAAAAGACAAACGCGCACACACGAACCGTATCACATGCAATTGTTTGCGCCGTCATTTAGCACAGCGCCGTCGATGATATATGATATATATGGATATATAATTCGGATAATCATCACTAATAATGCAAATCGAACGTCGAGCGGCAAACAGAGTAAAAAAAATAAAAATAAGGAGAGCAGCAGCAGCAGCAGCAGCAGCAGCAGGGCAGAGGCGATAACTCACCGTTGGCGTGAATATGATTTGTGTTGTTTGGTTGGACATGCTGATACATGACTTGCTACAGTGCGCCAATGTCGTCACTTTCATGTCACTTTAAACACTGCGAGAGAATGAAAGCGTCGGCCCCAAGCTCTGCGTATTTATAAGGCGCCGGGAAATCGCAATCGAAATCGGAATGGGAATCGCAATCGGACTCTCTCTGGGGCGGCTCTTTCGCACTCTGCAGTCGCCGCCACAGTCGCTGCGCTGCTCTGTCGCGGTCGCAGCCGGCATTTTCCCAGTATTTTTCTTTTCTGTCCTTTTGCCCAGAGAGCTTTCGGAAGTGAGAGAGAGAGAGAGAGAGAGGAAAGCCAGGAAAGCAGAGAGCATGGAGACCTAAGGGGAGAGAGAAAATGGCCGAAACAAAGATGGAGGACAGGAAATGAGGGCTGCAAACGCGGCTTGTGACGTATGCATGTACAGTGGCTCAAAGTGTATGTGCCTTAAGCCGAGCCAAAAACAAAATTTACATATAGTCAAGGACAGAAAGAAATACAAATCAAAATTTAAACCAGGAAGAGAGGTTTTAGACTTTAAAATTGTTCTTTTGTTATTAGAATACCAAGTTGTCAAGCCATGTCCTTCATAAAGCCACATGAAATTAGTTATATATTGCCCGAAATCGTATACTCCAAAATTATTTAGAATTTATATAATTTGTTTATTTATTTTTAATTTTTTAAATATTATTAAATAAATTATTTATTCTTAACCTTAGGTTAAAAAAATATATAACAAAATGGATAGTTTTTAAGTTTCAAGCATTCACTTTATAAAATGGCGAACAATTCTTAGCATGAACGCCATTTCCTGTATTTAAAAACTCATAAAAGTAGGCTATAAATTCGGCAGTAAAACATAAATTAAAGAAATTTCAGAAAATTTATTAAATGTAATTAAAATGGAATTAAAAAATCGATCTCTGACTAAACTGATGCTTTTTAGTTATAACTTTTTTCTTTAATTTCTGTTTAAAACATAAAAACCAGAATAATATTACAGATTGAATTCCCGAATTTGTGTATGTCGTTTTAAGGGTCCTTTTTAAGATTTTACAAATGAAAAAAAAACTATAGTTATTATTATAAAATTATTAAAATTATAATGTTATATCATAAACATTGTTATATAATCAGAGACCATAGATATCTATTTTTTACAATATTATCTACTACTTAGAAATATAACTTATTGGATTCTCAGATTCTGAGATCTTGTTCAACTAGTTTCTTAGCTTTTTTTCATCATCTATGAATACATATAGACTTGTTGTAAAAACTGATCATGCCTGAAACCAATATAGTTGAGAACATCTGTTACAAACTAAGCATGTAAGCTTTGGTTTTCCAATATTTGCCAATGATTCACATGCAAACTCAGAGTAAGTAAACGTTTACAAAAAAAAGTATTTATAGCCAGTATATCTATATATTTACACCCGCCTCAGAGCTTAGCCTATATAGTAAGTATACATACATAAGTGTTATGGCGATATCGAAACCAATAAGTAACTCGTAAGTAGTCATAACAATTTGTATTTCTGCCTTGAAAACTTGAACTTTTTCTTGATTTTTATTAATATTTTAAGGATGACATAAATTTGGGCATTATATTTCCTTTGAAATATATTAATATCAATAAATATACTTTATATAAAGTTAAGGTTTAGTAGCATCAAAAGCTTTAGCCGCCAAAATTTAAATATAAAAGCGTGGTTTGCGCACAAACTAAATGTAATCTTCAATTATTTACGACTAGTGCCTTTCTTATCGGTAGTTTTTATTTACATCATTTGAAAAACGTTTAATTTTAAATACTTTATTATTAAATATACTGACAAACTCCCTCTGCCATCAAAACTTACTTATTAGATTTCTTTTCTTCTAAGCTTTTGTTCAGCAATGTTTTTTACCCTCTGTTCAAGGTTTTTACTGCTGTTAAATGTAAAATTTGTCATATTTTCTAACCTTTTTTATAAAATTTTGTATATGTTTATATTTTACAATTGAAGTACTTAATGAAAGCAACAAATTTATGGTTCTATTTTTAATATATTATTGATATGTTAGTCAACAAATCATGGGACTTTCACCATAATTCTCTTCCTTCTTTAAATTTAATTTCTTTTGTTCTCTAAAAACTAAGAGTAAGCTCTTCATAATTTTTTTTTAAATTATTAAATTATTTGTACACTTTTTTCTATTTTTCCTTTTTAATTAGATATATTAATATATATTTTCCTGTAGCTCCTTCACATTCTACAGACAAACAAAATGTGAAAGAGTTTCGTGACTCTTTTTTCTAGTCAGCCAGAGAGCTTAGATAATCTTGTTAATTTGCTTAATTGAATCGATAGAGTGCTGATTGCTTTACAAAAGGGATTTCGTGTTAGTAATATATATGAATTTATTATAGTATATAAAGCCAATATTGTAGGACAAGACAAAAAAATAAACATAAGGATAAAGATAAGGATAAACCTGAAAATAATGTGCTGTTTGCCAAAAATATTTTATTTCGAACTTGTTTTTAAACTTTTGCATTGCCAAGCTAAACATTTTCTTTCCATTAAACATAAATACAGATTAAAAGAATACTTCTGATTGTTTTCACTAAGAAAATGTGTTTTAGTTTTAATGTTTTTATTGCAAATTTCTACATATACATTATAGTTCTATAGAAAACATTTTCTTTGCTGTTTTCTTATCTATTAAAAAAAAAATACATATATTATAAAGTTCAGACGTGGACATAGCCCATCTGTATAATGATGACTCCGTAGGACAGACTGCTGCTAAGCAGGACAAAGGCGCAACGCATGTCCATCCTGAACAATCCAAGCACATTGTTATCCTTAGAGGCTTTACGAATAGCACGTCTCAGCACAGATAATTCCCACTTGAACGAAAATGGAAAAGAGGTAAAAAGTCCATTAAGAAATTATATATCTAAAATATATTTTTTACAAATAATTGCACACTTTTAGGCTTAACCTGTGCCTCAAATAAAATTACTAAAGACCACTAGAGCTTCAAGCTTTCGTTTAGACTTTTCTTAATGGAAAGAGTATTTGTATTTTATGATTTTTCTTAAGTATTATGTACATCTCACCTGCCTCTGAGCTGCCTTGGCATCTTGGTCGCACACCTTTGGACTGGCGCACAGCCTATTTCCCTGACCCAACAGATGCTCACAGATGATCTGTAGAAGCAAGCAGTCCGACAGCTTCACCACCAAAGAGATGGTGGCAAAGACAATCTTTAGGTTTGAGAGACGTGGTCCCACTTCGTCCTGTCGCTGGATAATAAAGGCATAGCCCAGGTAAATGGTGGCCGTGTTGTAGAACATCTGGAAGAGCAGGGCCGAAGCCACCAGCCAGGAATAAATTCGATGCACCTGTCGCTCCAGAGCCAATAGTCGCTCCTGCCTTTTCAGTTGGGACATCAGGCAATCATAAGAGTCCTGCTCCTGTTCGCTGTTTAGACGCAGGGCTTCGTTGAAGTCGAGCAGGAGCAGGATATAGCCTAATATAACCGATTCCCGGGTCACTGAGATGTATACGAAGCAAAAGTTGGCCAGGACATCTGCTATTCCCACCTTTCGCTTGTCCAGTATCATGAGGATGCTCAGCACAAAGTTGAAATTGTGCAGGAAATTGTGAAACTTGCCAAAGAATACCACGTAGTAGAAGCGACTTCGCTCCTTTTGGCCCAAATCCTTGCGCAATATCTCCGATAGCTCGTTGTACA
Source organism: Drosophila truncata (assembly GCA_008042515.1). NCBI lineage: Eukaryota > Metazoa > Arthropoda > Insecta > Diptera > Drosophilidae > Drosophila > Drosophila truncata. Next base: position 341,595 of record VNJQ01005823.1, on the reverse strand, counting down.
CCTGGCACACCTGTCGCTCATACTTCATCCGCAGGACGGTATTAATTATCAAAGCCAGCAGCTGAAAGGTCACACTACCATCGCTCATCTGCAGGATGAGAAATATATTTATAAAAAAAAATAATATACTTTATATATTCGATTATACCTGAATCACAAGACCCTGTCGTCGAAATGTGCCCTTGGCAAAGTATGCCCGGGAATATCTCCAGAAGGGAATGTATAGTACCAGGGCTATGACCATCATTAGCCAACTGTAGATCTGTAGGAGCCGGGAGTGCTTAAGACGCTTGCTGTCCCAGTTGTAGGAGTGGCTGGTCAGGCCCAGGACTAAGACCAAACCCATCCAGCAGCGAAGGATCTGGCGGCACAACCTGCGGGCTTGCATCGTGGTTAACAACTGAGCTGGACGACGACCCATCGTTCGGAAAGGAAGCCTTATCTTTAAAGGACAATGCGCTTAACTGGAGAAATATTATTGAGCGGAGGAAGGCACAGGTGGCACCCCTTACCATTATTACTATTTATCATCTATTAAGAGACTATTAGTCCTTGATAAGCAAGTCAATAAGTCAAGATGCAGACTTTAACTTATACCCTTATACCTCTTTAATTTAAAAAATAAATACGCAAATATAATAACATTATTATTCAATCATTATTACAAGCTTTTCGCTGTACATAAACTAGTGAACAAAATAGGTTATTGTGTTTCTCATATTATATTATAATATTAGTAATTACATAATATATTAAAGGTATTTGATTATTTTATAAAAAAAATTGTTTAATAATAGTACATAGGAAGAAGAACTGTATTTCATTTCTATAAATTTGTTGGGATGTTTGGAAAAGTTACGACTTCTTTATAATGATGAAGCTTAATGATACCAATATAAACATTAACACTCAATAATATTTTTTTTACAAGAATATATATAAGATATTTTGTTTATACATAATCTTTATAATATTACAAAACAAATTGTAAATAATATTTAATTCCGAGTTTACTCAAGTTGATGTATTACATTCGTTCATAAGATATTTTTCTGGTGTCATATTTAGGTTTATGCATACATTATATGCACTTATAGTTACTATTTATTGTCTATGACCTCTTACGCAGATAGAGATCAAATTGCACGAGGGTTATAAAGTACGAAAAGGCTGTGACAGCGATGAGGTATACCAAACGTCGATCCAGATGCAAAAGGCCACAAAGCATGGGCGGCTGACAATTAAGCAGCTCCAGGGAAAAGTGTTCTATCTGTCAACAGTGAAAAAAAAAGGATTAAAAACCAATTATTTTAATGAATTTTTGAATTACCTCTCTGGTAAGCCGCTCCTCCCTTGTCGGGGGCTCTGCAAACCTTCGCATGGTCAGACCAACGCCCTCCAGCTCCAGTTTGATGTGCTCGTTGACCAGGGTCACTATATAGGTGTCTATATAGAAGCCAGTGGCATAGGCAGAGCCCACAATAACGGGAAAGCTGACCTCGTCCAGTGACTGCTTGGCCAGCATGTGGAAGAGCGTATAGAAGTTGGTCAGGTTATTAATCAGAGTGCTCAGCATGAGTCCAATGAGCTGAAACTGATGCATGCGGAAGCTCTCCTTCTGGAGGCCATTGATTTCGGTGCAGCGTCTTCGCAACTCCTCGAGGCGATCGCTGAGCTCACAGCAACGTTGCAGGAGCATGCCACCGGGTCGCAGTCTCTCCATTTCCTCTTGCAGCGATCCCAGTTGGAGGTTCAATTGCCGATAGTACTTCAGCACCGAAGCATTGATCCAGTAACAATAATCCGCCATATTTTCGGTATAATTCCATAGCACAAAGGCGTATATAGCGAAGTGAACGCGTACCCGACTGACCATGCCCTCCTTCTCTCCCCCCTCGCCATACTGAGCAAATATGCCAATCACCTGGATCATCATCATCAGATTGATCAGGCAGAACTTGAAGTACATAAGAAACTCGAAGGGATCCTTGGGCTCCCTGGGAGCTTCCCTGAACTCTCGCTCGAGGTTCATCCTCTGCAGCGTGCACCTTTGATTAATGGCCTCAAAGTGCACCGTATTGGCCACATATGTCACAATCACCGTAGCATACTTAATGGCCGTGTTGGCAAAGCTAACGTAGAGGAGCAACTGCAGTCGTCGGTCCCGGGTGTCGGTGAGAGTGCGAAAATGGTAACCAAAATATCCGGGAAGCACCACAATCAGCAGCAAACTAAACAGATGACCCCACAATATGAGCAGCACCTTGACGCTCCGCTTGAGACGTCTCTGGGGTATATAATCGATCACCACTTGGCCATAGATCACGGCATAGACATGGCCATACTGATAGAACTTGAACTCATGTCGATCCCAGAAACTGGACTCTCTATCCGGCTCCGACATTACGGTTTCACTTTCGCAGGTAAACTAAGCATGGCCCGAAAGGTAAACAATCGAAAATTGTTATTTGGGGTTGCGTGTGTTGATTATTGGAGATGAGCGATAGGAAAGTTTGAAAAAAAGGGGTAAAAGGCTCGAAAAATTGATTTTTTTGTATTACTTATCTAACTCTAATTATGCCTAGTGTGTGTGGTGAGCGAATTCAGGAAGGAATTTCATGTGTAAAGGGATGATCTTTGGCATGCCTCTCCAATTCATCAGGATCAAAAAATAAGTGAAAGCTAGGAAACATTTATTTAGCTTAAAGAGTGTGTAAGTAAAACTAGAACTAGAACTAGAACTAGAACTATATAAATAAAACTAAAAGAATATTATTAATACTTAGTAACCATGTTTCAAGCATTTTATAAATTAAAAAAGGTTTCAAACTATTATTCCTAATCAAATTCTTTATTTAACAAATATTTCTTTTACTTTCTACCAATTCTCATCTACTGAAAAGTTCAACAACAATTCTCTTAATATTTAAAACTATAAAGTCTACAATTTCAATTACTTTTTTTTTTTAAATATATCTTCCCTTCTTGTTTTACTGAAAAGATTTGACCAGGGCAATTATTGAGCCCGAAGTCTGTAGAATCTGAAATTATATTAAATTATAAATTAAATGATATAGATTTAATATCAAAAATAATATAATACAATTAAATACTTCCAAAAATCTACTAACCGAAGCAAATGTGGCCAGTGAAGGTGAAAAGAAGGGCACTGCCATGGTCAAGGCCCTCTGTGAGCGCAAAACGAGAAGTAGGACCAATCGCCTTTGAACGGGCGAAAGTAGATGCCAAGGACAGGAGCCCGTGACTTTGGCTACCTCCACGCTCTAGGAAAAAGCTGACATTATTCTTAGAAAGATCTTAAGTAAAACTTACGCTCTCGGCCACCAAAGTACCACCGTAACAATAAACCAAAAGTTGGCTCAAAGCGGCAATCGTATAGGCCACATAGAGAAGAGCACCCAGGCCATTGGTGCCCACAGTTAATAGGTTAACCATGCTAAACCCAATAACCATTCCGGCGGATACAAAATGTGCCAGGGTAATAATGGTATAGCGTTCCCGAAAGAACTTGGTTAGATCAATAATGGCATTATGTCTGATGATTACCGCACGCAAATGCTGCTCCAAATTATAAAGCTGCAATGGTGAGAGCTGCAGGTGATCTTGAAAATTTAAAAATATATAAAAAGAATATATAATAAATATAATAAATAATTTAAAACTAGCCACCTTTGTAGGGCTTAAAAATGGCTCGAATCTCAGCTTGAAGCACCTCAAAGAGAGCCGATATGTGGGCACAGAACTCAAAGTAGAAGCCATCGCAGCCTCCAAACATAAAGATGGTCACATAACCCGTATAGGCAATGAAAATGTACGTCAAGGGAAAGAAGGGAGATTTCAAAAGAACCGGTGGCATGCTGTAGAAATTATAAATAAATAAAAAAAATGCAAGAAAAATTATTAAATACAAAATGTTAAATGAACACCTCTATAATATATTTTAAAATAATCTCTATAACCCTTCAACTCACGTCATATTAAAGGGTGTAACCCAAAGGATCTGATCACCACGTTGCTGCAGCAAAAGGACCAAAGCTATTAGTATAGGCTTCAGGTTGTAGGTGGTACAGGTAAAGAAACCCGTGGACAAGGGCCAGAAATTAATTCGCGCTGCCATCACCGAATGCCTCAACCGAATTCGACCCTGCTCGGGTCTCTCCAGCTGTGTCTCGAAGAGCAGCTCCCTCAGCCTCGTCCACATATCGCAGAGATCACTCCTGTAGCGCAGCATGAGGAACATCTTGAGCAGGGTGACGGCCGAGGTGCCCGCCGGACAGAGGGTCTCCAGCGCCAGGGTGATCTGCTGTTGATCCAGAAACCGCAGGCCAGCATGCAGCTCGGTGAGCACGCCAATGGCCAGGATAACAAAGTGGACAGGGGCACGCCATGGCAATCGCTCTTCACGCTTTCCTGGCCAATATCCCATCAAGTTCAGGCTAAGATAGGGCACTGCAAAAAAATATATAGCCAGCGGTTGATCGCGCTTCAAGAACCGGAACCACTGCATTATGATTGATAGGATTTTTACAACTAGTGATGTCCTGTGGACAGGCAAGGCATTTATAAAGGGAGCCAAGCCACTGGGGCATAACACTGAAGGAAAAATAATTTTAATTCAGAGGATTATAATTTGTACAAAATATAAACAAGGATTTATCAAATAGATTGGTTGAGTGTGTAATAAATGTAATTTTATTATTAAAAACATATTCAGTTTGGGTTATTTAAATATTTATACAAAATATTTTGACCCTGAATTCAATTATACAGCTTTCTTAGTTATATTTTATTTAAATTCGAAATGTTTTTTATTTCAAAAAAATAAAGTTAATAATGTCTGATTCATGCATATTTACAAATGCAAATTTTCCTGTTTTTTAAAGTAATTATTTGTATTATTTTCTAGTGTAATCCCCAACCTTTGGTTAATAGTGTTTGTCCCAGTTAATTGACTTGTTATGCAGCCAAAGTTTTCGAGCAAAAAAGTTTTCTATAATTACAAAATCCTGGTTAAGTCGTGGGCTCTCGTTCGTTATTTATGGCAAATGGAATTGGTAATATAAATCCAAGCCCAGGCAACGGACAGGCAGCGGACAAATTAGCGCTAGCCGCTAATTTCAGTAATCAAAATACAAACAAATCAAGATTAAGACACTCGGACGTCGGACTGGTCGAATTCGTGCGTTTTTAAACTAATCTCGTGGCCCATTCACGCACAGCATGAAGTTGCAGGAGCGGATCTAGGTAGATCTAGGATTTTTAAATGTATATTGATTTATATTTTTTCCACATTAAACTAAATAATTGTATAAAGGAAAGTTCTGTTTATAACATTTATCTCATTATATACCTTTTTTAATACAAATAAACTGCACCTTCTTAACCTTATTATCAAAAATAGTTCTTAAGATAATTTCAAAAATTTCAAAAATAGAAATACGATATACAGAAATCGATAATAATATTTTACATATTTTTCTTGAACCTATCTTGTATCTACAATATGTTTACTTAATATAAATACTATTAAGTGCTGGAAAAATCTGTAGATTTCCAAAAATCTTCCTCAATTTTCTCTCATTATTTATCTGCTGCCTTATCACAGTCTGTCCTCTTATTTATGTAAAGCAAATATAATGAGTTTTATTAACGAAGCCAAGCATATTTGCAACTTTACTTGGGCTGTAATCCCGGTCGGAACCAGAAATGTATGACCTTAGTGAGTCACATTGATAAGCGCTAATTACAAACACAACAAGATGGCTTATCAAAACAGAAATATATACATATATAGTGAAACAGAGATTGGATATCACGTGATTTAATGATAAAATAAACATTGCCAATGAGTGACTTTAAAAATTAGTTATTTAAATATATTTAAAAATAAATTCCAGTTTAATCAAAGCAACTAAAATACTGTCTATTATTAGAGGATGAAATCCAAGAACCTTGAACCCTAAAATACCTTAGTTAACCCCCGGAATTCGCACCTGTACATCTCGATGCCCAACAGCTGGAGTCATAAATCATGTGTCTGAAACGTATTGAAGTTTTGTCAACGGCTCTCAGACAAGTCCAAGTTGGTTTTTCTATATATATATATATATATAGTAGTAAATATGTATGTGCATACTTAGACTTAGTATATTTTGCAGGCACACTTAGATTAGCAGCGCACGTTCCTTTGTCGGATGACGTCAGCATACCAGGCGGCTCACGGGTTTAGTTTTTTTTTATTTTAGTATTTGATCGGGTTTGAATTGAACAAAAAGCCGCGACACCATCGAAGGTCGATAATGGGAGTTGATAAGGTTTACGCCATAAGTTCAGTCTACGATTTTAAGGCAGGTTATCCGCACAAAATGACTCAGAAAATAAAAGAAAACTGGCTTGAATAGTTAATATATGAAATTTAAAATATTTTTCTATATAAAACAATTAAAAGGAAGTATATAAAATATTATTGTTAATATATACAAATTATCATTGATTTTGATGACTGTATTTTTATCTTTAAGATTGTTTTAGCTATAATTAATGATTGTAAATAATATATATGAATTATATTTCACCTTTGCAATATTAAACAGACAAATATTTTTGGATTTAATTTTATATTAAATCGACACTTCTGGTAATACTTTAATTCTAAGATACCTAAAGCCATGCAATATCGTTGCCAAGTATCTAAATGGTACTTAAAGTATTATTCCAGAGATGTTCTTCCCTAATCAAATACAAAGCTAACTACAAGGGCATCAAAATTGATATAAAACACTGGCTAGATGATGATGATAATAATGATTATGATGATGATAATGGGTAAATTGCTTGATTCGCGGGATTGGGATAGATTTGATGGGCATAATTGCATCGGCAGTGCCGAGTACCGAACGGTTTGCAAATTGAATCAACGCCAATTGTTCAGAACGTTCAGCAGCAGCAGCAGTGTTTGCCCCTTTTTTGTATAATATCTTTAGCCTCAGTCCCCCATGCATTTGCTTGAGTTTGTTTTCTATTTTTTTGTTTTATATTTTTTGTAAATATTTTTTTCTGTTTTGTTTTTAGTATTGTTTTTGTTTTTGTGTTGCCACTAAATCGCAGCGCAGCTTCCTAGCAACAGAGCAATTGCTCTCCGTCCGCTAAAGCACATACCATGCACATAGGAAAAAAAACACGCACACCCACCGCACAACACGCAACTTGAGTACAGTATTACCTCGTAAATTAAGAATTTTTAAATTCATTTTATTAGTTTTATTTGAAATATTAAAGTATAATATAGTGGTTGAATTTTCCTTTAACTAAGTCTGTTTTAAATAATAAATATTAAGTGGAAATATGATTTTATATATATTTTTTAAATTTATTTTAAGGCAACTTAGTACTTAATATATTTTATTATTTATTTATTTGTAAAGTTCGTCCCACAATGAGTTCAAGGAAGGCCACGGAAAAACTCTACATCTGCGAGCTTGAGAATAAGAGTTCAATTAATTGTTTTGTGTTTCTTTTTGGAATTACAAATGTGATAATATATTTATAATAATTTATATATACATAAAATTATTTTATGTCTTTTAATTTAATTTGTTTTAGTACTTTTATTTTTTACATCCTTTTTGAAACCTTTACCTTTCTCATATAATAACCTAAAGCTTCCTGCCAGAGATCACTGTACCTTGGTGGCCTGACATTGTTTTTGAAGAGGAATATTATTACCTTAATTTAAAAGGGGGATTATCTGTGTAAGGGGTAACCCCAGTGTCCAGTATCCAGAATCCAGTCTCTCTAACCGATCACACTGTTGCATGACAAGCTCAGCAAAAAAAAAAAAACAACAACAAACAAAAATACAGTGTGCACATGACCATTAGATAAGTTTATTATAAATAATCATGCGGGCCACAGTCAGAACCCGAATGCGAAAGCCATAAAGAAGTTAAGCAATTCCAGACAGTTTAGAGCATAAATTGCTTAATAGAGTTTATATGCCACAATTGGGGGCATAAAGAGTGTAGCATTTTATAATTCGGTTTTTTCTTTTCCGTCAAGCGGCAGACTTTACCTAAAAAAAATAGAAATACCAAATATAAAAATACAACTCAAAGTTTCCAGATAAAGTGCAGGAATACCAAGAAAGCGTATTTGTAGAATGGATTATAAACATATTTATTATATTTTCTGTTATATTTTCTATTAAAAAAAAAACGAAAACCTCTTAGAACATTCTCTTCATTTTCAATTTAATTAAATTTTATTATTCCTTTTGATAATACATAATTATGAAAATAAATTATACCTTGAATGTTACTTTTTAAAATCCTTTAAATTCTTGTAAAACTGATTATTCCTTTACCAAAAATAACTACAACTAATTAACCATGAAACTGTTAACCCACTGATTTAATCTACATTTTTGGGGGTCGAAAAGCACAACATCGATGGGGTTGCCTTTCCCTTAATCAGTTATATGGCGGTGGCGTAGTGCCTTCAATCTTTGGCCGGCTGGCTGGCTGTCCCGGGTATCGATGACTTACGCAATTTTATGGAGGTCCACAAGTGGCTGGGGCCCCAAACGGGGCGAAATAAATGGCACAAGTAACAAAATCCACGCGATATTGAGAGCGATAGTCATCAGTCAATCAAAAAATGGCGCCAAACAAAAACGAAATAACCATCCACTCAACGAATTCTGGCTTTATTTATAAGCCTTCTAAAATATTTCAGAAACTTTTTATATATTTTATATCGGTTTGCAAATAATAGAAATTAATTTGAGGCCAAGGTTCTTTAAATATTACAATAACAATTCAATTATCAATATCATTAATACATTAATTAGGTAATTGGATTGTAATTGATTTGGAATTTATTTAAACCTTATCTCAACAATTGTGAGGGATTCAAAATCAGACTTACAAAGCAATAATTATGTTGAACTATATTCTGTTAATTCATTTTGTATAAATAGTATGTATTAGGTCCAAGGTTTTTAATTTATGCACTAAAATGTATTACTTTAATTAATTTTAAGACATACATTTTCAATTAAAAATACATTACTAATTCGAAGTTCCCAATAATTAGGCTTATAATCGTCACAGAAACTTGACTTTGAATTATATTTTCTCTATTTAATTATTATTTAGAGAGATGAACAAATAAACAGATAAAAAAGTAAATAATAAAACGATAGAATGCATTTATTTATTGCCATTATCTACTGCAGAATTGGATCCAACCGAACTGGTGACCCCGATTTTTTCGTGATCCATCATCATCCGGGAAATTTGGCGCTCAGTTTGCAAAAATATTCTAACCAAACGATGGGCCTCGATCATAAATTGCCGCTGATGATCACCAATTAAGCTGGCGAAATTAATATGAAATATGAGACGTGATAATTTCAATTCATTCTTCTCTGGGAGTTACAGTCAGGGACCATCAATTAGTCGTATACATATATCGATGAGAAATACATATATATATAGTATTGAGATAAATATAAAAATAGATTAAATACACAGTCACTGTTAATGTTCCTGATAAAGTAAAATATACATATTCCTTGGTTAATTTTCCAGTAAAGATTAATAGAAATTAGGTGTTCTATGAAGTTATTTATTTTATATTGATAATTGAAAATAAATATTATTATTTTGTATTACATTTCATTGTAATCCTTTAAATTGATTTCTGTAGCATACTGATCCCTGATCCCTGTTTTTTCCTGTGCATATACCAACTTAATACTTAGTATTAGCACTACCTTTAACTACTTATAATCGAGCCTCTTATCGGCGCCACGCGCCGCTCTCCGTTCCATTCCGTATTCCATATTCCGTATTCGCTGGCATTTAGGGCAGAGACCACCTCCTGGGTTCCTAATCTTGCCCGGCTTTATCGTACGGCTATCGAATATTTTGCTATAGTGGGCTTTATGGCTTTAAACGCTGGCCGGATCGCCTTCGCACTGCACACAAAAAAAAAATAAAAATAAAAATAAAAAAATATATATGTCTACGAAACCTAAAAAGCGAAAAGCCTCGGCTAATGATATCAAAAGCATCAGGAGACAGACGGCAGGCAGACAGAGGCGACGGGCGACGACCGCAACGCATGCGCAGTTCACGTGAACACACTAAATCAGCCAAGTGGGAGGCGTTGTCAGTTTAGCGATTTTTAATGGCTTTGGAGTTAACAAAAAAAATATTTGCTATATTTTAAACAATTTTTTAATGATTTAAGGAATTTTCTTATAATTTAAAAGTAGTATTTTTCAATAAAATTGATATTTACAATTTGCATAAGGTTTAAAAATTGAAAGTGGTTGAGAGATTATTTAATTTATTTATTTAATTCGTTAATTTTATTTATTTATTTTTATATCTTATACACTAATTATTTTATTAATTTAAAGAAGGATTCTTAGGTGAATCACAATAATGACATATCATATTTCAACATTTACAGCATTATTTCAGCAAAATACTCTTTTTATTCAAATTTTTAAATGATTATTCCTTTAAATATTAATATTTCTTTATTTATTTATATTAAGAAAAATGTTTAATGCAAAATAAATTTGTTCTTAACTTGTGAAGAACATTCCAAGTTTTTTAAAAGTCTCTTAGATTGTTTAATAATTTTTATAAATTACACAGCTCAATTAAGAGTATCTTGACAACTTTTAAGTTTATAATACTAATGTAATGTATCTTTTCCCACGTTTAGCTTCTCAAAAGCTTGGCCAACACTGGAATTGGTCTCAAGATGCCGCCGACGATTAATAGAAAATTATTTCACGTTTTTCAGCTTGTTTTATTTTATTGTTCAAATGTACGTTCGCCGGGTTTATCGGTTTGTCTCCGCATTTCGCGGCTGGACGCTATACATATGTATGTGTACACACAATATGTGTGTTAATTGTGCATTTAAAATTGAAATAAAATTTAGCTTGTCGCTATTTATTTGATATGTTAAATTGATGTTTCTTTTGGGCCGTCTGCCTGCCAGCCTGACCAGACACCAGACGTTTTTATTTGCGTTTACAATTTAGATTAGCTGGCGAAACCGTTACACCCAACGAGAAATAAATGCCTTTATTAATTATATTAAATTTATATATATTTTAGCTTGACTATATTTATAATTCTTCATCATGAAATAGTCATTGCCTTTAGTATTTTAAAGAAATAGAAAAAAGCAATTTGGTAGTTTAAAGGCATTTTAAGGTGATTCTGTTTATAGTTTTTCTATGCTTGCGGTGTAAATTATAGATTTCTTATGAGTAAGGGTAATTAATTATATTTATTATATTAATAAATAAAAACAATAAATAATAACAAATAATAACAATAAATAAATCATATTTTAAATATATAATAATCCATTTTGGGAATATAATTTAATCTTAAGCCTTGAAATAAATATATTATGTAACATGCTAGTTTTTTTTTCAATACGGGAAAATTGCTACCAAAAGCTGTAAATTCCTTTTAATTTACGTTTCATCGTCTAGAAAAAAAATCTATAAAACCGAACAGTTAACCCTTTCTGTGCAAAACTTGTTTGCAATTAACTTTTTCACACCTTACACGCTTAAAAGCAGTGCTAACATTTTTCTGTGGGGCATATAAGGTTAAACCAAAAGATGCAGGAAAATGGTGTTACAAAAGTCAAAGGGGAAGCTAAGAGATTAAGTTTACACAAAGAATTATATTTTATATAAATATATTTTGTATTTTACAACAACATTTAATAAAAAATTTACATATTTTAATGCAACTAGAGGCTAACAATACACATTTGTGTTAAATATTTTACAAGGATAATTTATATTTAGTGCCCTCTATTTATAGTATTGTTTAATAGAAAAAATCTATGTTTATGTATGTAGAAATTTAAGGTCTAAAAAGGGCCATTGCTCCAGTTATAGATATCGTCTGGCAGCTTCTAATTTCCATTTTTTGTTTTTTTTTTTTTGTAACAACTATTTATTTTTGTTTTGTTTGCCTGACGAGGCGAGCGCAACGCCAAGTAATAATAAAAATTGGAGAATCTTGAAAAGGTAATTAGCACATGGTCGTGTTTGTTTTATGCGCCATAAAAATAATCAAAAAATCGAGTCACACATCCGAACATCTCCCCAGTTGTCCGAGTGCGAAGTGATCGGATCGGAGCCGTAGCCCCGGGAGCCTATAAAAGCGGATCAATCGTGGCTGGATTTGCGCAGTTGCCCTAAAGAAGTGTCCACTGTATCATCCACTCCCACTCCCACTCCAAAAGGAGCCGCCACCAATCCACCCTCCAAGACAAGTGTGTTTCAGTTCAAAGTTCGCGTGTGTGTTTGTGCCAAGACTCTCATTCACTTTAGATTCCAGATCGGAATCGGTATCTCAGATCTTACAAAAATAAAAGAGAAATAAAAACAAGCACAATAAAATGCATTCAGCGTAAGTTGTTCATCATTACATCAGCCGCTTTGTCCTTGTCCTTGTCAAAAAAAAAAAAGATATACATATACGTATATAAGGAACAAATTACAAATTTAACGATAAGCAGCGACTTTAATCATTTACACGCATTTGCTCCGGACATCTAAAGTGAATTAAAAATAAACAAAACAATTTGGCAACTCAACCTGCAATTGTTATTTTCTACACTGAAAATAGCTTCATGATGGATTCAAGGATTGTTATATAGAAATAGAGGAGTTAAAGGATTTAAGGATTTTTTTTTTATATATTTTCAGTATATATATATTTTTTTATTGTGTTTTGTTCATGGAATAGTTGTTTAATACATTAGATAATTATTAAATGTGCTTAAAATACAAAGAAAATGTTTTTGAATAATTCTACTCTGGAAATATAAAAATTTGTATTCTTCAAACAATTTTTAATTGTACAAAATACTTTAAATATTAATATTAAAATATTCTTTGATATAAAATCGGTATTGAAATTATATTAATTTTTTAAATGATCTCTAATTATTTTTAAATATTCAAAAATAATAATTATGTTTAAGGAAGTAAATAATTTAAAAAAAAACTGAGGAGTTTACCTTAATTATTTTTTTTTTTGCGTGCAACCGGAAACGTCAGCCAGGAATCCAATTGGGAGAGAGCGCTCTCCCTCTTGCCATCTCTTTCGCTCGGTAAGCGACAAACTGCAAAGCGTCTAATCTGTCTGTGGGTGGCAGTTGGGGGGAGGCGGAGCGTTGATCGTGCAGCAACTGCGCCGCAGCAGAGGTAGCGACGACGCGTCGTCGTCGTCGCCAGCGGCTGCGGCGACAACAGCTGTTGCTTTTGTTTTCAATGGCGAGCTGCCGTAGCTGCACTATGGGCCAAGGGGTCAACTTTATTGAACAAAATCATACACTAGAAATAAAAAAAAAAACAAACAAAATAAAAGTAAGATTAGCCTTGTAACAATCGCAAGTCTGAAATATGCAATGGTTTTAAATTTTATTTAAAATTGTTACTATTATTACGGTAGTATAAATAGTTACAATATAAAAAATGTAGCAATTCTAAAAAATAACACAAATTTGACTCCAAGAAAGTGTTTACCCATAATTTGTTTTCCTTGTTAAGGCAGCCTTCAAAGGATAGTTCCCTGAAATGTATGCTATCTTTTTTATTCATATTTTTTTTAAGTTTCACCGAATCAGTTCTCTGATCTGAGGCATTTTTATTATTTAATTTGTTTGGAAAAATGTTATATTAAGTATCTCTTAACCTGATAAATTGTTTATGAATTTTTGTCCAACAAAACTGTATGTTGGCCCCATAGTAAAGTATCTGCTAGTACGCTGTAAGTGGAAGTGGAATGGTATTACTGTGCTCTATGTTAGTGTAGCCTAGTGTAGTGTGTGCAGTGCATAGTATGGTATAGTATAGTATAGTGTAGTGTAGTATAGGATAGTGTATATAGTGCGACAAGAACAACAAGCAGCGAAATAATATTATTAGTGGCGGGCGGGCGAGCGCGTTGCTTTTGTTTTGTTTCGTTGTTTGTCATTATAAATTGAGTGGGAACAAGGGGCTCCAGCTTAGTCGTGTTCCAGTAACGCTTCCGCGCACACAATATAAAAAAAAAATATATATATATATTTATAAACCAAAGGACAGTTAAGAATCCCAACTAGCGAAAGGACACTCAGCCGCTGTCCAAGCTCCTCGACTAAATCAAATTTGAACCCACAGTTGCCAAGCAATCGAAACAGGTGCGGATCCAAAAACCAGAGTGCCAAATACTGAATATTGTTTATTTCTGATTCGCTTTCGATTTCGATTTCGCTTTCGCCCTTGCCTGCTTTTTGTTTTTTTGTTCTGTTGTTTGGTGCCCATAATTGCAAGAGCAGTATGTCCGCTAGGATCCTGGAGGACTCGCCCAACGCGCGCATCAACAAGACGATCCTGGATCGCTATCTCTCTCTGCCACTGCAGGAGAATATCGTTCAGGCTACCTATGTGTGGATCGATGGCACCGGCGAGGATCTGCGCTGCAAGGACCGCACCCTTGACTTTATCCCATCGAGCCCCAAGGGTAAGTGTACTTTAAATATACTTAAATCTATAGGTTCTTTACTTTAGGGGTTCTTAAAAAAATACGTTACGTTAGTTAGAAATATTTATTATTGGTTTTAAAATATTTACAGACATTAGTATTTTGTTATCTTTTTTATATATTTCCAAATACAGCAAGCAATAACTTCTGAATTATTATTAGAATTGCTCACAAGGGGTCTGAATATTCTTCTAAATATTTACCAGATCTAAATCACTTTTTTCTAATTTTTTTTTATAAGTAAAGTGTAGTACATTTTGCAAAGCTTTTGATTTAAAATTTTAATTTTTGAATTCATATTCTACAAATAAATGTCCATAAATAAATTTAAAAACACTTAGCATGTCACATAAATTATTATATTGTCAGAAGCTATTAAATAAATTGTTAAATACATATTTAGTCATATTAAATTCTAAATGAATATATTAATTACAATCATCGTTTAAAATTTTAGCCATCTTAATTATAATCGTCGTTTAAAAATTCGTTAAATGCTGAAATTGAATCTTAATTCCAATCCGATTAGCGCCTGCCTCAAGTACTTGTTGTAGAAATGCCTACATTAAGTAATTTCGCTCTTATCGGAGCATAGGTCGCGTCCGCATTTGATTTATGTGCGAACTGTTTGATTTCTGCCAGTGTAATCTTATCTACCCTAAGTTGGAGTGGGCCAACTTAAAACTGTCTTCGTCTCAGACGCCGGCTTGATTTATCGCAGTAATTCGCCATAACATTCCAAGAATCCATGATCTAAGTCTCTTTATAGCCAGTTTAGCTCTATAATGGTTGTTTAATAGATCGCTCGTGAATGAAATTAAGTGTGAAAATAAATAGAATAAAGGGGACTCCGACGAACCGCAGTTGCCCTTTTAGAAAATGTTAAAAGTATAATTCTTGGTTTTCAATTTGAATTATAAACAAAGAAGTAAATATGGTTTATCGAATTTTTATATCTCCTGATATGTATTTATTTATCAAATTCATACAGAGGTATAAATATAGAACAAAATCAGTCAAAAACTGGCTTAAAAAACTGTTGTCTCGACAGGTGCTAATTTATTGAAATTAGTGAAACACCTTTAATGTTCAAAAAATACACACAAGCTCACACACACCTGTCCCGACACTCTTCAATTAGAGGCTTATTGAGTGAACTTTTAAGCTGAGAAGCTGTGTTTGTCCTTTAATTATTGTTTAAAATTGTTATGTAACTTTGTAAATGAGAAAAAAATGTTAGAGAGCATTATTGGGAACCTTAAAAAGAACTCAAGAGAATTTCTAATAAGAATGCATATTTTTATATACAAATTATGTTCAAAATTAAAATTTGTAAACAAATATATTCAATTTAAAATTCATTTTAAATAAATATAATATAAAATTATTCATAAAGCTGATAATTATATTAAAAAGATTCGCATTTGTTCTACTTTATCTTCCGCCTTGCCAATTGTCACAATTAATTTGTTTTAATTCATATTTGACGGCAATTACCACGCAATACCAATATATATATATATATGTTCATATATAGCCTAGCTATAGCTCTGACTATACTAAAGTGGATCTGTGCGATTTTATGAGCGTCTGAAAATCTAGCCCCATAAATGCCCCGAAAAAAAAAACCAAAAATGGTGGCAATGAACGGCTTCGTCTGTTGAAGCTTATTGCCCGCTGCGGTTTTTTATTGATCCCTCATAGCGCTGGCGATGACCTTTGCCTTGGCACGATTCTGGCGGTGGTTCTCCATTCCATTCGATTCAATTTAGCGTCTGGGAAGTGCTTTATGGTCTAAATTTTCACGACTCAACTCGCGTCTGATAATGCGATTTAATCGCCGGGGGATACGGGGCGCTTCATAAAAAGCCGTACGGACTTGAAAGAGTTTCTTTAGCGGGCGTGTGGGCTCCGGTGTTAATTGATTGCGTTTTAATGTGCAATTATACCCATGGACGAATTCAGTTGAAGAGGAAGTGATATGGCGGTATAGTAAACTATTTTTAAACCTCCTTTTGACTCTTTTGGGGCATTAATAAACCATATAACTAGAATAGTAGATAATAACACATACCCTTGATAATGTATGAGGTGAAATAGGAGGCTAGATTTCAAAGATTTTAAGAAGCTACCAAAATTGGTGTAAAATGTTTATAGATGAAAGTCATTTCAAAGATGTCTTTTTCCCCTTTTTAAGTTAAATTAGACTGCAGAGACAACTTTCAATTTCTATTAAAATTATACCAGTTTTAGTAGTACAGTGGAACCATTAGAACTACTATTATATGCCAGGACTTAAGATCTATGAGAAAAATGTTTCCAATTCAAATCAATTCGAATTAGAAGAGTTCTATTATTACAGTTGACTTACTGAACCAACTGTTATAATTCAAACTCTGACCATTAAGGAAAAAATACGTTTTAACTTCACTTTCAATTTAAATTATAACAGTTTCAGTATTACAGTGTTACCACTTTTATATGCAAACACAATCAATTTCTAAAGAAGGAAGATTTTATATTAATTTCAAATAAAATTATAACAGTTTCACCAATAAATTTAACTGTTATAAATCAAGCAAAAACAATCAAGGGACAAGGACAGCAAGATGGTACAAATAGATAGATCAGCCGATGAAAAATCCCCCCATATTTCAATCGCTATGAAAACATTGATCAGTCAACTTGACTAGACAGATTAATTATTCCACTTGCACTTGAAAAACGAACACAAAAACAGAGGCAATAGCAAAAATGACTTAATGCGCACACAATTACTAATTAAGAATCGTGCCCTCTTCTTTCCACTCACACGAAAAAACGGATTGCATCTGAAATGGGTTTGGGGGAGGAGAGAAAGCCACACGCGCCTCTCCAAGCTTATATTTTCCTTATTTTTATTTATTTTTTTTTTTCGCACACAGAGAAGGAGAAAAAGAGAGAGTAAGAGCGGTGCACTACCTCGACTTGGAAGGCTGATAGACCGCTGAGTCAGGTTAATCGCTCAGTAACCCCTTTAGCTTCCCCTTTCATTTCAAGTTCAAAGGGAAATATTCTAATTGGCCATTTTCTAACGAAATGACAGTTAATCGTTGAAGCGTGCTCGACAATCGATTTTTTGGTTTCAATTGCAGCTCAGTCTAACCTCTTTTAACTCCCCCTCACTCAACCGCAATCAAAGGTAATTGAAAACTTTGTAATACGGTTGCATTTTTAAGCACTTCAGCCGTCAAATGCTTGTCACTTCAAGGATGATATACAGGCCAGAAAGGAATGGGAATAGAGTTTGTGAATGCCTGAAAAAAAAGTACAGTTTGCAGGACGGGATGAAAGGGTCAAGCCAAACAGGGATAGTTCCCTATTAAACGAGAAATAGGAAAATTCTTTTAATTATTTACATTCTATTTGGTATTCAAAAGGATCATTAATAATAATATTTGTTTATAAGCAAACACTTTATTGAATAGTGTCAATTAAGACTTATTTTTCTTCCATTACCGGTATTTTCTTTTATAGTTTACTTGAACTCATCATTATTTTAAGATACTAAAACAAATCGAAATACTTAGCAAGATAGCTTAACATTATTAAATATTAAACAAATATAAATATTCAAAAACCTAGAACTAGAAAATAACAAATATGATTTAATTATTTCCATATATTATTTAAACAATTTATTAAACAAAACAAAACTTTAAAAATCTCAAAAGTAAACTGATTTTTATATACATTATCAATTACTTTAGTATTTTCCAATTAATTACTATCTTTTTTTAAGAGAGTAACTTACTTTCAAGATCAATGATCTCTCGGTAACTGTAATCTCTGTGATCGAGTGCTAATCTAATCAGCACTTGACATTGTTTTACCGCTGTGTAGGACAGAAATCGGAAGCAAATAGCAACGCTTTTTTTTCCACGAATGTGTTACCTGACAGGTGGGGGTGCCTTTGATGGGGTATTGTTGGTGGATGGTGGAAAGGTGAGAGCAAGGCTAATAACAATAACTGTTGTGGCTGGCTGCTGCCTGGCACAGTGACACACTGACACCTGAAAACCTGTCCCCCCCACACACACACACACACATCAGAGAGAATCTACAGCTGTTTATCAATTGGAGTGTTCATACACACACTCAAGGCACAACACACAAGCTATAGAATGATAGAGATACCAGTTTGTAAATGAAAACGCTGCCTCAAGGTCACCCGCTGCTGTCTGTTACAACAACAACAACATCCAACACCCATCCTCCCCCCGTCTCAACCCTCTGTGAAATTTTGCATAAGTGAAATATTTTCATTAGCATTATTTACAGTGTCCGCGGGGGAATTAACTATTTATTAGAATAAACAACAAACGGCTGTCAGGTTTCTCTACCCTTTATATCACAGTTGCAAAGTTCTCACTTTACCCAGTTTTTTGTTTTTTTCTATGATGTGATGATGATCCATTGGATTACAAGGCGAGTTCCGGTAGGGAGGAATGGAAATAATATACTCTTATAAATAGACAAAACAGCGTGATGGTGGGGCTTTTGAAATGTAATATGTGCACAGCATTTTAATTCTCAATTATTAAAATTTTTGCAGTTAGAAACAGATAAAATTTTGTACAAGGCTAATTTGGAAAATTATTTAAACAACAAATGTATCAATTTATTTCCATTTATAGCAACTTTGTTCTATTTCCTAGTCACACAAATACAATTTTAGCAAGTCCAAGTATAGCCTATCCATAACTGGTTTAGTTTCCTATAATTCCAATTCGAAAATAGTGCCAATAATAAGTGTTATTAACTAGTTATTATATGCATTTTACAATAAATTGTTAAAATGAAAAACAAGGGTGCATGTTTTAAGAGAAACATGTAAATTTTTCTAAAACGGAAGTCAGGCCAGGCCTCCCTTATAGCCCCCCAATTGCCGTCAATTACAATTAACTCGAGGGTATTACAATTTACAAGGGGTGACCTCTGAATAGGTTAGACCCCGGTTTAACCCCTAGCAAAAAAAACCGCCAACTAATAGTTTATGGTTATTACAGAGCTTCCCGTTTGGAACTACGATGGCAGCTCCTGCTATCAGGCCGAGGGCTCCAACTCGGACACCTACCTGTACCCGGTGGCCATCTACAAGGACCCCTTCCGTCGCGGCAACAACATTCTGGTGATGTGCGACACCTACAAGTTCGATGGCACCCCCACGGACACCAACAAGCGCAAGACCTGCCTGGAGGTGGCCAACAAGTGTCTGGATGCAGAGCCCTGGTTCGGCATCGAGCAGGAGTACACCTTCCTTGATTTCGATGGTCATCCGCTGGGTTGGCCCAAGAATGGTTTCCCAGGACCCCAGGGACCCTACTATTGCGGTGTTGGTGCCAACAAGGTGAGTTTTGAGTGCTGTTAAAAAATATATATGTTATATTTCGTTAGATATAATTGTATTTATTAATTTTTTGTATTTTTGTTTACCCTTTTTTAGGTTTATGCCCGCGACATTGTGGATGCCCACTACCGGGCCTGCCTGTACGCTGGCATCAAGGTTTCCGGCACCAATGCCGAGGTGATGCCCGCTCAGTGGGAGTTCCAGGTGGGACCCTGCGTGGGAATCTCCATTGGTGATGACCTCTGGATGGCCCGATTCCTGCTGCATCGCATTTCTGAGGAGTTTGGCGTAAGTTTTGAGATTTCTTAACTTGAAATCATTAAAAACTATTTATTTATATATTATTTACTTATTTTTTGTTATAGATCGTGTCCACCCTGGACCCTAAGCCCATGCCCGGTGACTGGAACGGCGCTGGTGCCCACACCAATGTCTCCACGAAGGCGATGCGCGAGGATGGCGGCATCCGGGATATTGAGAAGGCTGTGGCCAAGCTATCCAAGTGCCACGAGCGCCACATTCGCGCCTACGATCCCAAGCAGGGCCAGGACAATGCCCGTCGTCTGACCGGCAAGCACGAGACGAGCTCGATCAATGACTTCAGCGCCGGAGTGGCCAATCGTGGATGCAGCATACGTATTCCCCGTGGCGTCAATGATGATGGCAAGGGCTACTTTGAGGATCGTCGGCCCAGCTCCAACTGCGATCCCTACTCCGTGGTGGAGGCCATCTTGCGTACCATTTGCCTGGACGAATAAGCGAGAACCACTTCCGCTTCCGCTGCGAACCATTTGTTATCGATTTATCGATTGTTGTTAAACACACACACACCCTTGATCCATTTGACCCTGATCACTGATTACCCGAACATCGAACCCGAACAACACCCGAAGTTATACGAAGCATTATGTAGGCTTAGATTTTAGGCGTAATTAAAGCTCGCACTCAAGTTTACCTAATAACGTATTCCCCCCCCCCCCAAGAAAAGCCCGAAAAGTAGATACCAGAATAATTAACTATTCTAAGGCAGCGCCCCTCCTCTTGCTGATATTTTTTTTTTATATAATTGTGTTTTTTCAGCTGCTGTTATTTAGGTTTTAGTGAGTTTTTTTTTTTTGTTTTTTTTTTTACTGATCTTAATGCAGGATCAGGCATATGTAAGAAGAGCAAGAACCCAAAAAGACATCCCCCTACAAAATAAAGAAGACAAAGCTCTAGTATCAAATCACTCCTCTAAGACCCAGAAAACAAATCCCTACCCATGTATTTCTTAATGATATTAAATAATTAACTTTAATCCTAAACTATATATACATACTATATACTCTTTAGTTAAATAAATGCACTAAAAAATAAACAAAAAAAATATACAAAATATATGTTTTATTTAAAATTTATGAAAAACTTACCTATAGGTTACCTTATGGGTTTTAAATAATTCATCTTTTACTATTAAATTTGATTCTCTCATCATTTATTTTAGTTTACGCTACCAGCACGTGCTAGTTTTTATAGAATATACACAAATATATGGTATATTCAATGCATATATATTTAATCAATCTGAAATGCAAGTGTCGGGGTTATCAACGATTAGTTTTTACCAGACAAGCTGTTAATTTCCATATTATTAATTGAGTAAAAACTATTTTCTGGTTAGACTTATCAATGAGCATATATATAAAAAAATTTTAATTGAATTAAAATGGTAAAAAATTAATTGAAATAATTTATCAATAGATTTACACAAAATTCAATATTTTAGCCCCGAAGTTTCTAATTCTTTTTCTTAATTTCAAATAATCGTCGTTTTCTTAATAATTTACCAATAATAAGCGGAAATCATAAATTCCTATAAGAACGAAGGCTCTGAAATTGATTTATTTGCATTTAGTATAATTTATTGTGTGCTTACTAATTAATTGCCTTCAATGCATTGAGATTGGGTCAACAAATCGTTATCGTCTGTGTCGCAAAGGTCGTTGCCACCCACATTCGCACGTTTAATATAATATATAAATAAAAAAAAAGAGGTATTTTCACAATTCAAAGCATTTATCAAGCAGACAAGGGAAAGTACACTGCAATTATCTCTCCCATACAGGGTTCAATATTCCCGATGAATCACTTGCAGTGAGCTTAAATTGTTTAAACAGTAATTCGCACTGGTTTCGCCACACTTATTTGCTTAATTTGTTAACAACAAATATATATATATAAATATTTGCTAGTCAAGTCTAGACTTATTGGCCTATAAAAAGACTGTTAACATATATGTATATATTTTAGCGTTTAACTTGCGCATTCACTGGCTCAAGTAAT
Organism: Drosophila truncata; assembly: GCA_008042515.1. NCBI lineage: Eukaryota > Metazoa > Arthropoda > Insecta > Diptera > Drosophilidae > Drosophila > Drosophila truncata. Next base: position 319,281 of record VNJQ01005823.1, on the reverse strand, counting down.
GCGCAATTAATCATTGATTTATCTTCAAGGAAACTGCAAAGAAGTTGAATAAATAATCTTCTCAATAAATCCAAATAAATAGAGTTTTGTTGTTTGCTTTTCATTTTTATTTATTTAATACTACAAATTGTTGTAACTTTGATTTCATTTTGTATGCATATCCGTTGAATCTTTATTGATTTTGTATATTAAGTTGAATTTTACCTTTCCAGCTCTTTTGCTTTTCAATATTTCAGTTTTATCGTTAATATTGATATAGGTAGGTAGGTATATATGTATACATTTTGTTTCTCTTTTTGTGTGTGTGTATATATGTAATATGTATTTAACACTATTTGTGGTTTTGCCAACTACATACATATTTCATTTCATTTGTGATTCAGAATTTTGTTTGCTTGGATTTACATATATGTTTCTCTCGGCGTCACTCAGTTATACAATTAATAATGATCAACAGTCGATGAAACGAAAAATCACAATAAATAAGTGCAAATAAATGGGAAGCTGTGTGAATTGGTATATTTTTTAAATACAAAATCGGATTGCTATTGTTACATTTTTTAAACAATTCACAAGCAGTTATCAAGCTGACAAGGGAAATTACATTGAAATTGAAATTAGCTCTCTCTGTACATTATTCTCAAATTATTGTTAAAGAGAGCTTCAATTTTGTTGAACAGAAATTCGCACAGGTTCCTCTACATAATTATCCTCCACAAACATATCGCAAAAATACATAAATGGGGCTTAGACTCATAATAACTAGTTTAATTATATATCGTTTAATTTGTGCTTTCGCTTGCCATAACATAAGTAATACGCAATTAATTCTAGAGTCGCCAATAATATCGCATTGCTCTATCCCGGTCTCGGAAAGTCTCTTCTGGGGCTGATGGGGAAATTTATTGACTTGGGAATGTGTTTTTTATATGTTTAAATAATAGTCTGTCAACTGCAGAGCTGATCGTTAATAATACTGCCCCACCAGCCTTCTACAAGGACAGTTAATGGTTGCTTGCCGCAGAAATATACATAACACATATTGTACATTGCATAATTCGTTAATGTTAAATGTTAATGCATTATTCGCGTTTGAACATAAAATTCGAATAGTTCAGCGATATTATACTTAAAGTTAACATAGCAAAAAGTTTTGTAACATCATTTTTCAGCATTATTTTCTTACACGCTACGAAAAAACACATTATATCGATTTGGAATTACACAAATTAAGATTATCGATTGATTGATAAGTAATAAACCTAAACACTGAGGACGTCATGAGTTGGAAGATTAACAAATGATAATTAAAACTTGATAAAAAAAAATTAATTTAAGAAAATATATTGCACATGGAAAACAACAGTTTAAACTGAATGAATAATTGTTTCAATCGTTAATCGTTTATCTTTAATCGCATATCGTTCGATTGCTTGATATCGATTTTCGTTTCAAGCTGCCCCAATATGAGTAAAAAGGAACCATAAATGTATAAATAAATCATATTTATCTTGTTTTGTTTTTGCTTCAAATATCGTGAATATCGTGAGTAGTGTGTGAATATCGTAGATCGCTATCTTAATATCGTTCTTAAATGGAGTTCCGTGATTCCTTCACATATCGTTTTTAACTATTTTGAATAGTTGTATTATTATTTTGTTTTTTTTTGTTTTCGTTTTGTTTCCTCAGTTTCTGATGCTGCATATTTATTTTGCATTTGGCAACGCTTTTGTTACTTTGTTACTTTCGCACTTTGTTTGTTTTTTGTTTTGTTATTATAAATCGTGTGTGTGTGTGTTAAGATTGGTTTAGCTTATTGGCTATTACGAGTTACAAAATTCATTCAAATGTTATTAAATATTTTCAACCTACAGGGAGGATATTTAAATCAAAAACAAAAAAAAAGGTGTACATATTTTCCTTGTTAAAAATCTGATATTGATTGATTTTAAAAACGTTTTCTTTAACATTTTTTTTTCTTTTTTGATGCGCTTAAAACTTACACTTAAAGTGACTCGTAGGTTGTGGCTGGGAATAGGTTTCGGGATGGGTTTTTTAGGTTTATATAAAATTCATTGCATTGCCTATGTGCTACAATCTAAGGTGATCGCCAAAATACTCTCTAGTTGCCTAATCGCATCGTGGAAACAGTTGCCTCTTCTTCTCGATTAATGTACAAAATAAGTGAAATATTTAAGTCAAAAATCTATGTTAAACCGGTTTAGGATTTGGGAAATTTGCAGGTTTTTCTGGAGAAAATAAAAACATTTTCTTAAACACCATAAATATCAAGGATTATTTAAAATATGCAAATTGGAAGACTATATCCCTTATATATCTGACCATAAATAAGGAAATTCGAATTTATCTGTTTCACTATAAATTTTAGCTTTACTAATCCGAAATAGAAAAGTTTGAGAACGTTAAGTTCCATAAAACTAACTACAAATTTCGCAAACCGGCTTAAACAATTTTTTTTTAATGCAAACAAAAATATAATAATATATATAATAAAATATATATTACCACTTTCACTGCTTTTTCAACTAATTTCTCAACTTCTTAGCCACAATATCGATTCGATTAGTTTTTAAAATAAATAAATATGAGTGTTTTTGATTTGTAAAACTTAACAGAAATAAAATTATTGCAAAAAAAAATAATATATGATGTATATTAAAAATTAAATCATAATTAAATATGCGAATAGATTAAACTTGAAACAGATTATTAAACATAAATAATAATATTGAAATGGGATTGCAACTACTACTTAATGTGCTTCCTCCTTCCGCTCCTTCTTAAACACGTACTTCCTGTTCACGATGTCGCGGTCGCTGATCCGTAATCACATATATATATATCCCTCGATGTATATATAGATAGAGTTAGGTTATGTGGACAGCTCCGTACTGCCACGCCTTACCATATTCAGATCGTTGAAATCGATCTCCGTGGACTCGATCGATTGTATCGACGACGAACTGCGCAATTTGGTGCCGGGAAATTTGCCGCGACTCTTCAGTGCCGTCAGCTATTTAAATTTGAAATGAAATTTTAGTTAAACATTTGTATAAAGTTATGTAAAATATAATATAATATATATATGTATATTTATTTATATGTAAATATATCTAAAAACGAGTTTAACAATATATGTACAAGGCCAAATCCATGAAATTCTTTAAATATATTTATCATGCAAGAAATTTACAAGAAGAAAAAATAATCTATTAACTCGAACTTAGAATTTGTAGCAACTTTTAATTCCAATATGAAATATATAACTTAATATAAAAGTATTATGAAAGTTTGTTAGTATTTTAATTAAAACTGAAAGAAAACTTTGAACTAACTTCGATAGTAAACAAGTTTTTCCTCATAATTATCTATATGGTACATACATATATATTTATAAATAGATCAAATCACATTTAAATCTAAAACGTGCCTTTAATATCTTATAGATTAAGTGATTAATTGCTATGAATATGTCAGCTAAGGCTATGACCAAGGCATGCAAGCGTGCAGAATAATAATAATCATACAAATAATCATACACTCCCTCTTAATATTCGCATATATAGTATCAAATATATAGCGAGGCTGAAAAACAAACTCGTGTCAAAATACAGCATCAACTGCCGTCAGCAGATCATGTCAATTTTTGATGTCTTGACAATGACCAATGATCATAATAAAAATCAACACCGCAAGTCGATTATATTCAGGCCACAACTATGTACTAAAGTCGGATGCAGTAGGTCATAATTCTATAGGAAATCTCATCAAAATAATATAATTTTATGTGTCAAGTTTAAGACCCGTTAGTCCATATTCATAATTAAGAAAAAAAAGTTTGTATATATTTACAAATTATTTTGTAAATTTTATTATATTATTACTTATGAGTCTTAAATAAAATGGAAGAAAATTAACGTAAAATGCACTGAAAGAGACCCAAATCTTTGTCATCTCCGATTTAATACTTTTACAAATAAGGTAAAATAGTTTACCTAACTCTCACAGAGGTTATAATATTAGCTGAAAGCTCTGGCAAAGTCTATCTACACTGATCAGCAAGTTAACATTTCGCATTAGTCACCTTTGGAAGCTCTGGAAAACATATTTCGTGAATACCAAGTGGTGATAGCGTTAAAATATTTCGAGCAGATAAAGTGTCTGTTAAGCAAATGTACTTGTTCACTTGTTATGATATGAAAGTTAACTTTAATAGTGACTTGGACTTCCAAATGTCGACAAAATTAACATAAATTATTATAATCTTCCTAAGAAAGTTTTTAAACGAAAAAAAAATAAAATTGTAAAATAATTTTAAAATACATATATAAATATCGTTGCATAATTTTGTACTCCTTTCTTTTTAACATAATTTCATTAGGATAAAGATAAAAAGTCATGCGACTCCATACTACATATTTAAAGATGGCAATGGGATTTAATGATCCAGTGATCATAGCGGGAAGAAAGACTATATAGACCATGCAAGTTATAGGCAGTATTTAAGGGCAGAGAAACGCTACAAATACGCACTGATTAAGCTAATTACTAAAAAAGGTTTTGAGCAATTTTATAGTTTTATAGAGACCTGAATGTAGTTCGAAGCTTTGGCCTGCTGCTGAGGTTGGAATAGTTTTATTGGGGAATTGAGATTAGGGGACAATTGTGGCTTCACACGAGTTTTAGGTTTTATTTTTTGTGGGGTTTGTAATTCGGTTTTTTTTTTGTATTTTGATTTTGAATTTGTAATATATTTTTTTGTTCTTTTGTAAATAAGTTTTTGTTTTTGTTAAGATTTCATTGAATAGTTTTTCATTTGGCTTTATTTTTGTTTTTTTGTTGTGTTAAGATTAGTTTAGCTTATCCATTTCCACGGCTCAGTGTCGGGGCTGGTTATTGGCGTGGGATACTATATTTATATAGCAAAACCATAAAAAAAAACAACGAATATTGTTTGTTTGTTTTTTCGTGTGAGAAAGAAAATTCAATGAGAAATACATACAAGATTATTATCTTGGCTTTACAATGTGATTACAAAAAATTTAACCAAACAAAAGCCATTTTAAAACATAAATTAAAATCACAGAAAAGCATAAGAGCTTGGCAAACTGAAAATATTTTAGAATTATGCCACAACAGATAGCGGAGGAGATTCGAAAATGTGTGCCTATGCTTTGTCCAAAACCTGGCTTACTTTCAAAGAATAATACTTAATGTATTATAATTTTCTATATATTCATTTATAGATTGTTTATCAATAATAAATTTGTTTTAAGAAATAATGTAGAGACAGTTTTTACTCTAAACCAAAGACCTTATAATATAAAAGATGAGTAACGCCCTAACTTTTGCATTGCTCTGTTAAGCAGAGATTAGTTCTTTTAGAGATTATATGATATTTTTATGTAACTGGCATGACTTTAAGGAAAATACTTAAATAGCCTGCATGTAGCTTTTTTAGTAGCAGTATTTTTTAAATTATCAATTTCAGTTTCGAAATAAGTATGAATCCTAGCTGCATTTATGAATTAAAGTGATTTTGGGTGAAATTTAATGTGTGTGCAGGTTGTTATTTTTTGAAGGAAAGCTTGTGCTGCTGCTGCTGGCATTGAAATAAATTGAAAACTTAAATTAAAACTTTAAATATAACCGAAACCGAAAAGCAAAGGCTTGATTTGATTAGCAACAAGTGCTGTTGTGACAGAAGTAAATTTACTGTCTTTTCTTACCTCCGCCTTCATGTCGGCCAGCCTGTCCTGCAGGTCACGCACCTTATCCGAGTCGTCCAGATTGGCACGCAGTTCCCCCTCGGCGAGCATTTCCGAGTTCTAATAACAAAATAAATAATTTAATTAGTGAAACTTTATAAAAATGTAAGTATTCATTTCAAACCTTGGTCTCCAGCCGGGAAATTTCCTGTTTCAGTTCGGCCACCGTTTGGCTTTGCTCGGTGAATTTAATTTTCACATTCATTAGCTCATCCTTCATGCGAGATTCCAGATCCGAGTATCTACGATTAGAACGGTTAGAAAGTTCGAATAAAGACGTTTATAAATAAACATTTAATATAAATCCCACCTGTGCTGCTGTTCGCGTGCCTTGTTGGCCATATCCTTTTCCCTGGTAACTGCCATCTCGAGCTCTTCTTTGAGCTTCTTGTGCTCTTCATCCTGCCGCCTTAGCTGATTGGTGGACACCTGAACTTGTGTCTCAAGCTCCATAACCTTAAGGCGCAGCTCCTTGAGCTCGGTGAGTGTCTCCATCTCCCGAATGCGCGTCGTCATCAGCTCTTCTTCTAGCTTCTGTGTATGCTCGCTGCTCTTGGAGCTGTCAAAGAAGTTCGTCAGCAGTTTCTTGGGCGTGGAGTCCACCGCATTGGTGGTGCGTTCGGTCTCGCTGCGCTGATTCTCGGCCAGTTGACGCTGCCACTGAGTGCTTAGCTCCTGTACGCGCTGCTTAAGATCCTTCAGCGAGAGTGAAGCCTCCGCCTCACGTAATTTACTAGCAATCAGTTCATCCTGCAAGTGAGCCACCGAATTATCGGGCGTCGTCTCCCGCAGCGTTTTCTTGTCCTCCTCCAGTTCCTCCACCTTGGCCTTAAGGTTACGGATTTGATCTTCGCTCTCGGCGAGACCCTGGCGTACCTTGACGAGCTCTTCCAGCAGACAGGAGACCATTTCGTCGCGCTGCTTCAGCGCCTCTTCCTTCATGCAGAGCTCGTCAATGGATGACTGCCGCGAGTTATTCTATATTTAGGAACAAAATATGGAATAAGGAATTAGGTTTAATTTTGATAAAGGAAATACTTTTTAATTGGTTATTCGGGCAAGCAAAAGTAAGTCTCTGTGTGGTTAGTAGCTAAGATATAAATAAATACAAAAGCTTTTTGATATAAAGATGCAAGTTAAAAGCTTAAATTAATTGTTAAAATAAAATATTCATGTATTTTAATTAGGTTAAGTAACTTTATGGATAGATATATATTATAAAATATGATAATTAGGTACAAAGAAAGCTACTTTCTATGGTTAAAATATCGAAAATATCGATAAATTGTTAATGTATTGATATTTATTAATATTTGATATATATAAACCGATGTTTAAAGGCATATATGTGGAATAAGTCTGATATGAGGGACCAATGGTTTCTGATTAACAAACCAATAATTTAAATAACATTTTTCCAACATATATCGATAATATAGATATTATTCGACTATCGATAATTACGAAACACATATTTAACAGTATTTTTTTGGAAATATGATTATATTTTTACTGATATATATTTAGACGGAAAACAATAAACGTGCAAAAACGGTATATTTAATTAAAAAACTACAAAACATAGTCATGAGACTTGTACTTACGCTGTCGATGGACACATTCTGTTTTTAAAGTATATTTATTTTTTATGGATTAAAGCGAACATTTTTTGCATGTGTGTGTTTGTATGGGTGTGTGTGTGTGTAATTTGAAGCACCACAACCATAAGAAATCAAATAAAATAGAAAAGAATATATAGAAGATTAGCAACAGATTCAATTTTAGTTACAGGACAAGGACAAGGGCATTGGCTTACTAAGCTAAATACTCACATTCTCCTGCAGTCGAAGGCTAAGGCCGCGTACCTCCTCGTTGGCATTCTCCAGATGATGGGACACCTCCAAATAGGATCGTCGCAGCTGCATCAGCTCCGTCTGAATGGCAAAGCTAAGAAGAAAACAATGATTTAGTAATTTGTCTTTAATAAAAGTCTCTAAAAGCTTTACCTAGTCTCTTCCTCCTCGGCCCTGGACACCTGTCCACGCACCAATCGATCCGCCAATTCGGCACTTTCGGCCTCCAGCAGCTCGTTGCGCTGCTTCAGCAGGCAATTCTCACGTCTCAGCCGTCTGAGCTCAGCCATTTCCTCCTGTTCCTTCTTCTTGAGATCCTGATACTCCTTCTCCATTTTCTTCATGCGCTTGCTATTCAACTTAATCGAATAGGCCAAGTTGAAGAAACCCTCAACGTCGGCCTCAACGCGACCGGGCAGCTCCTTTTGGAAGAACTTCAGCATGGCCTCCATGTCTAGGCAGAGCAACGTCTCCTTGCCGGTGAGGAGCAAAGCCAATGCCACCTTGAAAATAAACTCCATGCCCTCGCTGAGGAAAACGTCCATGATGCGGCAACTGAGATTCACATTCAGCGTGGTGGTGTACAATGTGAGGAACCAGCTGGAGGCGTACATGGTCGTCTGGAAGCCCTGCTGCTGGAAGTGTATGTGCATGTCGGGTATCTGCTCCTGCACCAAGCTCTCCAGCTGGTACATGCACAGTCCCAGCTCCGACATCGATGGCTTGAACATGTGACGCATCCGATGCTGCTGCATGATCTGAACCAGCACGGCAAAGGCCTCCTCCTCGGGCATTTGCATGAGGAGCAGGCCAACGATGAAGCCAGAGCCTTGGCAATAGCCAACCTCACGATCGTGCAGAGAATATGCCTTGATCACATTGAACAGCGCCTCCTGGCCGGGTCCGTCCTTCTCCTTGAAGAAGTCCACCTCGGGATAGGTGCGTGCAATGTCCCGACGGATCACCTTTTCGCAAGCACTGGTAGCCTTAATATACTCAGCATACTGCTTTTTATCAGCCTCGGCCGCACCGCTTAGCTGTTGCCAGACAATTGCCCGGAAATGATGCGGAATTCCGCGACGAACTAGCTCACTCACACAGGGATTCTTGCGCTTGAGGGCACCGTCCCAGTCGTACAAAATAGTGGCCCACGTCGTCCATACATCCTCCTCGGCCACCGAGTTGCCGCCTTTAAAATAAAAGAGAAATAATAATAAATATACATTTTTTTTTTTATAATGATTTAATTCTATAATTTAAAGATGACTTACTCGACGTGAGGCTTATCTGACTCGTGTCCGAATTCTTGCGACTGTGCGTTGAGTGGAGAGAGTTAAGTGACTTGGCATCGCTCTCGATGAGCTTATTGGCCGCCTCCAGCTTGGCCAGTAGATCCATCTCGGAGGTGGGCAGATTCTCTTCACCTGGAGGAAGCGAATCGCTGACCTTCACATCCATTTTCGCTTGGCTCTCGGCTGATGAGGCAGTGGTCGTTGTGGTCAGGGTCATCTTCTGCTGACGAAGAACCAGTCTCAGTCTCAGTCTATACGCCCAACCGTTTGCCAAATCAAATCCTTAGTCTTGCCTCCTAGATCCTCGATTGGACAGCCGAGTGTCTTTTTTTTATTATTATTATTATTTTTTATTAAAATTTATCCTCTTCCGCGTCCTTAAGACCGCCACATATTGCTCCACATAATGTGCAGGTTCCTCAGATCAAAGACTGGAATAAATATAATAATAATTTATATTAAATATCACCGAAAAACAAAGCGGAACAAGTAATTTGTAAAATGTAATTACTACCGAAAGAATGGGGAGTTGTTACCGGATCTTGAGACACCACCGGACAAATGAACTTTTGCTCGAGATATGAACATGTGCCAGATACTCGCTCTACAAAATACAAAATATAAAACAAATAGAAGCGAGTCAAAGCGAGTCTGTTTGCCAGCCTCTGTCTCTGTCTTCTGTTATTGTTTTGTTTATAATTCGTGCGCCCTACAAAACTTGCGCTGAACTGAAACTGAAACTGAGAACTGAACAATAGCAAAAGCTGTCAGGGCTTTCTGTTGTCAATTGCCTTGGCGGGTTTTTCAACTCTGTCCCGGTAAATAAATTAACTTTCTTTCTGTTTAATTAATTTTCAAACAAATAATTCATGTTTAGCTTAGAGAAGATGAATATCTTAATCAAAAATTATAATTATATCATTTATAAGGAGTGTAGCCATGAAGGAAAGTATATTGAATCAATAAGTTTGATATGATATATTGACAAAAAGATTGATTTCTATTCTAAATAACAAATATTGAAAACTCTGATATATTGAATTTTTTAGTATCGAAAAATATCGATATCGATATCTTTTGTTAAAATATCGATTTTATAGAAAAATATCCGAAATTTATTTATATATTTAATGAATAATATTTTGTTTATAATTATGATGAAGCTGAAGATCGATTGATATATCGACTTGAGAACCAAATATCGATAGTATCTATCATAGCTAAAAAATCGAAAATTCAAAAATCTTTTACCCTACTTCAAAACTAAAATTAATTTAAGGGAGAAGGGTGTATACTTATTATAGAGAATGTTTGACCTTCGTAGCTCTCTCCGAAAAAAAAAGAAATAAAATCCAATGGCCTGAAAACAAAAGAGTTATCAATATAGAGTTCTCTCTATAGATAGCAGAAGAAGGAAGAAAAAACAATAATAGACGCAGTATTAAATTGGCAATAATTAAACGATTCTGTCACTCTTTTTCTCTCTATTGATAACTTCTCCACACACATCCATCAGTTCAGTGATGAAAAAACTTTTTATCTGTGAAGTTTTCTTTTGGTGCAGTGAGTAGAAGACAAATATTTCTTGATTTTATAATTATCTGAATCTGAGTTATTTTCATGAATTTCATCCGTAAAAATAGATAAAATTTTTAATTTCATTTGTTTCTTCCGCGTATTCTAAGAATTACACTTTATCTACTTGTATTGCATCAAGTGAAGAATCGATTTCCGACTTTATCTAAACGAAATATTTTAGGTTCTAGGGATTTATTGATAAGCAAATATGTCATCTATATAAATATTCTTCAGGTTTTTTTAAGCAATAAAATAAGTTAATGAATTTCTTTGGAGTTAAGTTAATTAGAATTTGAAAATGAATTTTTAAATATTTTTTGATACAGTTCTTATGATATTTTCGGTTATATTTAAATGGATCATTTAATAGAGTTCAGTTTTTGTATCTAAAATGTGGCCCTTGCAACTGCATTTTCGTTTCCAGATAAAAAAAACCAAAGTGCATTGAAATAGTAACCTTTGTAGGTCAAGAAACGATAAAGAAGTGGAATCAGTTATCATATGGGCAAGTGCATTGGGTAAATGTATGTTCTATTTCCCCTTTGCCAGACCTTCAAGTGAACTCTTTTTTTTAAAGACAAATTACGTTATAGTTGCAAAGGCAAAGTGGGGAGTGTATAACTTATATTCCATGGGTCTCACCTATAATGTATCTTTCAATTAATTTTTTGGTCTGATTCATGAACATGCCTCAGTTGGTGCAAAGGCAAAAAACCTTTCATGAATCACACACAGAAACGTATTAAGTCCATTAAAAATTCCATTTCTTTACAAGGTGTAGCTCTCAATTTAAATTACAGTAAAACCAATAAAGGCAGATATAAAGTGCGTCAATAAGGTTCAAATTTAATGCGTAGTTAGGTGTGTATCTTTTTATTTTTTAATATCAAATTATTTTACGCCCTGATTTAAATGATTTTGCCTAAAAACATGAGTATTTTCAATCAAAACAAGAAAGGAAAGCTAACTTCGGGCGGAGCCGAAGTTTATATACCCTTGCAGAATATTCTGTAAATTATATTTTCCAAATTGAATCATATGCAATCTAATTTTAATGACTTAACGAGAAGGCTGAAATGGCCGGGTAATTTCCGATCGTTCAGTTATATGGCAGCTATAAGATATAGTCGGCCGATCGTTATGAAATTTGGTAGGTCGGATCAACTGACCAAATATATAATATGTACGAAGTTTTTCTTTTCTATCTTCAAAAACACAAAAGATGGGCCATTTTCAATTTTTCAGTTATATTATTATATCTATGGCTATATCTTATAGTCGGCCGATCCTGATAAAATTTGGTATGTCGTATTATGTTGCCAAAAATAGCATTCTTACTAAATTTGAACTCTATAACTTTAAAATCGCCGAAGTTATAGCATTTCCGATCAATCAGTTATATGGCAGCTATAGGATATAGTCGGCCGATCCTTATGAAATTTGGTATGTCGTATTATGTTGCCAACAATAGCATTCGTACAAAATCTGAATTCTCTAACTCTAAAAACACCGAAGTTATACCATTTCCGATCAATCAGTTATATGGCAGCTATAGGATATAGTCGGCCGATCCCGGCCGTTCCGACTTATATACTGCGTGCAAAGGAAAGAAGGGTGTGTGCAAAGTTTCAAGTCGATAGCTTTAGAACTGAGAGACTAGTTTGCGTAGAAACAGACAGACGGACAGACAGACGGACAGACAGACGGACAGACAGACGGACAGACAGACGGACAGACAGACAGACAGACGGACAGACGGACAGACGGACATGCTTATATCAACTCAGGAGGTGATCCTGACCAAGAATATATATACTTTATAGGGTCGGAGATGTCTCCTTCACTGCGTTGCACACTTTTGACCAAAATTATAATACCCTCTGCAAGGGTATAAAAATAGCTAGAAATACTATTAAGGATTGATTCATCATAAAATCAATTTAGTTTCATTTTTCAGTGAGAGAATTATTATTATTTTTATTCTTACTATTTTTTACAATTTCTTTGTGATACTTCTTGAACAAACGACCCCTACTGTATTCTGTCCAAGAATGACCACCATACAAAATCAACACAATTTTTACAATCTTTACTCGTTTTACTGATATCAAAACAAGCCAGCTGAAAAGCAAATAAAAACCGAAATACACCAACAAAATATTAAAAATGTACTTGATTTGTACACCTGCTAGAGAATAAGCAAAAAATTCAATTTAATTATTCCCAAGAAATCGCAATTATTTATGATGAGCCCTTTAAACCAGAGATTGACAAGCCGCGTATCAAAGTATACTTTATATATACACATATCACGTGTGAAATACTTCTCCCGAAATGCTTATTTGGTTTTCTTTTTCTATTTTTTGGAAAAGCTTGTAGGTATTTCGTGACATTTCCTGAGAACTCTGGGGGGTTATGCTATGAGTCATGATGTGGCACAGTTATCGTTAGGACAGCTGATAAGCGATAACATCGTAGGACCAACGTGACGTATGTGCAACAAGTGGAGAAATACTAGACCCCACAACCCCATTAACACTCTATAGTATTACTCATTTATCCCACGCAATGTTATTGATTATAAATAAAACACAATAGGGGAAAAAATGAGTGAATGAATGAATGAAAGCCAAGTGTCGTCGTCCATGTAAGCTAACTAATGCATTGTGGATATATGTACTGGGCTCTGATGCAAGTGGAAAGCAAGTGTACAGTGAGAACTCACAGAAGTTGACCACATCACGATGATAGAGTGAGCATATTCTATAATTAATACATTAGAAAACAGGAATAAAACTAATAGTGAATTTTACGTATATGAATATATCAATAAGAATACATATTTCAAAAGAAAAATATCGGAACTAAATTAGATATCAATGTATCTAAACATTTTCGATATGTTATCGATATATTAATTTTTTTTTTAATTTAAATATATTTTTGTTTTTTTTTTTTACTGTTCTGCGTACATTTCATGTTTCCCCCCACAAAATGCAATGCCGAGACGAAAGCTCTCGCCACAAGGTCAAAGGCAAAAATTATTCAATTGCAGCTTAAAAATACAAATATTCGTAACCCACACAGCAAACATTGAGTACACTAAGAAAAACCCGCCTACATTTTGTTATTATTATTAATAGACAAAAAAAAAAACCGAAATAAACAAAAGTAAATCGAAAATATTGGGGGTAAAAATAAAACTGTAACAGGTGGACAACAATTGGAAAAGATAAAGACACTGGAAAGGCAAAGGCAGCCCAGTAATATCTCATTAATACGATACGTGTTGATTAGATTTCGACACGAAAAAAAAACAAAAACAATAAAAGCCTCGATGTGTGTGGGGTGTATGGGGTGTGTGGGGTGTATATGGGGTGCGTGTGTGGTGTGTCTGTGAAAGTAAAAGCAAAGTCAAAAAGCAAAGCCAAAGCCAAAGCCAAAAGCAACAATGCAATCGTAAAGCCAAGTCTCCATTGAAAATAAGGTTAGTTCACCCGCGCGTTTCATAGTTTCAGTACGAATTGTCGTGTCAAGCGCACAGGAAGCGATCGCAACCCGGATCGGATCGGATCGTACATATAACTATATAAATATACATATATATATATACTCAACGGCGGCGATCGCATGCGGACAAAAAGTTAAATGTAATGCCAGACGCACAATAATAATAGTAAATACGTACGTAATTGGTAAAGTCATATAGCTTCGCGTTTGATTGGGAGCCCGGCTATTAATAAACAATAAAATCGGTCTATAAAAAGGGCCCTAACTATACCAGTATGTTGGATTTCTTAAAATAAAATATAAAACTAAATTAAACTGACAAGATCCAATGAAATATAAAGATCAATCAATCAAGCGCTTGAAAATCAAATAAAATAAAAAATTGATATCAAAATACTCTAGTATTAAAAAGAAATAATAAATAATACATCAAAAAAATTAAAAGAAATAAATAATAATAAAAAAATTATAAATGAATAATAATAAAGAAATAATTATAAATAAATAATAATAAATAATATATAAATAATAATAAAAACCATTCAAGCATTCAGTTGCTTAATAAATAATAAATTGCTTTCATATAAATCTTGAAAGAACATATAAAACCAGCATGAACTGAGTACATGATAAGCCTAGATTAATTCGGCTGATGATGCAAGAATATAAAAATCAGAATGTATAAAATGAGGCCGGAAAAACTTTGGCTAGACATATGATACCCTGCCAGCTGTACATAAAAGTAAACAAAACGTTTATAAAAAAAGTGTTAAATTGTGAACAAAGAAAAACAATCAATTTTTTTAAATTTTGTATATAACAAACAAAAAAAAGGAAACCACATAAAAACTAAGTTCTATGAGAATATAAAAATGTGTAAATTTGTAAATAATTTTTCTTGATTTAAAATGAATAATTACTTTTTAAACATTTTTTCAAAGGAAATATACAAAAATGTAACAAAAGAAACTAAATTAAATATCAATGCATCTATACATTGAGTAAACTCAGTTAAAAAAATGTTTTTAATTTTTATTTTGTTGGTTTATTTTTTATTTTTTTCTTTTGCAATATTAAAGTGAAAACCCCCCAAAAAAGTACCCTTTTGTTGAAAGCTTTGTAAATTTCCACATAAATCGTACAAAGTAAAAGCAAACAAAAATAATCACACATATAATAATTGACTTGAGCGAACAACGAAAAAAAAGAGCACACAACAAACCAGTTTTTTAACTCTAATTTCACAAAGAAAAAAACCTCAAAAAAGAAACAAATCAAAATAAACGAGTTTCAAAGTTGGCAAATTATATATATATATATATATATCCCATATAACTGGCGATTACACCCTTATATATTCATTGGTGCCTTGTGTGATTTGCTTTTATTTTTTATTTTATTTTATTTTTTTTTGCATGTGAAGACAAGGTCAAAGACGTGCCAAAAGAAGAGCCAACAACCGAAGCTGCGGAGATATAAACACGATGACGGCCAAAACGGAGATTAATTTACTGGATCCAAATAGCCAGGAGCAGGAGCAAGTCACCACACCTGGCACTTCCATATCCACATCCTCGGAGGCGGAAATGGAAACCGAAACAGAAACGGAAACGGAAACGGGAGTGGGTGGTGGTGCTGCTGCGTCCACCAATGAACTTAGCGAAATCTTCTTTGTGGATAACAATCGAAGGAAGCAGAGTATCAAAATCCAGGTGAAACTCTGCCCAGAAGGTGTCTATCTGCGACGCGAAACGGACGAGGATGATCATATCAACGAGCAGCTGATCAGAATCGATGATATCATCGGTTCCCGCTTTGGTCCACGCCTTCGGAAGCGTGCTCGCGGTGGTCTCAACTCCTGCAAGAATCCCAATGTCCAAACGGATGAGGCAGCACCGGAACCGGATAGCGACAATAGCGCCTATCTGTATATATATGCATATCTGAAGAAGGAGAAGCCCCTGCGGCGGGTGCAGACCCTTCGGATTCTGCGCTTTCGTTCCAGCCACGATTATGCCGTCAATCTTCACACCGCCGAGCAGTGGCATCGAACTATAAGGCAGCACAAGCGTGGCAATGCCAGTGCCTCCACCAGTCACATTGGGGACTCCAGCAAGCAGCTACTGATCCTGCTCAATCCTAAATCTGGCTCCGGCAAGGGACGAGAGCTCTTTCAAAAGCAAGTGGCACCCCTGCTCACCGAAGCGGAGGCTCAATACGATCTGCAGATAACCACACATCCGCAATATGCCAAGGAATTTGTACGCACCCGAAAGGATCTCCTCGAGCGCTATTCCGGGATTGTGGTGGCCTCTGGCGATGGTTTGTTCTACGAGGTCCTCAATGGCCTGATGGAGCGCATGGATTGGCGCAGGGCCTGCCGGCAGCTACCCTTGGGCATCATACCCTGCGGCTCGGGCAATGGTCTGGCCAAGAGCGTGGCCCATCACTGCAATGAGCCATACGAACCGAAACCCATCCTACATGCCACACTCACCTGCATAGCCGGCAAGAGCACACCCATGGATGTGGTCAGGGTGGAGATTGCCGCCAGGGATAAGCATTATGTGATGTACTCCTTCTTGTCCGTGGGTTGGGGTCTAATTGCAGATATTGATATCGAAAGCGAACGCCTGAGATCGATTGGTGCCCAGAGATTTACCCTGTGGGCCATCAGGCGATTGATAACATTGAGGACATACAAGGGCAAGGTTTATTACCAATTACCCAATAAAATAACCAAAGTGGAGCAGGCCAAGGAAGCCAAGGAAACTCACAGAAAGGCTGCCAACTTTACACCCACTTCAGGGGTTAGCGAGTTTCGCGATTTACCCGAGGAGGAGGAGGAGGAGGAGGAGGAGGAAGGAGAAGCGGCGGAGGAGGATGAACACTTTGCGGATGCCATATCCCTGGACAGATCTGTGTACCGACAACATGCCGATAGCTGGCACTCGGCCATGTCAAGGAGAACCGCCTACTATTCCCTGGGTGGTCCCAGTCTCCGTTCCAATCGCAGTCGCATGAGTCTGAACCAACGCATCGAGGCGGCCAATGCCGAATTTGCAGAATTGGTGCCATCGGGCACCATTCCGGCCTTAAATATGCCCCTGGAGTCCAAGGACGGTTGGATCTGTGAGGATGGGGACTTTGTGATGGTTCATGCAGCCTATACCACGCACTTGTCCTCTGATGTCTTCTTTGCCCCGGAATCCAGGTTAAGCGATGGTCTCATCTATCTGGTAATCATTCGGAGTGGAGTGAGTCGCCATCAGTTGCTAAATTTTATGCTGAGCCTAAACACGGGAACCCATCTGCCCATTGGCGAGGATCCGTTCATCAAAGTGGTGGCCTGTAGGGCATTCCGAATTGAACCCCATAGCTCCGATGGCATTCTGGTGGTCGACGGGGAACGTGTTGACTATGGACCCATTCAGGCCGAGGTAATGCCGGGTCTGATTAATGTGATGACCACCAATGGTCAGTGATTTGAATGGTTAAGAGCTACATTTATGTTTATGGGACAGGTATAGGGGAGATATAAGGTCATGAAACCAAGTCATTAAATCATTTTTAATATAGAAAAAAGTATATAATATATATCGAGCAAAGAACCAATCAACTTTATATGCATATTACGCATTTTAATGTGTTTACAATGTCTCAAAGTATGCTAGACAATTTTTGTTAATAGGAAATACAACATAAAATATAATCATCACATAAAAAGATTGTATTTTTAGATGTAATATTTTTTCTGAATGTTTTTTTTTTGGGATACAAGGTATCTCGAGCACCGTTTGATAAAACTACACTGATAATTGTGATTAGAATAATTTAAATCATTTATAATAATAAATGTATCATTTAATATTTTATTATAAATATAGTAACCAAAAAATGTATACAAAAAAGTGACATCTTCAGGTAGTACAGTTAACCCAGATCTTGCCCTATTAGTTTATATAAAAATGTTATAAATAGGAAATTAATTGTAGTTGTATAGCCCATAGTTCTCATAGTTCTAAAGCGCACATCACATGTAAACTTTCCATCCAAAACCAAAAAAAAATCTATACTATACAATATCTATTTTTTTTTATTATTTTAATCGGCCAGCACGCCACATAAAACCAATAAAAGCTATAAAAAAAAAATAACTTTAGATTAGTGTTATTTTTTTTATTATATGACTTTTGCAGGTGCTTTATTTGTAGCCGTGGAAACAAAACGATTTGACGTTGGAAAAGCTTTGAAAATAATTCACAAACATACAAAATAAACATCAGTATTGTTCGCTGGCTCATCCGGTTGCATGCCGATCTTTATCAATATCAGCCTTTAAAATGGGGCCTTGATTGGCCTCCAAAATACCACCAACACAATCACGAGGAACCTACACCTGTGGTCGATGTTCAAGTGGGGACTTCAATAATTGTGTTAATACCAACAAGCCAACTAGCCAAGATTGGCAAGATTAACCCTGAAAACAACAAAAAAAAAAAAATAGCTAACACAGCGAGGGATAACTTGACAACTTGGGGAATTAATGCAAGGTACAAGGTTCTAGAATTTAAATAAAAATCTTATCGGTTTTTATGTATTTCATAATACAATTTAATGTTATGATAAAAAAAAGGAGTAGAGTTTGCTTATTTTTAAGCTGTCCAGGTTGTTAATATTTTAATGAATTATTAACTTAACCACACATTCAGGAATATAAAATAATAGTGCCTTTGTCTGGGATTAACTAATAAAATACCATGTTAAACTATACAATTTTCCAGTTGTTAATTTTATTAAAAATGTAAAAGGTATACCAAAATCTGGTTTTTGATTAGGATTATCTTTGACAGATGAAGGAAATACAAATAAAAAAGCACACTCTTGTGATGACTGACATTCGGAAAGGGCAATAACTTTAATTGGAGCAAAACCCATTAACAAAGGTAAACCGATTGTCACTATTGGTGAGCTATTTTCATTAATATTTCTTTTTTTACCAACCTACATGGATAGACGAGTCTGGTGTTTATAGATAACAGCTTTGGGTCTTATCACTCCCCGCGCACACACACACACACACAAAAGGGACTTTGAAGCGACTAAATTGGTGCATACTTTTAGGCACTGTTCGGTAAAAGATCGAAGAAAATTAGGGATTTCGTTAACAAAATAAGAAAGAATAAGCTTTATAATAAATTGGTAATTTCGAATCAAAATAAAATAGTTTAAGTAAATTAAATGGATTTTTTTATATTCCATAGAGTTTTCTTTATATATTAATAGAATATAAACATATACAGTTGCCTGGATTAATATTATTATTTATATTTCCTTTTATTTTATTAATTAATTAACAAATAAAATAAAACATTCCAAAAAGAATAATAAAAATAATTCTAAAAACATAGCACTTGGAAATATAATACAAAGTAACATAGGTTACTGAATAGGATACAGAATCTTTGTTCTTGTACAAATATATTAATATTATTAGTTCTAATTTCATAGGGACTACTTTAGTACTCAAAATGTACATATGTACATACATATATTATTGTTCTGAATTGGCAATTCTCGACATTGTTTCGCTTTTCGCTATCAACTCAATGCGAAGATAATTGCGACCGAGAGAAATCAAGCGAAAATATAATACAACCAAACAATGAATATACATACATATTTGTACATATATATCACAGAGTAACGATAACAAAAACTAATTGTGGTTACAGTCTGTTAACATATGTTGGCACTCTGTTAGCTCCCAATGTAAAAGAGCTGCCTCCCGCTGTCATTAATTAATTAATGGACTCTTTAATTAAGAAATTTTTAATGGTAGAGCGCGGGTTGCAAAAAAAGCTCATGAAATATAATTTATTTGCCATGGTCTCTGGGCGTGTACTATTAACTTTGGGTTCCAAGACCTCTTTAAATTATATGTACAGTGCAGGAACATTAAAAACTACATACATATGTATATATAGAAGCTTGAACTTGTGTGCTGGCAGACATTTCTGCACTATTTCCATACTAATTCATTCATAAAAGTTCTCTTTACATTTTGCTTTCTTCTCCGCTGGCTTTTATGAGAATTTCAGAAAAATGAAAAAAAAAGACTCGTTAACTATTAAGCAAGCACACGAACGAATTTATATATATTTATATATGTATGTATATCTATTGTGCTCCAAAATCCAAGTTTAACAATAATTCCAATTATATTCAGTGGTATTTTTAATCCGTTGAATAGCAGGTAAAAGTTTTCAAGCCCATTTTTTTTTTGTGACTAATACTTGGCATTTGAAATGTGTGGCTTAAATATTTCAACAAAACTTGATTGGCCAAATCTCCCTCTCACTCGAATATATATTTGTATTATATGTATCTGCATTTTAAATTTAAATAAGCTATTTTTAGGATAGGTAAAAGTCCAAGATTTTTCTTTAATTTGACAAAGAAACACATTTTAAGAGTGCAGGCTATGAATTAAATATAAAATTTAGGTAGGTACTCCTTTTAGTTTGAATACTATTACTATTATAATTATTTAAATCAAAGATCTTAACTATATGAAGCCCCTAAAAATATTAAAATCTATTTTGTTTCTTTACTTTTGATTTTGATTTTTTTTCCACTTTGTTTTAAGGTTTTTTTATTTATTTCTATTATTAATTTCATTTATTTCTTATAAATTCAAGCGCTCTACACAGTAAGATTTTTAACTTGATCCTATAAATGACCACTTTAAGCTGTTTTCACTGTACTAGGGCGATTAGTCAGGAACCTGTTGGTGAATAAGCTTTAGCTAACATTTCCCCCCTCGCCACATTTAAAACAAATCCATTTGCTGTTTTTATATTTCGTATTTTGTTTTCTTTTTCATTGGTTTTTTTTATTTCTGGTCAAAATGAATAATGCATGGGTGACCGTGGGGCGAAAGAAATTAGTAGAGCTCATTTGTAATCTTTTTTTTACTGCTTTTAAACGCACTAACATTTAAATTTTATAATGCATCTCCTCGAGTAATGCCCCCAAACAGATGCTTCCAGATACCATCCATTATTATTATCATGTTTTTATGGCGACATTATTGGCATTCTGGAAATTAGCTTGATTATTAATAGAGCGCAGCGAGCATAAAAAGTCTCATATGTGCATATGTCTGTCATATTTCTGGGAATTCTTGGATAAATATATCTTTTTCTAGATATTTTCTGCATGTATTTTGCTAATTTATATCTGCTGTAAATTTCTTGATATTAAATATATTTAAAATTTAATGTAGACTAATATTTGATGCACAAATTCCAAGCCATCATTTTATATAATGAAAATATTAATTTGTTGTTGGCTAATCAAATTTCTTTATAGTCAAATTACTATATAATTATCCGACTCGTCGCTCTTTTGGTCGAATTTTGGTGACAGATATTTACAGACAGTAATTCCTGCTTTATATTTTGTAGCCAGTGTAATTTAAGCCCAATGAATGCCACGCCCACACAGCTACAAAAATATATGGTATATGTATACAAAATATATAAAATATAACCAGGACATACACACACAAGCCAAGCCCTCAACTGGCCAACTCTCATTAACCCAATTTGAATTGTTTGCTTGGCAATTGAGCCCTTGGCACTGGAAGAGACTTCTAGCAGTTCATGGAAATTTCATAAAATAAATGAAATCAAATATATAACTAAAGTTAAGCTATATAAATATTAAAAAAAAAAAAAGGAAAACCAGAATATCCCCCTTTAAATTGTTACAAAAATAGACAAAACCATGTGGCCCTAATTCTAAAATGATTCCATTAATAGTTTTTCCATTAGCTCCAGCCAGATCTAATTTTTTCAAGTGGTAATTTCCAAATGCATTTACCTGAACCTTCAATTACAATTTGTATCATTTGTGGTAAATGCTTATGCAAGGTAAACAATTCTCTCGAGTCGCCCAAGTCAATTTCCCTAATTATCACAAAGCCTGACATAGAAACAGTAACTGATAGGGTCCAAATAATAATAACAAAAAACAAAAACAGAACAGAAACAGAAACAGCCAGTAGCAGGAAAGAAGAAATATAACTCCACAGGGGCTACAAAAAAAAATCGTGAAAGAAATGAGGCCCAGACGATAAGCAATGCAGCGATTTCTCAATCAGACGAAGGCGGAGGCGCGCACTCTGCCAGCTCCTACAATTTCAAGATTCGAGGAAACAATGAAACTTTATCGCACAAACTGGGCAGTCATTCACAATCGAAGCGGAATAGTAAAAAATATTGACATATATACATAGATTTTTATGTAAAATGGGTATATTGATTAATATATATTGATTTAAATTTAATAATACGAGTTTGTGCGGGAATATAAATAAATGAAATAAACAATTGTTCATTTTAAAAATTTTGATTACTAAATAAAATATTTTAAGTCTGATATATTAATTATATTTTTATAATATTCAATAATGAACTAAAAATTGTTAATTTTTTGTTCATTTCGTGTTCATTTCTTCATTTTTCATTTATTAATTTATTTTATAAATTTATACAACTAAAGAATTTATTGTATATTTTATATATGAACTATATTTAACAATATACAATAATAAACTACAAATTTACCTATTCTTGTTCATTTTTAAGTTCATTTGGTTCATTTCATTGATTCATTTTACTGAATAAATTATTTTACAATTACTTTATAAACTGCATTTAGTAGACTCCCTTTTCAGTAAAGAACCATACATTTTAAAGCAATTTCAAGTGGCAGCATACAATTGGGAATTGGGAATGAAATTATGAAAAATAGTTTCCCTAGGCTAAAGTAACCCCAGGGAACCTGCGCTGCCATTCAGTTTCAACTAATTTTTATTCACAAAATAATGCTACCGGAACCCTGATTGAAAACATTAAAAAAAATAATTTAAATATATTGTTTTTAAATTAATTAAGCTGAAAATGATGTTTATTACTCATTTTAGCATGTCAATTATAAAAAGGAAACGTTGACTCTGCAGATTAATCAATTTAATTAGCATAAATAAGAAGAAAGTTCAAGTTTCAAGTTCAATTCCCTTTTATAGAATACGCAGGCATAAAAGTACTAATTAAATTCAATTTATGTAATATTTTCCAGTGTACACTAACCACTAGGTATTGTTAATTCAATCGGTTTCGACTGGAAAAACACACATACAGTGGCATTCACAAGTGCACCAATAAAAAACTCTTTTTAATGGCATATTTGAAACGTTTTGGATTTCAACAGACACCAGACACCAGCCGAAACCAAGACTGAAATTAAATCAGACGAGACTTCTTCGTTGAAAAAAAAAAAACAACAATATAAGCGATGTGTCTGCGATTGCATGATTGCAAAAAAAAATAAAAATAAACTATTGCTTTAGCAAAAAAATTAAAAGAAAAAAAATCAATCGGAAATAAGACTTATTTAAAATGCATTTAGTAGCAATCTGAAAATATACTGTAAATACCTAGAATTTGCATTAAAAGATTAAAGACGTTCAAAAGCACTCAAGCGGTATTATAAATTAAAAAATAAATTTTACTAGTTGTATTATTCGAACCCTTTCATCATATATTTTGTACTAAAACCATAGGTTTCTCTAATTGTTAATAAATTATAAAATTAATATTTTCGTATAAATTTCAACAGTATAATCTATAATCTCTTAACGGTAATTTACTGTACCCAAAAATACCAACACGTCAACGAGGAGATTGGCACACATATTGGAATCGGCTATGCGCCGCTTCTGTTGTTAACCCGATTTTTCTTTCTTTACGCTTGCTTTTGGGGCACAATCATTCAGGTAAGTCTCCATTTGTCCAGGTGGCAACAATACGTGTGGCTACATACATACATGTTGGTATTATGGATGCTGACTGGCTGACTGGCTGGCTGCCCCATTGTTTGTTTTGATATTTCTGGTTGTTGGTTGTTGTTAATGTTGGTGTTTTTCTGTTGGTATTTTTGTTATAGGCTATTTGCTGCTGTTGCCATTCCTATTGCCTATTTTTGCTTGATCTTTACATAACGGCACTTTTTGTGCCGAATAAAAATGAAAAGGGACGGAAACAAAAGCAGCTGCGCAATCGCCAGAGACGGCGGCAATGATTATTTGTTTTTGAAAATTTCAAGACGAATGCATACAACAACACTAAAACAGTGGGACCAGGCTTAAAAACTTAAACTTAACTTAAAGAAATGTCTCAAATTTATGGTTTTTAAGCTGAAAAAGTCAATCATCAATTTTAAAACAATAATAAAGCCTTAGAGGTAAACCTAAAAAATTTTAGGGAGAAGAAATCCTTTCAGACTTTCGCCTCTAAGACACTTTTGTATTTTATAAATATAAAAAAATATATATAGAGAGTATAAAGAAAATGTAGATCATTTAATTTCTGGTTTTTTATATTTTTCTTATTAAGTTTTATGAAATATTTCAACGATAAGTTTATAATTTGGGGATCACTGTAATTTCCACGTTAGCTCGCTTAATTTGTGATTATTTTGGCAAGCGCTTGTTATGTTCCGCTCACGAAATTATGAAAAAAAAGGTATGAAAACAGTGAATAAGTGAAAATTGTTTTTGTTTTTTACATACAGGTGTACATAATATATTTTTTTCGCGGCTTTGCACCGAAGGTCAATAGCTCGAATTCGAGTTCCACATGGGCAACATAATAACTAACAATAAACAGCCGCCAAAATATCATAAAATGCAAATAATAAAACATGGCAAAAACACTTGAGCAGATAATTGAAAAACCCCGCGAAAATACCTACACCTAAATTTTGTTGTTATTTTTTTGTTATTTTTTTTTTTTGGCAAGAATGAAGGCTATTCTGGTCTAACCTTCCAGATAAAACAGATAATGACAGATGACATACATACACACACACACACCCGCACTATCTGGAAATTTATGATCATAATTAACATGACGATGACTTTCTGGCAGGTTTTAATGCTCGTGATTTAAATAAATAACACAACGATGTACAAATGAAATGTGAATAAGCACGCAACATCTCCCTACGCACACACCCAAACACAATGGAGTATACAAATGTTTAAATATATATAAACAATATATTTATATGTATAATACAGCAGAGAATATTAATTAGAAACAAAACTTGTCCTAACAATTATAATTTTTAGATATATTTCACATTTTATTTATTCATATATTCCAAAATAATCTAGAGATGTATAAAAATTTACCTATCTGTACAGATATCTATGGATATATAGAAAGTACCTTAGAATAGCTATATCTTTAAGATAGCTTTCTGTCGACAAGATATATTTAAGATTTTTCGAAATATTACAATACAAAATGGTAAATATTTCTTTCGTATAAACTGGATTTTACCAATAAGCTATTTTATTTTGATTTCTATTGGTTTGCAATAAGGAAAAAGTAATTCTACAATAAAATTAAAGTAATATAATATAAAAATATATAAGTTTCTCATTTAATTATCTTGAAAAAACAATATAATCGCAACTATCAAAATATGCAAAATGCACGTAGACTTAAAAGGTCAGTAATCGTCGTTATAGATAAAAAAAAGAACGATCTTATCTAAAACCGGCAGTAAAAAGTTTACTAGTCGTTAACCCACATAATTAATTATATAGTTATAAGTTATATATATTAAACTTGAGTGATATTTTGGTCAATTTGTCACAAAGACATTGTGTAAGGTTAAAAAATGTTTATGCCTTTTATGCCCAGAGTTTTCGGAAAACTATTATAAAATCCAGAAAAATACCATTCTTATGGAAAAATTCATTGCGGAAAGTAACTTACTATAACTATTATTCAGCAATAAACTATAATTCAGCAATAAATGTTAATTTTTATAATTATTCTTGTTTATATGTTGCACATTGGAAAGTAAAAAACCCAAATAATAATTAAAATAGTTTTTTAACTCATTAAAATGTATCACTTATTCAACACATTTTTTTAACATCAAGATCAGCTGTATTTATTTATAAAATATGTTAACAAAGCAGCAGATCTAATATCTCAGCCATTACTGTACCACTGTATGTATTTATATCTACATATGTATTTATGTACATACAGACGTGGGCCTGTGCAGTGTGGCACTGCCGCGCGACGTACAAGGTGTCGCCGAAGGTGGCAACGCGCAGGCGCAGAAGAACTTTAGAGCGAGACGGCGCGCCACCGATTGCAAAAAAATAAAAAGTGGGTGGAAAAAAGACAAGGTTACAACACAACACACAGCTGATATCGGTGGTGAGTGGGAAGTTGGGTAGGGGGGAAGGGGATGGGCCTGGACACTGCACCGTTACTGCTTATTATTGTTTTTGTTGTTTTTGTTGTTGTTGTTCTCCGACTGTAAATGAAGCTGCGAAGCAGGCGGTGGAACGATGATGAATGATGAATGATGATGAACGAGACGGGCAACGACGCTTTTAATCATATCAATGCGTCGAAATATATGTATATTATAGAAATTCGTACCAGTTTTTCGTACTGTATTTGGAGAAATGGTTACCGTTGCGCTGCTTCGCTAATTTGTGTTAACACACACACACACACACACACACACACCACAAAAAAAAAACGGCAACCAGACAGCGAAAGAAAGTTTTGTGTGTTTTTCTCTCAATTTTTTTTCTTTCTTTCCGTTGATAACTACATACGTATGTATGCACACGTACACACGTAGAGTAAAAAAAACTACAAAAAAAATATAAATAAAGATGCAAAAACTCACCTGCCTGCTCTTCTCCTCTGCTGCTGCTGCGCTGCTACTGTGAATAAACCGTTATGGGTGCCGCGGGTGGTGGGTGTTGTTGCTGTTGCTTTTTTTTTGTATTTCTTATTCCTCTGCGGCTGTTGCTGATGTTGTTGTTGTTGTTGCTGCTGCTGCTAATTGTTTCTTACGCGTTTTGGCCTGAGTCAGAAATACACGGGAATCCATTAAACTCAAAAATAACTTCCAAATTTTGTCGACACCACCGAACTTTTTGCTGCTGTAAACGTCACATACACGCACTCACACATACATCCATATACTTGTAAATACATATACACGGCGACACCTTTCTCGCGCTAGCTCTCGCCCCCGTCTACGGGCCTGCGGCTTTTCTTTTGATTTTATTAAACACTTTTTCTGTCTCTAGGGGAGTACTTGCACTTAAATCATTTTTCATTTATATCTCCAAATTGCACATGAAAAAAAATCGTTCAGCGAAGCTACAACAGAGATGAATTGTTGCAATAGGAATGTTTTTTTTTTTCGTTTTGCCAGTGGGGCTGTAGATACTTTACCAAAAATTCACAAATATTTACTATGGTATTTTTAAAGGTGTTTTTTATATTCCCTGTTGGTCACACTAAAGTGTGGCTGTTTATACTATTTCAAAAAATTCATAAATATTTACTGTGGTATTTTTAAATATGTTTTTTAAATTCCCTGTTGGTCACACTAATCATTCTAATTTACATGAGGATAACAGCGTTTACTGTTATTGAGAGAGTTAACAGCGTTTTGCTTATGGAATCTAACAGCAGAGAGGATTTTTCTGTTATTGAGAGAGTTAACAGCGTTTTGCTTATGGAATGCAACAGAAAAGGGGAATTATTCGTTTTTAACGGCAATTGCTTGTTGAATGTAACAGAAGATTTTTTAAATTAGGTTGTGCTGTTTTTAAGGAAAATCTGGCCTAATTGTTTCTTATATTATAAAACACCGATCGCCCACCGCAGTGTAAATTCAAAAAATTCATAAATATTAATTGAGGTATTTTAAAAGGGTTTTTAAATTCTCTGTTGGTCACACTAATCTAGCTCGAAAAATAAAATTCACCTTACGAGCCTAGTGGTAAAAATGAAATTCACCTAGTGGTGAAAAAACATGAAGTGCGGTATCACTTTTAAGTGTGGCCGTTGGTACTATTCCAAGAATTCACAAATATTTGCTTTGGTATTTTTAAATGTGTTTTTTATATTCCTTGTTGGCCACACTAATCTACACTACTAAATTTGAACTGCTTGCTCCAACTAGAAACTGCTTACAGCAAAGACGATCTGCTTACTGCAAAGACGATCTGCTTGCTGAAATTTGGAAAGAAGACGCTTGGATTTCTTTTATTTTTGTATGAAATAAACTTTTTAAAATTTAATTGCTTAGTTAAATAAGTCTAAGCCAAAAAATAATAAAAAACGAAATGGAAATCTTTAGTCGAGCCGGGACTCAAACCCACTATGCCAAATATGGAAGCACTGGTATACGTTGCCAGACTCTGAAGTCTCGAGCAACCGTGCTGCCAGACCTTTG
This sequence comes from Drosophila truncata, assembly GCA_008042515.1. Taxonomy (NCBI): domain Eukaryota; kingdom Metazoa; phylum Arthropoda; class Insecta; order Diptera; family Drosophilidae; genus Drosophila; species Drosophila truncata. The sequence goes on along the minus strand of VNJQ01005823.1, from coordinate 290,898 downwards.
AAACTCGAATTTTTACTACTTTACTGTGAATGGCAAATCAAATAGAGCTGGCAAAAAAACGATAAAAACAAAACTAACTAACCGGCCGCAAAAAAAAAAGAAAACAACGCCAATAAGCACAAACAGCACAACTATTTTCTGTATTTTTTTAGTGCCCGTGCATTAAAGCGAATAAGCCCGACATTAAGTGAATAATAAAAGCGAATCAAACTCGCGTTAATTTAGTGCGTTCGAGGTGCGTGCAAATGAATTCTGAATCCCTGAACTGAGTGCGATCATAAACAGTTATTTACGTTGGAAAAAAATGTATTCGCCAAATTAAATACATTACAGGATATACAACACCATAATTGGTAAAGGTGAGTTCATAAATACATGCTTATTTACTCAAGTAATTCTATGCAGTCTGCCATTTAGTTTACTTTATTTTTACCACTTTAGTTGACGTCAGTGACGAAATCGCGGCTTCATTTCTATTACCCCTGTTGCTTTTCTCTCGCTCGCACTTTCGCTGTCTGTCATTCAACTTTCTGGCCTTGCCTTGCCTCTCTTTCTCACGTACACACAACTTGAGCTTACGTGTAAAAACAAAGAAGAAAACCCCGCTGCATACACGTGCAAAAATGGCGAGAGGAGAAGAGAGCAAAAACAAGAGGAAAGAGAGAGAGAGAGAGCACTCTTTTGTTTGTTTTGAAAGCGGCGCAAAAACAATAAAATATTGCAATAAAAAAAGCACACACTTCAAACAAAAGAAACTAAAGTCATAGCCAGCTAAAACCAAAAATAAGTATGTATTATTTATTGAATGTACTTTGCTAAAGTTCAACACACCTTTATCTCTGCAAAAAAATTTTCGTCTAAATAGCTCGCTATCGTTCTCTCTCCCTCTCGCTCGTTTGCGTAAACAAATGAAAGCAGCAAAAGGGGCAACAAAAAATTGTATGTATATAAAACAAGCAGGTATTATCAGGTACCTCTAACTAGAAGAATTCTACAAAATCAAACTAAACACAGACACGCCGATTTATACGCTCTTTTTTTTTGTATTTGTATCTTTCTTGTGATTGTATTTAGCCTTCAAAATTTGCTTAGATTTTGCCTTGACCATAACCTAGAAATAATACTCGAAAAATAAATACAGTGGAATGTCACTAATAAGAATTTACAATTACCTTAAAATTAAATTCAGGTGTTATTTTATTTCTATATAATTTTTAAAACATTTTCTATGGAAATGCTTTGAATTAATCTTGTCTTAATTTTTAATTAAACTATTCCATTTACTTGGTGTTTACTGTACTTGGGCTATTTCTGCCTCTTTTTTCTGATTTGCGTCAGCTGCAAACAGGTAAAGTGTGCGACAGGGATGGGGCGCAAAGTGGGTTGGCAAGAGGGGGTGGCGCAGAAAACAAACAACAACAAAATTGCATAGAGCTAAATAATCGCATAGAAAGCAAGCAAAAAGAAAAACGCCAAAAAAAAATAATACAAATGGGAAATGTTAGTAAACTTTTTCAAGGTCAACTCAAAAACATGAACTAATACTAATCAACGACCAGATGAAGAGGAAGAAGAAGAAAAAGAGGCAGCGACGTCGACTGCAGTTTTTTTTTGTGTTTGCGTTCTAGAATCAATTTTCGATATGGATCTGAGCGAGAAAGGGTATAAATTAAGAAAAGAAATTGCTTTAAACACAGTTTTTGTTTGTTTTTATTTATTGTGTTTTATTTTAGGGTTAATACTTGTGGATTTACCTTTTAAAATGCTATTTATATTAAATTGTACCTTCAAAATGCATTATTTTTAAATAGTAAAAAATTAATAGATCCAGAAATTGTTAAATAAATTATTTAATATTTGTATAGGATTTAAGCCAGTTATTTAATCTTCTTATTTAAAAAAAAAATGATAATGCTATATTTATTGCTTACATACACAAAACGGTACTTTGGGGGAGGGGGGTGCTAGAATAAGAGGCAGGGAGCAAATAGAAAGAGAGAGACAGAGAGAGAGCGCCCCACGAGTTGCCAAGGAGGGTCGCTAAACTTTATCACCCCGTCTCTTTTTTCCCCCCTTTTCAATTTCTATTATTTAAGCAGAAACAAAAATTCGCACACACTCAAAGGCAAAATAAAAACCAAAATAAAGTAAAAAAAAAAACAAAAACGAATAACAAAAATAAAATTCGCATGCGCGCATGACCTTGAATTTTTGTTATAAGAAGCGAACATCTGACTGGGACGCCGGCCGCGACGCCAGCAGTGCGATTGCAATGCGAAATGAACAGAAAAAAAAATAGGCACACATACACCAACAAGAGCGAATTTCTTCGTCTAGAAAAAACAAACAACAACAAATAAAGGCAGCGATTTCGTTTGTTTAATAAGAAAAATGCCAAAACGAGAATATATGTACAATAACCTCTATTAATTAATTAATTCATACAAAACTACTTTAAATATATATTTTTAAGTATTAAAAATATTAATACTAAGCCATGTTTGATTAAAAAGCTTAACGAAAAAAAATAAAATATTATATAATAAATGAGGATCAAGTTTGTAAAAAGAAATGCTGCGCGTAACTGTAAATAAAATATAAACAAAAAAGCAGATATAACTTTAAATAAAAAAAAAAGTAACTGAAAAACACATAAGAAAGCTATGGTCAATTTATATATTTTTTATTTTGCTTAATTTTTAGCCATGTTTACGCCCTCAAAGAGAAATCGCTGTTTTATTTTTCGTTTTTTTTTTTAGGTTTTTAAAATGAAATCCAAGTATGTGAAAATATATGTATTGTATTTATAAAATAAATAAATAAAATACATACAAAAACACATATCTAGCTTAATAAAATGTGCTCAAATTTAAAAATAAATATGCAATAACAAAAAAATAAAAATAATAATAACAAGAAAAAGGTGATGGCCAGTCAAGAAGGCCTTAACCCCAATAAATTTGTAAAAACAACAGCAAAAAATGTATAATAACAGCAAAAAAATGTATAAAATAACAACAACAACTCATGCGTCGCAATAAAAAAAATTTATCTATTTATTTTGAAGCTTTACATAAGTGTGAAAGAGATGGCTAGTCAAAATGCATGCGAAAGTGAAAAGAAAACAAGTAAGAAAGCTGCAGTGACTATGAAATACCCGGTAATAAATCAGTTAAAAGCTAATAAAAACTTAATTAAAATTTATAAATCTCTATGAATTTAATATATTTTTATTTAAACTGCCAAATATTGTTTATGTCATGTTATTGAGTTTAAAAAATTATAACAAGCTCAGTTATGATTATTATATAACAATTGAAAGACAAGAAAAGCCTTGAATTGACAAATACACAAAAAAAAGTAAGCCAAAAGTAAACAATAAAACAAAAACACACACCGACAAGTAAAGCAAATTGTATTTTGTATTTTATTATTATTATTTTTCTTTTTTTTTGACAAACAATTACAATTATTTCCACATTAAGTCATTCGGCTGCTGCAAAAATTAATTCGTTTTTAATTTGTGCACACATAAGGCCTTCCTTTTTTGAGATTTTCTCATTTTTTGTTTGCCTCTCTTTCCTTTACCTTTTGGGGTTTTGGCCCGTGTTCGATTTTTGCTATATTTACTATAGTCCCCAGGAAGTAGATAATAATGTGTGCCGCCGACTCGATAAATGGTTAAAGATACATATATTTCTAAAGATACAGATACATATGTATCTTTCTGTATTTTGTGTTGGGTTTTTCCGGAATAAAATGTTTGTTTTTTTTTCAATAAAACGATTTTATTTTAATTTTAATTATGGAAACTAGTAGATAATGCCACTTCATTTGTGTTGAAAGTCAAATAAAAATTACTTATACTATAAAAATACAGATTTTAAATAAGAAGCAAAAAAAATCATTAAAAACACTTAAAATGAAGAGTGCAATAAGCACAAAAGCACAAATTTGGAAAGAGAAAAATATAATTAAAAAGAAAGCATAATTTGTGTGTGTGACGAAAATGTATGAAAAACGTTGACATTGAAAATGTGACAAAAATAATTATTTCGAAATTTTCGTCTATTTTGTTGAATTTGTTTTTGGTGTTGATTAATATTTAACAAGAGCGTGGGAAAAATGTCTTATTTTGTATTTTTGCTTTGAAGATATTTGCTTGACAGGAATTTTTGTCCGTCGAAGAGAAACTATACTATTTTCTGGCTTTTTATTTTTTGCAATTCTTAGAAAATGATTGAAAATGAGAAAAGAGGAAGAGGAAATTTTGGTTGGGAAAAGTTCGAGGGGTTCCCGAGCATTGCTACACTTTTTGCAGTATTTATTTAGTATTTATTTATATATATGGTATTTATTTATATAAATAGTATTTATTTAGTATTTATTTATATATTTTCATATGTACACTTGTTGCAGTATTTATTTATATATTTTCATATGTATTTTATTATGTATTCTTTCCCTGTACTTCCCCTATTTATTTCACACTGCAAATAAATCTGTATTTTATTAGTCAAAGTCATTATTCGACCTTCAGCTGAGCCAAGTTTGAATTACAATCAATTTGTATTGTATATACATTTTTTTTTTGCTTTTTTTTCCAAGAACATAAAACCCCTTTTTTTCGTTTCCCACCTTACATATATAATATATATGTACATGTGTATGTATTTTTCCGACACCTGCACTTCGTCACTTTGAATTGTGCGATTATTACTCACTTTTTCTTATCAGCCGTTCGCTTTGCTTTAGTTTTCTTTCGTCTTAAGGTTGGGGGTGGAGAGGGGAGGAGGGAATTGGGGAGCTTTCCTTGAAGAACGAACAGCAAGTGCCATTTAGTCTGTGACTGTCCCCAGTGACTAATGCCCCCGCCCAGCCCTCCCTCCCTTTGCCCACAGTCCCAGACCAAAGGCAAACAAATGTAATTACAGTGGTAATCGAAAAACTAGTACCAGGCAAAAAAACCTACAAATTATAGGAAATTAAAATAAATTTAATAGTTGTAGTTATTGTTTTATAAACTTGAAAATCAAGAAACATTTTTGGAAAGGTTTTTTAAGGTTTGAAAGCTCATTTTCTTAGTTAAATTTAACTTAACTAAGCAATTACTATTTAATTAAATTATTTAATAACGAAATGATTTGTGTTTTACTTGCATATCTTAAAAATATTAGAAAAAAAAGTGCAACTTTAATTATTCAATTTTGATCCACAAAAGTCATGGGTTTTTACTGTTATTTTTCTGTTTTCTTTAGTGTTATTTTTCCTATTTTTATTTATTTTATTTTTTTCTGTGATTATTATCTTGCCCGCTGCTGTCACTCTGTAATGGGTCAGCTAACTGATTCTGCCGCTGCTTTTATCAACACACTGCAAATGCTGACGTTAGATTAAAAAATAAAATAAGAAAAAATAATACGAGACATGGTGAAACTTGAGCTTTAATATATTAATTATAATTTAAAAGTACACAATTTATAAAGATTTATATTAAACCTTTTCTTATAGGAATTGAAATAATAAATATTGGATTTAAACATAACTTTTATCATGTTGCTATTATTTTATCCATAATTTGTTTTTATATTTTGTAAAATATTTTTATATACATATTTTTTATATTTGTTTTGCTTACTTATTTTTAAATAACAATTTTGGACCCTCGAATTTATTATACAATTTACTTTCATCAACTTGTTGTTGCTTTTATTATCAACCATTGTTCGTACCCAAGAGAAAAAGTCAGAGAGAGAGAGAGAGAAAGGAAGAGCGCGTGAGAGTTAGTTAGAGGGAGCAAGAGAGTGTTTTTGTTGCTATTATTTATTTCACACATTGCACATGGCTCTGTTTGGATGTGTATGTTTTTTTCGTATCTGACATCAGCGACAACAATAACAAAGCAACGTGCGCTCGCAAATAAAAAATAAAATAAAATAAAAAACAAAAAAGAAACGCCACCGAAGACAACAACAAAAGCCAAACCAGTAAACACGTCAGCCAAGTCATTGAACAGAGAGGGAGAAAGAGAGAGCAAACTGCAGAGGTGGCTGAGAGAAAAGTAAAGGAGAGAGAGAGCCAGAAACTAAAGAAAACCGGCTGGTAGTTTTCCAATTGTCAAGTAAAAACAATTACCAAAGAATGGGGAAAAATAAAGAGAGGCAGAGAGAGAGAGAGAGGGAGAAAAGAGAGACTCGTTTGCGTGGCAGCTTTTGGCAAAACAAAAAAAAAAAAGAAATAGAAAAAAGGCAAACAAAATAAAGCTGACACGTGAGCTTGCAATAAAGAGAAACAGAAAGAGTGTCAGTAAAAAAGTTTGAGAGCTAAGAGCCAAATTCAAAGAGACAGCGCAACAAATAAGATAATAATTCAAAATAAAAATAAATTAAATGCTACAAAAACAACAAAACAAAATATATAAAGAAAATTAAATAAAACACTAAAATTATTACGAAATTTTAACAAAATAATTAGATTTTGCACTATTTAAGGCCCAGATTCAGTTAAATATGTAAATTTAAAGCTTATTTCGTATAAAAACATAAATAAAAAACATATATTTTTAACATTAATACATTGAAAAAAAAATCTACTCTAAAAGAGAGGCGAGAGAAGCAGAGAGCTAAATTGCATTTGCAATGACAACACCCCAAAATGCACACACACTCATGCACTAGCAAAAACGCAAGCTGCAAAAACAAACACAAACACAGGCGCTCCCTATCTCCAGCCCCCTCACTCCCTTTCTTTTTTGTTTTTGTGTCGCGTGATTGAGGCGAAGCCAAAATAGCGGTAAAGACAACACAGCGATAACACAGATACACACAAATACATACATACATACATCCATCACGCACGCTCCCTCTCCAACCACCCACTCGCTCGCTCGCTCGCCTTTGACGTCTCTCTTCTCTCTGGTTGGGGCTGCTGACCATCTTGCTCGCACTCGCTGACATTGCCTGCTTATTATTGTAGGTCATAAATGCATGCACATGACTGCACTTAGTGAGCGTGACAGAGGGGGCGTGTGGGATACAGTGGGAGAGAGAGAGAGTCCAAAAGAGGCTCTGAGTGTGTGTGTGTTTGTGTGTGTGGGATTGGGGCGACGTGTTCAATTTGAATGCGCTACTTTTCGCTATTATTTGTTTTCTAGAAACTCTACAAATTCGGTAACCAAATGAATCATTGAAAAGGTAACTTAAATAATATGATGTCTATACATACATATATAATGTACATGTATTTTTGAGAATATGTATCTTCCAATGCACGACTTCCAGAAGAATCCATTTGGCGATGGGCGATGCAATAATCCCGAAAATGTTTGCAGGGAATCAACACCCAACACGCTTTGTAATTAACATTGGCTGTGTATGTGGTGATGGCAGTGGGAAAAGAAAGAGAAAAAACACGAAGGATCGATTGAGAGTGTATGTGTGAAAGACATAGAAAGAGGAGAGAGTGCACAAAAAAACAGAGGGAGAATGTCTTTTTCTTAGAACTAAAAAAAAGTTGGATAAAACCTATGATATCGATATTAAAAATAAATATTTACTTTAGCCGGTAAAGGTAAATAAATTCTAAAGACAAAATAAGCGGAATACCAACGTGTCGTATGCGCAATGTGCAATATAAGAGAGAGAGAGAGGAATGGGTAGTATTTTTTTATATTTGCTATTTCTTAATTAGTAAAAAAAAACTATAAGGATATAGTATTAAAAAAACATTTTATATAAGTTATATTCGTTGCTTTATTTATAGAATTTAGTTCTATATTTATAAGATATTTGCAGATCACTTTTCTGTATGTTTTTAAACAATTGCATAAGGGATAAGGATAAGGGACTTATCAAACATTCGATTCTTACATTTATCTAATTTTCCATTTCCTGTGACATTCAAGGAAAATTACTGATTAACCTAAATCGGAAATCCCTAAAATGTTTTAAAAGGAAAGTCAAAGAAGGAAAACTGATAAGAAGTACAAATTCCTAAGTAGAGTCATAAATTTCGTTTTCCCTGAAATACAAGTTACCTGATTGCATTGAGAAATATATTTCAGGATTTAAAAAAATAAAAACCTTTCTTATTCATAATGTTTTGTATTAAAAAATTTGTAAAAAATAATCGTAATGTAAATGAATAAGAACAAAAAATTATCAATTATTTTATTATTATTATATATATTATATTATTATTAATATTATTTCTTTTTAATATAAATATTTAGTTTTCTAAAAAATAAATTAAAACTTGAGAATTTTAATTTTTTTTAATATTTTTATATTGTTCTTTCCCCTTAAAAAAATGTAAGCAAGAAAGGAATTTTTGTTTATTTTTTCATCCTCTAAGCTTCCTTTTTTGCCCCTCGTCTCATGCTCGCTACTGCCTTATCAAGTACAAAAACAACAACATCAGCATCTCATGAACATTTGCTGATTATGCTTTCCCTATATACATATTACAAAGGCAAATTTATTCAAAATCCAAAAAGGAAGAAGATGAAGTAGACGAGAAAAACCCAAAGTTGAAAATGCTAGCCTGTAAAATACTCAGTATTTAAAAGGATAAAGTATAAGCCAGGATTTCTTTGAACCAATTTTAAGGTAAAAGAATATAAAAAAATGTGGGAGATAAAAAAATAGTATTCAAACGGAAGGACAAAAAATTTAACATTGTTAAATCAGTTGACAAAAAATTAATAATACCCTTGTACCCTTTGAGCTAAAAGGTATAAAAATACGCCCTCATTCAGCTCTCTCTTTCTCTCTCTCTCTCTGTGTCTTTGTTTATATTATTATCTCTTTTTTTCTGTTTTTTTTTTTTTTGCTTGTGATAAGTGTTTGCAGTTGGTTGTTGTTGTCTTTGTTTGGCTTTGCCTTTATGTATCTGTGTGCCTTGTTTTTGCATTTGTATATGCGGATCAGCTGAAGTTAAAATCAAAATGCATTCTGATTGAAAAACAGACGAAAAGGTGACTTTACAAATACAGTTTCTTATCACAGGTTCCATGAAATCAATTACATTTTTGTTGAAATGAAAATGTTTAAAATATTTGTTGATATTTGACCACAAATTTCTGAGATTATAAATTTATTTAATATAATTCTTTATAGTTTTAACGATTTATACAAGAAAGAAATTGAATTTTGAAGTGAATTTACAGGTTTTTTACGAAAACTATTAGTTTAAATATTTAATTTTTATATTTTCATTGGGAAAGTTCTTTAAAAAATGTTTTTATACAAAAAAGGATTTAAGCTGGGCTTAAATCTCAACAAAACGTACAAAGTGATGGACTTCTTAGATACCCTACCATATCATGTACTGGGAATAAAAGGAAGAAAGCCACCCGTAGACAGCATTTCGAAAGTGAAAAGTTCAAGACAGCACACAACCCCCATTAACCCCTATATGTGTATTACAAGCTTTTCCAACCCCCCTCTTGAAGGTTTCGCCACTTTGGAAATTTGTTTGCTGCTAATTAGAGTGCGGCACTCTCTGATTACACACATGTTACTTACCCTTGTTGATAAAAGCGAAACGCAAAGACAACATAAGGAAAGATAGAGAACAAAGTTAGCTCACGTCACGTATACGTAATGTCACAGCTGCAAAGAAAGCTAAGCCAAGAATATCAATTTTAAAAAGTAAATTTCAAATACTTTCCAAATTAAAAATTACTCTTCTCGCTAATTTTTCTCATTATATCATAGCGATGTATATCGAAAGGAAAGGATCCATATCGTAAAACAAATATGGTAAACTCTGATAGGTAAAATTCAAAATTACTAAAAAAATATCAGACTTAAAAGTTGTTATAATATCACAAATTTAAAATATTACTTGGTATCAACTTTCGCTTCAAATATCGATACAACTTCGATATATTCTGTACATTTATTAAATGATATTTGGAAAGTGTATATCGGACTCGGATGAACTGCATTAACATTTTTTTTTTTTGTGATGCGACAGCATCATCCCAGACAACCCATCGACATCAGACATCGGTTCACTTGGCTACCCAAAAAGTGGGTGCTGCATTTTACACTTGAACGCTTTTGTCATACGGTGTTAGGGGAGATACATATGTATATGAGGAACTCAGTGAGTGGGTAGGTATGGAAGGTGCGGGAAATTGAAATAAAAAACATGGGGATATGTTTGGCTTCCATTTTTTTGGACCTGATACCTAGGGAGAGGGTGCCAAAGCATATTTTGGAATAAAATACCATTTTTCAAGCCCTGAATGTATATCTGTGATCATTTTCAAGATGTTTGTTTATATAATTGTGAATTTTAGTCTAACAAAAATATACAAGGAATTTAATTACGAGTAGAATAAATACTAAATTTGTTTTAAATTCATGCTAATTATGATTTATATTTTAAGATGTAAATCGTTTCTGTAACTAGTTAATCTTTTTTCTTTGAAAACATCGCTTTCGATAACTAATTCGATTTATCGATAGCAATTGATATTTATTTGGAGATAAACAAATACTAGAAAAAATTGCAATTGAGGCATTCTTTAACGTCTTACCACTTCCTTCTCCTCCTCCTCCTGCTTCGCCTCCTGATCCTCCTCCGACCCCTATTCCTTCGTTTCCGCATCCAATCCCCCTCCTCTCCATCTTCTATTTTACAGCCTATCGCTTTTCTTCTATTCTATCTGTCATTTGTCTGCTCTGCCTGTTCGCATTTCAGCGCGTGCTGATTGCATTTTATGTCAACGTTCGTTTTCAATGTTAAAAGTCGGGGGATCAAAATATGGTGGAGCCTTGTCTGAAGAGGTGGGGGGAGAGGATGTATGTGAAGGGGGCTACAAATGTGGAAGGAGAATAGTGCTGAAAAAAAGAAACAAAACAAAACGTAACGAAAATCGAAAATTATGCATAAAAAGTGGCATAAAAGTTGCAAACATTGCAACCTCCCCCCTTATACCTCCCCCTTATCTGCTCTCTTACACTCGACATACAACAAACATGCCTAAACACACACACACACACACTAACAGAGAACACCAGATTGCATTCACACGTACATAGTATCTGTGTGTTGATGTCCATGCGATGTTAATGGAAAACGCAAGTACGAAACAGTGGGTCAAATACACACAAAAAGCTGAAAAATTATAAATAAATTTAAACTAATTTTCATGAGCCCAAAGTATAAATAATTTTTATTATTTAATATATATATATATTTTTTTGTAATTTTTTTAATGATATATTTTAGCATTTATTACCACTGTGCCCCATAGGCCCGCATTGCAACGTGAGCAACAACAATCGGTCGCTGATGATGGAGCAGAGGCAAGCCCATATAATCAGAGCCCGGCGATACTTATGTATGGAAGAGTCAGAGTCAGGGCTTAGTTGGCTGGGCAATCAGTCAGTCAGTTCGTCAATCAAAGGGGGTCTATATATAGTCGCAAAACTGCATTTACACACACACACACAAACACACACACAGCGGCAGACACCAATTCAGTGTAGAAACGAGACAACGAATAAGTTGACCTGTCAAGTTCATGCGATATTCATTGCATTAAATTGAAATTGCATTGTTGGAACAATTTCAGAGGAAACGCCATGGAAAAAGGAATTACTATAAAGAATACTAGGTTTCTATGATCAAAAATATTTTCAAATTAATAAATTTACTCTTTATAACTAAGTAATAAAATATATAAAAGAATCCTTGTAAAATCTTCACATTTTATAGAGTGATATATATTTTTAATTATTAGTTACGCAAAAAAAAGTTATTTAATAATTTAAATACATAATAATTCGTACTTGAGAATTATAAATGCAAACATTGCAACAACTTCATATAGCTTGATGTTATCCCCTTTGGGAATGCCCTGAAAGATTTTATTATATATTTTTCCTAATTCTCTTGCCAACTCAACACACATTTTTTTTAAATTAATTAAATTAAATTAATTAAACATAAAACTTTTATATCTTTGTTTTATTGATTCATAGATAGATTACTTAAGGATTATTTAAAATATCATATCTTTATCTTTATTTTATCAATAAGATTAAATCTTCCAATATATCCTTTGGGTTTGATTGATGGATGCGATTACTAATCTGATTGATGTTTATACTCCCCTCTACTCATATTAACTCTTTTTATTTTAGTATACTTTTTCTTTTCTTCTTATTCATTCTTTTTTATAGAGGATATTTGCAGGGTTTCCGCTTCTTTTTTTGGGATATTTTTGTTGGCTTCTGCAATTTAAACTTTGCTTCCCGTTTGGTGGTTCAGTTGTCAGTGGGCTAAGTTTAGGCCTTAAACCTGGTGTTTGGGGTTATCAAAGTGTTTGGTTACTCCTATTCCCACTGCCTTTGTTTATGTTTATACATATTTTATGTGATGTGCACATTCTTCACTCCTATAGTCTCTCATTCCGGTATCATTACAGGAAAAAGAACAAAACTTTAAGATACTCGAAAGAGTATTTATTTAGCTTTAAGGTTTTTTTACCCCTTTTGTTTTTGTTCATTAAAATTTCTTGGCATTAATGGAGCTGATACATAACCCACACACGGGAATGGTTTCTTGAGTTTCCCCTGCATTTCTTAGGGTTTCATGGGATCACCATGGTGTGTAATTGTAGGGTTAAAGCGAAAAGGGGTTGCATTACTCATACGCCACGTTGTGCAGCACGCATTTCTTTGCTAATTTGTTGCTAACTGAATTTTGGGGGGACCTATTTATAACTAATATTCTATATTTTAAAGAACTTTATTATATATTTTGAGTTAAACCCCTGGAAAACCTTTAAAAATATTTATAATAATATATTTATAATATATTTTGTACATATTGTATACACAAATGAGTTTATATCCTTATTTCCTTGCAGCCCCGTCCCCCGTCTTAATTTGGCAAAGGGAAATGCATCTGCATGCCTACAGCATCTTCCAGATCCTTCTAATTAGAAACATGCAAATGTAAATGCAAATAGATGGCTTTTCCAATTGCGATTCCTTTGTAAAAGGGTTGGGGCGGGGGCATGTGGGAGATGTGAATGCCAAAGGACGAAGGGCAAAATGCGAGAGACTGCTTTTACGCTCTCTCTCTCTTTGACTTCTATGTCGACATGTTGCGGCAACAAATTGTTGCATTGTTATTGTTGTTTCTATTAGTGAATTCTGGCTGTTTTCCATTCACTTGTTTGCTCCCCTTCTCTAACTCTCTTGCGGCTTATTTTCGAGCCCGGTTTTTCCCGCTCTCGCCTCTTCCTTCCTCTCTCTCGCTCTCTCTCTCTCTTCGTCTTTGCCCGTTTTGCTCTCTTTGCTTGTTGCGCCGCCGCTCTTGGCCATTTGTCTTCCGGTTTTTTCCACTATACCTCTGCCACTTACCCACTCTTTCCTTTGCTCTCTTTCAATTTGCAAGAAGACTCGTTAAATTTAAACTCAATTAAGTTTTTTTCTTAGAAAATGTCATAAATTACTTTCACCTAATGTGGATTGATTTAAACCTACATATATTTATGAATTTGTGGATATATTGTACATTGCATTTTGGTAACTCAAAATTTGCAAAGAGAAACACTAAAGTGAGAGTGCATTCGTGGTGCGCTTTTACACTGAGAAAATCCAAGAATTAATGAAATGAAAATATGTATACTTTATCTATATAATATACAATTTATTTATATGTTTGGGGTTGCCTAAGAATATTATATTTACTTATTAGTAAGTGACTCGTAAAATCAATATTGTTTCATTTAAAAAATTTGTACTGGCATTGTTTCTACAAAAGCTTTAATATGTTGGTAATTTTGCATCCTTTTTTCATTTATATAAACCAATAAAATATTTATGAAACATAAATTTTTAAACAATTTGAAGGTTTTTGCCTCCTCTTTGGCTTTCCGCTTCCTCTTACACACCATTGCACGCATCTTCCTAGCATCGCACCTGCGCCTTATTTTTGCGACGCATTTTCCTCAGCTGTCCCTTTGCACGCTCGTTCGTCATCCTGTTTTTGGAGCTCTCCATATGTTTTGCTCTCCCTAAAAGAGAGAGAGAGAGAGCTCAGAGAGCTGAGCTTGTTTGTTTTTGTTTTCGCTCACCCGGTTTTCCGCAAGCGCTTGCTGGTTGCCTCCCTTCCTGTTGCCCGCCTCTTTCTGCCTACTCCTTTTGCTCTTGTGTTTCCACAGCAAATTGTCAGTCGCCCACGCTCCTTCTTATTCGTCTTCTCCGTGCTTGTGTGTGAGTGTATGTGTATCGAACTCCAATTAGAGTTTGTCTGTTTCCTCTCGTCTTGATTTCCGTTTTGCCTCGTCATGCACTTTGAACTTTTTCTGTCATTCTTTTTAACCTTTTGCTGTTGCACCTGCGCCTCCCCTTTCTTGCACCTTCTAATCACCAGTTCTTCCTTACATTTTAGTAAAATTCGCACCCTGCATTTTATTTGTATCTTCTTGCCGGGCAAGAAACGAAAGGAAACATCTGAGGGATAAAGCAAACGGTGAAGAAGGATGCAAAAGTAGGGGAAACGAAGATCGAGGAGAACGTGGTGGGGTGATACGCAAAGGTGATGGTGGAGAAGAGAATGGAAACTGGTGGTAAACTAGTTTCAGTACTCTTCCTTGTCCTAGGGCAATTGTTGTTATTTTTGTGTGTCGACCTTAAGTTAAAGCAAACAGCGACAAATTAATGCAGTTGTTGTTGTTACCACCTAGAACTGCCAAAACCCATATTCCGAATTGTAAATTTTGGCCTAGAAATGCGAACAAAGAGCTGATGATAAAGCAGGGTGAATGATGGAGATGGGGAAAGGGTATATTGAGAGCGGAGTGGGAACAAAAACACAGAGACCCAAAAAAGTACAATGAACCCTCAACAATTGCTGTTCTTGTTGGCAGTTGCTGCTGCTGCTGCGTCAGCAACATTGTTTCTGGCCCCCCGCCACCCTCTCTTCACACCTTCATACCCTCTACCCCCTCACAAGTTCCCACCTTTGCTCACAACTTCGTCTTCCAGAAAAGACTAAGAACAAAATGCACGAGAAATTATGAAAACAAACAATTGTTGTTGCTGTTGCCTCTGCTGCGATGTTACTGCAATGTTGCTGTCGCCGAGCCTCGCTGCAGCTTTTGCCCAGGGCTCAGCTTCTTTTTTTCTGGACAGCAGCGCCGACAGCGACGCCGGCAGAGCGAGTAGGCCATGCATATCAAAACAAGTTCCGTTCCACACAAATGCCAGCACGTTTCGAAATTGCTGCTGACGTCGCTGCCGCAGTCGACGCATCATAACAATAACAAAAGCCCAGACAGACCAAACACAACAACACCACCAGCAGAAGCAGCAGCAACATCAACATCCAGCAAAGCCAAAGAGAACACAGTGGTTACTGCCAATTGACTGCCAGAACAAAACAGAAGGGTAGCAAAGCATACATAAAATTTACTTAATTTATTTAATTTAAATTAAATTTGTAAAGTAAAAATATATGTGTAATAATTTTTATTTTAATATAAATATTATTGTCCTTCCGCAACGGCAAGGTCTACTGTACACATGCACGAAACAGTGCATAACAGTGGCATTGTCAAGGGGGGGTGGTGATGGGCGGTATAAAGGGAGTGGTAAATAGTGATGGAGAGGAAGAGAAAGAGAGAGGTTGATGGTGTGGCAGCGGGATATAGGAAACAGCGGAAAAGTTGCCGTGGAAGAAACAATGACGCAGCAACAGAAGCAAAATGCGAATGAGAATCAAAGTGAGAACGGGAAGGAGAATGGAGCCCAGCATAAAAAGGAGGAAATGTGGTTGGGAAGGGGAAGGAGACAAAGAGAAAGAGGAAGAGAGACTCTGAAGCCAGGATTGACGTCAGCTGAGGCAGCGACTGAGGAGGAGCTCCTTAGGATGGTTTCTATTAAAAACAAAACAATGTATTTCTATTCGGCGGCCTTAGAGCTTTTTTCCCTTCCATTTGAAAATTGCAATGGTGCGCAGGTTTTTTGTTTTTGTTTTACTTTAATATTTTTTTTTTTTTGATGATCGTTTTCCGACGTTTATGGGTCCGCCCTAAAGTTCTTACTGCAATCCGCAAGCATATCAACAATTACAAGGCGCTGTTGTTATTATTTTTATTTTCTTCCTGTTTCGCTATGCACAAGCGCAAGAAAGCGAGAAAAGCAACAGCAACAAACCAATACAGAAGGGGACACAACAACACTTCCATGCAAACATATGTATGGATGTACACATACATGCAATAAAACAAACGAGCTTGCACACAGTAAAAGCTGCAATAATAGCAGCTTAAATTAATTTAATAAACTAACAATAAGACTTAAATATATTTGTACATGTGTGTATCTATGCACTGAAATACTTGAATAAGTTTTCAAAATTAAATAGTGTTACAATATATGGAAAATTCAAAGAGCTTTCTGCTAGTTGGAACTTTGAGATACTTATATTTTTCACCGCTGCTGTAGATGCATACGCAACGCGCGCGTCACGTGTGCTCTCTTCTGGCCGCTCTATTCGCTCCCGCGCTGTCTCTCTTTTTCTTCCATAATATCTCCTTGCTGCGCTCTCTTCTGTCGGCCGCTGCACTGTGGTGTTGTTGCTTTGCAAATGCTGCGGCAGCGCCGCCGTCGACTGCGATGAGGCAGCGACAGCGGCAAGGCAAAGTTAAAGCCATTGAGCGCGTTCGCATTTAGTTTGCTTCTGTCATTGCATTTGTGCGGGTAGGAAAATCACGAGAAACACACAAGAAACACAAGAAACATAAGAAACAGACCAAACGGACAACAAATAAAGCGCAGAGGAAAACAAAAAGCTAGGCTCAAAACAACCAAATCGCTTGCCCGTATTTTTTTCACGTTTAAGTGCAACCTACGAAGAGCAGAATTGGAAGAAGCAGCAGCATAGTGCTTAAAATTGCTAACGGTAAATAGTGAGCTAATTTCAAAGTGCAAAAAGTGCAAAGTGCGAAGTTTTCTGCCAGTGTGTGTGTTTTTTTTTTGTTTTTTTTTTGCATTTCCTTTTCCTTTAACATTTGCACACGTATGTACTGCATACACACATATACATATGTATATTGAATTGTTTGTGTTTTCGCAAACTAATTTGTTCGCTTTTATTTTTATTTATAGCTTTTAATGTGTTTGCTTTGTTTGTTTGCCTTTTTTTCCTTTCTTTCTATTTTGGTTTGCTTTTTTATCCTGTATTTGGTTTTTTTATGGTAGCTTCTAATATTCTCAGCTGTCCCTGTTTAGAAATTGGTTGGAGAATTAACTCTTTAATTTATTATGCATGGTATTTTTTTTGTTAGTGATTTTCCTTTTCCTTAAAAGCCGTTCTTCAGTTTTTTCTTGCTGGTATCTTGCTTTTAGCTTTGTTTTTAGCATGTGCCGCTTTTGTGGTGAGTAAGAAAGAGAGAGAGAGGGTGGGGCTTGGTTTGCTTTGCCTTGCTTATTCTTTCTTTTTTTTCGTTTGTGGTTATTTTATTTTTTTCTCCACACCATCTGCCATGCACACAAAAATAACAACAAAATGTACAGTGGAGCGCGTGCTTTTTTATACCGTCTCGCATCACATTCCATTCGCTGTCGCACACACACACACACAACCTAAACTTGAAAAAAGCCAAAGGAAAGAAATAAAAGAAGCGACGTGACCAGTCTCTCTTCGCTGCATCTCTTAGTATACTTCACTCTCTTATGTGGGGGTGCCGCTCTCTCTCTGCCGCCTAGCCACTTTGTCCGCGCTCCGCTTGCCCAATTGTTTTCTCATTTCATTTCACGTTGTTTAACCGTAGCGTGCGCGTCGCTGTCGCCGTCGCCGCAGACGTAGACGTCACACTCTAAAAGTTGCGTCAGTTACAAAAAAAAAGATATATATATAACATTATTAAATTTATAAAATCAAGAGGAACTCCAAGATAAACCAAGTTTGTTTTTTTGTTTAAGTTTTGCATCGACAAGTGTGTGGTAAAAGTTTAAAACAAAGTAGGTGAAAAAAAAAACAACAGCAAAAGCCCAAATAAACCAAAAAAGTTTGCATTTGTATTAGTGCTCTCGCGACAGCGCTTTATTTGTATTCGAATCTTATGGATGTGTGTATGTTTGAGCTTTTTCTAGGTGTATTTAAATATAATTTTAAATGTATTTAAATATGATTTGGTATACGAAGCAAATCAACATATTAATCTATTGGCATTTGTATCATTTATTGATTTTTTTGGTGTTCCCCTCAAAAATTGTTTAAATTTTATTTAGTTTATCAATTGGTTTTTAATTGGCAAGTAATATTTATACAATTTCATAAACCTCCCTACAAATTAAGGAAAAACTCACTCACACTCATGTTCTACACAGCAGATTTTCCTGTTTCATATTTTTAGCTATTTTTATACGAAGAAAAAAAAATCAAAGAGTTCTTTGCTTTATTTTGCACGCTTCATCACTCTTCATTTCAAAATTAGCAACAATAACACATGACGAAAACTGCCAGAAACGAAAAGAAATGCAAAGAAAGTGCGTGATAAAACACTCGAAGAGAAATACACAGACATTGAGCGGGTGAGAGAGAGAAAGAGAAAGAGAGAGAGGGAGAGAGTAAAAAGCTGAAGAGCTTCAGCGAATAAGAACTGTTATTTTTGTGCTTATATTTTTTCAATTTGATTTTCACAGTGAAATTCACTTTCTTTTTTGTTATTATTATTTTTTTTTAATATTTAAATTTTTTAAAGACATTTTTTGAGTATATATTTTTATTATTGATAAAAAAGTAATAAAAGATTTGATTCATTTTATTTATTTTATATTAAATAAAACTAAAATTAAAGCTGATTTACTTAAGAAATACCCAAAATACTTAATACCAAAAACTTAATATTTGTGAATGGTGTAAGTGGAAAATAGAATATTTGTGTCCTGGAGATCATGCGATAGACAGAGGAGTTTTGAAAGAAGATACTTGAAATAGTTATTAAGCTAAAATTACCTGTGGACTGTGATAATCAAGAATACAGATATATACATATATTAATTTGTATTAAACAAAGTTTTATATAAAACCATAATACCCCTTGCATGGTTATTTGAAAGGAAAAAGGGATCGAGTTACATGAAATGTTTCTCAGATTACCAATCTCTTTCTTTTCCAGCTTCTTCTCTCATCTCTCTTTTGGATTAAATCAACCGCAAAATATTCCATTAATTTGTGAGCATTCATATTCGTCCTTGCTGTCGTCTTTCTCATTTCTCATTTTCTATATCTCATTTTTCTTTTTCATTTACCTTTTTTTACCTGTGCAATTTTAGCATTTTGACTTTTCAGTTTCGGTTGAGAGTTGAGCATTTTATGTAATTATTGTTTATGGGGGGAATCCCTTTAATATCGGGTAGCAACCCTTCAAGAAAGGTCGCCTTTCTCACCTTTTGAAAAGCAGAACTTCCCCTAAGGATAACCTTTAATTTAAAAGTTGACAGACATTTGATACATTATAATATTGACGTTAGGAAAGAGTCAAATCTTAGGCATAAAAGTAACTATTTTATATGGGTATTTTTTGAGCCATTTCCAAATTGAATTAAAATAAGAAAATAAACAAAAATATTTAAAATATTAGTTTTTTTTTTTCATTCATCCAAAGAAAGGTTGACAATGGGCCGGTTAGGGTATTTTGGGAAATATGATGACGACGACCCTTGGCCGTCGGCTTTCGGCCCTCGACCCTTGTGGGGTGGATTTCCACAGCCCCAGCCCACCCTTCTCTCTCTCTCTCTCTTTCTTTCTCTCTCAGCTCGTCAGTTCCTTTGGTCCTTTTGTTGTTATTATTTTTTCGGGTCGATTTCTGTCTTGCGTTTCAGGTAACAACAATATACAATTTCAGTTCTATTTGGTCTTGTGTGTGCTTCTCTCGATTCCAAAATTCCAAAACGCCTGGTGTGAGATTGCGTGGGTGTCTCCGTAGTCAATTACTGCGATTTTTTTTTATATGCTTTGTCGTGCCATTTAAAGCGATTTCGATTTGAATATTTAATAGAATTTGCCACGCGCCGCAGGTTTTCTCTGCCATTACCAAACCCATCTCTCCAAACTCCCCAGTTCTCATCCTGTTTTTTTTTACAAATTCTCTTTTATATCGTGTTTAGCTCTCATCTTGGTTGACGATGAACATGTCACCTCACCACTTAAAAAAAAAAAACACCAAAACTTGAATACCCTTTCAAATTTAAGCAATTTATTTTTACTGTATTTTTATGTATTATTTATTTATCAACTTTTTGAGTATCCCTTATTAGCCTTATTTTCCAATCAACTTTGCAAAGTTAATACATTTTTTATATATAATAAAAATACCAAAAATACCAAAACATCTTGCCAAACGGTTTAACGCCTGCTATATGTGAGGGTGTTCTTAGGACGAGTTGTATGTGTATGTGTGATAGGTAATGAGGGTGTGAAGAAAGTGTTGGGGAAGGGAAGAGAGTGGCCATCAGAAGCGTGTTTAATGTCAAGGCAGCGTCATTCGAAGGACTTTTGCGTATCAAAGCTCTTTCCTCCTCTCCCTCAGACTCTTTTATGTTGTTGAGCGCAAAAGGGGAAGTGGGAGAGGAGAGCAGCTGTGTTGGGTAAATAACGCCGGCTGCAACTTTCTGTTCTCTCTTTTGAGAGCGCGACCCTTGACCTTTTCATATGAATTATGACAACAACAATGACACAATGTAACATTACTTTTCTCTTAATATTGCTTGCCGCTCAGTTGAATGCCCCACACACACACACACACCCACACACACACACAATCATATATAAACAACGAGCAGCTGATGTCTAAGCAAAGAAGAAATGAGGAAAACAGGAGAAGGCGATCAAGTGGTCCGTTTGGGGGGGGAGAGAGAGAGAGAGAGGGGGGATGTCTGGCGAAGAAAGGCAGAGAACAGGCTGCGCGCACGCGCCAATCTTTCTTTATTTCCTTTTTCGCTTGGGCTTATGTTTATAATATATTTCTCTGTTGGTTCTGCTCTTTCTCCCGCTCTCTTTTGTCTGCAACTTGTTGGTTGGGGAGCTCCTGCCTCTGCCTGTCTTGTTCTCTCTCTCTGTTTTGTTTTTTCTTTGCCTTTTGTTTTTGTTTTTTTTTTTATTTCCTTTCCTTTCTTTGTTTTTTGCTGCCACGCAGCTGTGCACAATTAGCGCAAACGCAACAGCTGCTGTCGCCGACGTCGACGCAAGCTGCTTTTGCCACTAGCGCTTCCTTTCCGCTGCCAACAATATAATAAAATAGTTTCCAACTTATTACCGATTATAGATGTCAAACTACATTATTTATATGCCGCCGATTGTTTTGTTTTATAATAAATAAGCTGTTAGAAAGATTACAACTTATGTTGGTTCGTTACCTAATTAAAATAAAAGTAATTAAAGTGAAATTAAATTAAAATATGATATTATAGTTAGTACATGTTTAAACAGATTACATAGCTTCTTAATCATAACTAACGGTGTCTTATTTCCTATACTTTCAGCTTAAGCCACAAGTAATCACAACAAATTCAAACATTCTAATAAAAAATACCACAAAAATAATAATAAAAAAAAGCAAAAACCACCGAAGCTAATTAAAACAAATAATAATAATAAAAGTCCAAAACGTCATACAACAAAAGCAGCAACATCGTAAATCAAACAACCAAAACAACCTACATCTGTTTCAAAAACAAAACAATTTTAATATTCAACAAAAAAATTAAACCAAGAAATACTGTAAAATCCAGCGCCAATTTTCAACAACAACAAGTTTCAACAACTATACAAATTTCAAAAAATCAAATTTTTTACAAAAACCAAGCAAAACATTGATGAGGAACAGCTTCAACAACAACAACAAAAACTCAACAACATAAATTTCAACAACAAAGTGCCGCGATCTAAAGTTGTCTCACCGCTACTTTCTCGCTCTCTTTCTCTCTTTTCTTTTTCTACAAATCGTGTGATTAGGCGTTATCCTGCGTGTGTCGGGATTTATTCGTTGGTGTACTGTTTGTTTTTATATTTCGTTTCCGTGTTCGTGTTACCGTGTCCCGCGAGTGTGTCCGTGTGTGCGTCGTGTTTGAGAGAAAGAGTGAGCGCACATTGTTTTTTTGTCTGTGTATGCTATGTCAGGGAGTATAGGCATTAATGCGCTCCTCAAGGCGGCTAAATTTTTAGAGCAGAATGAGAAGATCCCGCAGGCGGGAGGCGGTCCTAACGGACTGGGCGTGGCCATTCCCACCTCCCACCAATCCCATCATCATCAGATGCAACAACACTATAAGAGCAACTCCCTCAACAACAATAACAACACCAATACCAACAACAACAACAACAACAATAGCAATCAGCACAATAGGAACAATAGCAATAACGGAATTATTGCATCGCCGCCATTTACGAACGGAAATGGTAACGGTATCGGAATCCATAACGTGAACTCCAACGTAAACGTTAACGTCAACGGCCTGAGTAACGGTAACGGGCACGGGCATGGGCACAACAGCAGCACCAACAACAGCCCGCGCAGTCAATTAACCCACGATTACGATTACGTCGGCAATGGCAGTGGCAGCGCTGCCGCCAACGGACACAGCGAAGGTCGTGCCCCCATCTCGGGTGAGTTAACCACTTCCTTTGGCCCTCTCTACACTATCCAAATATCCTTCGAAGAATTGATATTCCAAGACTTTGTAATGCTATGTTATAAAAAAAAGGTATTAGAGTTTGTTATCTGAATATTCATATTTTTATTGCTCTTAAACTGAATATTTTCAAAGGAACACTTGAATGCCTAAAAATGATGTAAATACACTTCAAACTCAACAAAAAGTAAATAAATAAATTGTAATATTTAAAATAGCTTACGAAAAAAAAGCTGGAATATCAATTCTATCGATATCAGTACTTCGCTTTAGTATAAACCCCTAACAAGATCATTAAACACTGTACATCACTCATAACACCATATATCGTATCGAATCCCATGACCCAGACAAAGGTGTTGCTACTTAACTCCCCGCTGCTATATGAAAGTTGGTCAGGTTATGTTTTTCCTAATGCAAAACATTATTTGCTGATTTGGTGGGTGTATTTGGCTCTAACTTTCCAAATCAATTTTCCCGGAATATGTTAAATTTTTCTATTATTATTGCTTAATTCTGATAAAGTCAACTCTATAATATTTAACACTTTTGCCGGCTGCTCAAAGTTCCTTCAGTTTGATTGATAAACAAATATTACCGATAACGTCGTACTGCTCTGGAATTGGTTGTTTACGATAAAAAGTTTTAAGCTATATAGGCGTTGAGTAGGTGTTAAGAAAATCATTTAAAAATTCGTAAGATTTAGGTTACTCAGAGGTTGTTTTGGATATCAATGAATACTACTCCTGCTGTATCTCTTATGATTCACTGAATTCCTTGGTATCAAGTTTATAAACAATGTTATTGCATTTTGTAGTTTAATAGAAATGTTTTTTAATTTTGCAATGAACACTTTTGTCGCCTGGCCAAAAACGAAACTGTTGCTGACTCTCTTTTGGCTTTTGCTTTTCCTTTTCCATTTGCTTTGCTGCATTTAAACTTGTTTTGACCTTGTTTGCGACGACGTCGTCGACGTCGACTGCACTTTGCGTGGGCGCGCACTGTACAAAAAAAGAAAAAATATAGCAACAAAAATTAAAAAAATAAAATAAAGACCGAAACCCAAAGAGCAACAACACGAACGCCAATCTCTCTCGTCTCCACTCCCTCACAGTCTCTCTTGCTCTTGCTATCTCTTTCTTTGGCACAGGTTGCAAGCGTGGCAAGCAGCAGGTACTGTTATATTTTTAGCGCGGTGTTTGCTTTGTCGTCGACGTAAGCAGCGACGTCGACGTCGCTGCCCAATTGGCATGTGCTAAATTGTCATGCGGCTTTTGTTGTTGTTGTTTCTGTTGTTGGTTTTGTTGCCTTGACTATTGGATAAAGAAAATGCAACGTATAAAACCCCACTAGGAAAAATTTTTTAATTTAAGTTCAAAAATAAATTTAAATACTGCAGGTATTGGAATTTTGCAAAGAAATATCCCTAGAAAAAAGTTGGCTTATACAAGTTATAAGTTCGATGTAGAGAAGCTCCACTGTGTTTTGTTTTTTGTTTTCGTTCGCTTTTTGCTGTGCTCATTTCGGTTGTATGGTTTTACCTTTTTTTTGTCAACATACTTCGACCTTTTTTTCCACCGTGGCTTTAAATTTTGTTTTATTTTATTTTGTTTTTTTTTTTAGTGCTTCTTTTTCGCTTTTGTCATCGCATCATTCGTATTTTTTCGCACGTACGCTTGTACTTGTTGCCGTTGTTGTTGTTTGGGGTCACGTCATGTTGAGCTCCCTCTTTCTCTCTCTCTCTTTCCTCTCTTACTGTTTCGCACAAATTAGTCATAACTTGCCTAGGAAGAGGGTGAGAGCAAAGCAACGCACGTGAGAGAGAGAGAGAAATCTCTGTCTCTTCCCTCTTAACATATTTTTTGCAAGCAAAACTGGACTTTTCTTGTACTCTTTAGTCACGCTCCCTTGTTGCGCTCTTTCCCATTCTCTTGCGGGCGCTTGCGTCTCTCTCTTAACTGTGCGCTGGTGTAAAGCAAAGTCAATGAACTTTGTACGCATTTTTGTTGGCCTGTTTTTTTTTTCATGGTGTTGTTGCTGTTGTTGTTATTTTTCGTGCCCATTTCATATTACTTGGCCTTTCTTTTATGTTTTATGTTTGTCTTCTTCGCACTTTTAAAATTTTAATTTTTCTTTTTGTATGTTGCATGTGTATTATTTGGACAGCTGTATATATATATAGTTGTTTCCTTTAGTTGTTTTCATTTTCCTGGTTTCCCTATGTTTCTTGATCATTTTTTGAGCTTAGTAAATAAAATAAAAAAAAAAAACGCTAAGTTTCTATTTTTGTGGCCCGAAAGTCCCGGGAAATCTATAGTTTTTTTCCTGATAAATAGGTGTAATTTTTTGGGTGAAGAAAGTGCAGTAAGTTTGTCCTTAAAAATTATAAATGAATTAAGTTTTTTTTAGGCCTGGATAAATTAATTTTTAGCAAAAAATATAAAGCAAAAATATTTAAATGCATTGAAAATCCAAAAATATAAAAGAAAGATTATAAAGAAAACTTAAACTTAAAGCTCTTTCATTCTTGCCTTCATCCATCCCCTTGACTGTAATATGCAAACGATTTTCTTTCGTTGTTTTCCATCAGATTTGCATTATCACGCAAATGCAAATTTCCTCTTTTGATTTTTCCCATTTCCCTAGGACGGATCTCTCGTTCTCTCTCTCTCTCTTCATCTTGTTCTACTTCTTCAACTACAACTCGCACTCATTTCCCGGGAAAACTTCAATTTACCGCCATTTTTTGATGCGATGTCGCAACCGCACGGTAGCAACATCAACATCAATATCACCATCATCATCATTACCATAAAGTCATTGCTGCTGACTTGCTTAAAACATTTAAGTGCATTGCAAAGTTTACTGCAGCAACTTGAACAACTTTTGTGGTCCTGCAGCAGCAGAAAGAAGATTACTTTGGATAATCATCCAACCAAGACTTGATTTAATATTGTAAACAGGATTTATTAAAATGAAAGTAAGGAGAGTTCAGGGATACTTGAGTAGGAGTCAGTTGTTATTTTGCTATATTTTTTTTAGTATTATTTGTAGTATTTTAGTAGTATTTTTTACATTTTAATTACTTACTTTTAGTATTATTTTTAGTATTTTATTTTTTAGTATTTTTTTATTTATATTATTTTTAGTATTTTAGTAGTATTTTTTTTACATTTTAATTACTTATTTACTAAATTTATAGTTTATATCTACGTAACAAACACTGAGAAAATAAATATAAACAAATGACATGAAATATGTTTAATTTATGAACCAAATTCCGGATATTACAAAAATGCCATAAATATTTATACAGTATTTAAATTTATTTATTTATTTTTTTTTAACTGTATATATACCAAGTGGCATATGTGTGAGAGAGTCTGATAACGTGGGTGGTGTGAGGGGCGTGTGTCTTTGTATTTCTGTTGCAGCCACGTGCGCTTTCGTCACGTGGCAATACGATGCGATGGCGAAAGCAATGAGGGCGTTTACAGAGTAAGAGTGAGGTGTGATAGAGGGGAGGAACCCATGTGCCAAGAAACCAGAAGAAAAAAGTAAAGTGAAGAGGTAGATTCCCCCTAAAAAGTATGCTATATCTTTAGGATATTTTCAGGTGCTTTATCTTAAGGATAAGTACTAGAAAAAACAAGCCTATAATCTATATCTTATAATCTATATCTAAGATAATCTATATCTTTGCTTCTACGACTCTTTACGTTAATTTCTTTTGAGGGAGGAACTAGAAAGTCATTGCGTATCGTGAAAATTTATAATATCTCAAATTTGGTATCTCAGAGAGGCGGCAAAAGTGTTTAAAAGTGAAGATCTTGAGCTTATTCCCTTTGACTGCGAAGGTGTGGTGCTGGTTATATATATTTATTTCCGGGCTCAGCTGTTGCTCTTCTCCACAAATGCTATATTCTATATGCCCTATTTGATATACCTTTATAGCCTATCTATTCTATGCTATTCGAGAACTGAAAGTATTTATAACTTTTAAGTCTTTGAGCCTACAGTTATTATATTATTTTCTAATAGAGAATTCCCTATAACCATATTCTTGCCTTATTTCTCGACAAAAATATTTATTTGCTACAAAAAACCTACGAATCTAAAAAATACCTTAAAGTTAACTCAAAATCAAACCTATTTCAAATGCAATCCAATGCTCTTGTTTTACTTATCCAATATTTGCTTGCATAAAGAAATTCTTGAGGCTCAAAGTTTTTTGTTTTGTTAAGTCTATGTGTGGCATGTGTGCCATTCGATTACTCTTTTGCCATATCACTTACTTCAATACGAAAAAATCTGATATATAAAGGCTTTGGCAACCATATATTTCTCGATGAAGTTGGTGTTTCATGAATGAGAGCAGCTATCAAATAACACTGACTTTAAAAGGTTCAAGTATATATTCTGATATATTTTTCTTAGATTTTAGTTGATATCTATTGACTATATATAACCATAGATATGGACACGCAGTGGCTCTTTTCGATATAAAATGCTTCAACGCTGCATTCTTGAGTTTACAACAACAAATCATAGTTTTATTAAGCAAGATAATAATTTTTAAAGGGCTCTGCTGATATATAATCTAATTATGGATATTATTCCGCAAGATAGTTTGATAAATAATTTATAGGTTGTGCTACAATTTCAATCAATCCTTGTGGGTTTTCTGGTCTGTCAAAATGCTATGCCACGTGTCTCAGCTTACTAATACCCCAACATCCAATACCCATCACAAACCACACCATCATCGCCCCCCATTAAGCCAACCCCCGCAGTGAAAAACTACCCCCAATTTCACCTGAAAAACAAATCCACCGCAAAACTGGAGGCGAAAACACAAAAACACAACAACCAACCATTGCCGCTTGCTTGGAAGGTTTAGAAATTCGCAATGGGGTTTTCCACGAATGCGTAATTAATTCATCACTAACAAACACATACGCGATCGTACACACGCATTAATCATATATAATTGACCCACTAAAGGACCTTCATCGCGCACTGATTGTTGACTGTTGTTACTGTTGTTGTCTGTTGTAATTAACCCCAAATCATTTGCATTCTCATTAAATTTCTGTTACTACTTTATTCTACGTTCTTTTGTGTTATTTTCTGACCTTAAATTAAGGTCTTTAGTTATTTAAATGAAAGTTTTGTGGTATTTCTTCTTTTTCTAGTTACAAAAAATAAATTACTGTGTTTTTTTGACTAAAAAAAAACAGATTTTCAAATATGGTTTAATTATTTAAAAATTTTTAATGTAATAATATTAATAACGATAAAGAAAAAATTGCTAAAATTGTTATTAACCTATTAATAATTGTTGTTATCAGTACTTTCTGAATAATTGTATAATTTCTTAATGAACGTCATTAATTCCTTCATTCATCATCTAAATATTCATCAATAACATTTCACTCTTCCTAATTAATAAATGCAAAGAAAATAATAGTACAAAAAAATTGTTTCAATAATTTTTGTCCTAAACTTTCTACGATTATAATTTTTCTTCTTAATTTCATATATTTTTTTTTCTCCAATTTTCTTTACTTTACGTCTTAATTTTAGAGGATATTAATTCCTCAACAATCAACAACAGCAACCACAACAACACCCCACCAAAACAACAACAACAACAACAACAACAGCAGTTACTTGCCAATGGCAGAACACCAACAACAACAACAACAGCAACATCAACATCAGTAGCAGCAGCAGCAACAAAATTGATGGGAAACTTTACTACGCCTTCTTCTTCTTCCTCCTCTGCGTCCTTAAATAATTCACCCAACACCTTTACCCTCACACCCCAAACCACAGCTAGCTCTGCCTTCCTGCTGCTAGCAACAGCTGCAACTGCAACTGCAACTGCAACAGCAGCAGTAGCAACAGCAGCAGCAGCAGCAGCAGCAACACCTGCAACATCCTGCAAACCTGCCAAGCACAAATTGGGTCCCATTGAGGGGATTCGTAGCAATGATCTATTGCTAACGGATGTCGAGGATGTCCTCCTGCTGAACCAGAAAAGAATCTGTTTAGATGCGCTTGGCGGCAAAATGGCGGGCATTCCCCTTACACCGCCGCCCATGTCAACGCGCAAATTGACGGACACGACTCAACGGATCCGCTCGTACTCACTATCCCATAAAATTACAGCGCCCAGCCAGGATTACCATCATGCCAGCAGCCATCATCAGCACATTCAGTCCCATATCGTGAGGGGTGGTGGTGGTGCGTCAGGAGCGACGGCGTCCTTAAATCCCAGCTATCGCCAACAGCTTAGCAGCTTGGAATTAGCCACTGCCGCCTCAGCGATACGCGTGGCTGGCGGCGGCGGCGGCGGCAGCTCTGGAGCGGCGGCATCAGGAGGAGCGGGAGCGATGGCCTTAAATGTGGCATCCTCGGCGCCAACGCAAGGATCTCAGCTGATACAGGCACATAACCACACTCACACCGGCCACGGTGGACGCAGGCGCACCACCAGTTCCAACAGCAACGGGTGAGTATTAAATAAAATATATTCTCTCTTTAAAAAATTATAGTTTTTACTTAAATTCTATTCTATTTTATCGTTTTAGAGCGGGCACTCGCGAGGTGCACAACAAGTTGGAGAAGGAGCGACGAGCTCAGCTAAAGGAATGCTACGACCAACTCAAGAAGGAGCTGCCCCTGAGGGAAGAGGATAGAAAGAAGACCTCCAACTTGACAATACTGGATTCGGCCAACCATTATGTCAGGGTTAGTATACTTAACTTTGTTTGTCCTACCATTTAGCAAGTACTAATTATTAAATATAATTATTATTATTATAACAGCAACTGTTGCTGCGAACGAGCGAACAGGAAGCAGAGGTGGAGCAGCTGGCGAAGCAAAAGATTGAGCTGCAAAAGCAATTGAACAATTTGAGAAGGGACACGACGACGGCCAGCGATCAGCAAAAGCAGCAGAGCATTCCACAGGCCGAAAAGGGTATGAAATTGAAGCTTAGAAACTGTAAGCTTTACATTTGAGCTAAATAATATTTAGTTGCTAATCTTGGACGGTCTCTCTCTTTCAGCCACATCATCCGCATCAGCACCAGCAACAGCAGCAGCCAGTGGCCGTAATGGAACCACAATTCTGTTTGATGCCACCACCGCCTGTGGCGTCACTGGGGTAAGAAGATGGAGCAAAAAATGGGGGAATATCAAATGCATCCCTAAAATTTCTAATTTATAATTAAAACAAATATTCATAATGATTTTCTTGTATTTTTATCTAACAGCTAACAACTGTGATAAGCAAAACCAATGCCCCACCGGCAACAGCAGCAGCTGGAGCCAGCAATGCCAACAGCAGCAGCAGCAAACACAACACAGGAGGAGCCACCACCACACTTACTCCAGCCATGGGTATCATGACAATTAAGAATGGTAACAGCAGCATACTGGCAATCTCACCCACTGCGGTGGCAATTCAACAGCAGCAGCAGCAGCAGCAGCAGCCACTACACCACAACAACAGCAGCAGCAGCCCGGCGGGCAGTCCCACCAGCAATGCATCCTCTGCAGCAGTTGCGGGAGCAACCACAATTATTCGTGGCTCGCCCACACCCTCAACGCCATCACCGTCGCCTAGCTCCTCGTCCAGTGGCGTCTCATCATCGGCCTCATTCATGGGCTCCTCCTCATCCTCCTCATCCTCATCATCGTCGTCGTCGTCGTCCAGCTCATCGTCCAGCTCGTCATCCAGTTCGTCGTCACCCACGCAACAGAATACACCGGCGACCACGGCGACCAATGCTCATTTAGTGGGAGCCCGGAGCGTTGGTCTCAAGTTCCATGGTGCGAGTGTGGTTGGATCATCGGCCAGCGGCTTGAATGGTGGCGCTTCCATTGTGGCAGCAGCTGTTCCCACTGGTGGATCAGCGAATGGTAAGCTTAAAAAAAAAAACTTATATCATATAAAATAAATAAATAAATATTTTATTTTGTTAATAGGTTTTCATCAGGCGGACAAGGACAATCGGAAATATAATTTCCTTATGATCAGTGCTGGCGCAACGGCGCAGTGAACCAACAACAACAACAACATAAAAAAAACTGCAACAAACGCGCCTCTAAAACAATAACAAAAACAGCAACAACAAAAAACTGAATTGTGTGCAACGGCTCCCACCTCGAGAAGAACCTAGAACAAGTATATATTCATTCGCTGTTCTCGAACTCTTTCAATTTGTTTTTTTCTAAAACGAAAACAGCAAAAAATAACTATTTTTCACACTTGGCACACATAAAAAACAAACAAAAAAATAATAATATAAATAAATAAAAAACTGGCAACAACAACAACAGTAAATAACAACAACAACAACAACACAAATGAACGCTGTCGTTTTTACAAATTAACAACAGCAACAAACAGCTAAACAGTTCCGCCCAACACGTAGCATCGATTTTGAAAATCAACAAAAGAGTAATGGTTAAAAAAACCAACAACAAAACGAAATGAAAATTATTTTTTTGAATAAATCATTTTATATAGAAACAACAACCAACACCGATGGAAAATTCAACAACAGCAAGAGCAAGAACAATAAACAACAACAAAAGAAAAATAATAATAATAATGGAAGACAGACCAACCAACCATTTAAATGATGAAATAATATCAAAGCAGCGGATATCAACAATATCTAACAACAGGAGACAGCTTTCAACAACAACATAAACAACAACAACAACAACAACAGAAGTTACAAAAACCGACAACAACAACACCAGCAACATAACAACGTTTTCAACAACACACAGGCGCCTCCACAACATACATATAGAATGTATTGTAATTGTATTACTTTAAAGTGAAAAAAAGCCTAGATCTATCAGATGCAACAAGAAAAAAACAACAACAACTAAACAGTAAAACATATATAGGAATTAGCACACATTTAATTGTAAAAAAAGTAAAGTAAGCAAAAAAGAAAAAACAAGAGTATAAAAAGGAAGAAAAAAAACCAAAATGCGCTGTTGTAACAGAAACCACCAATGGGTAACGCTTTATAAATATACACAACTATATATATATATATATATATACCTATATCTATAGATATATATGTATGTATATATATGTATACCTAAATCTAAACTCTAAAAAGAGAAAAATATAATTCTAAATTTTGTAAATGTAAAAGAACAATGATTTTCCAAAATGAATGTGTAACAAAAACTAAGATTTATCTACTATCATCTACAAGCATGTGGCATCATATATAGATATATACACATCTCCTAGTGAGAATATATATGTCGTCTATATGGCCATATTTTCTTGACCAACAACAGAAACGCAAGCAGAACCAGCCAAAAAAATATCTTTTTACTACCGCAAAATGGCAAAAAAAAAACCGTTCTTCATCATTCTTATGTCCACCAAGGTAGCTGCAACAACTTTGAAAAAAACAAATTTATTTCTTTCGAAAATAATTGAATAATCAAAATTTTTTATTTGCCAAAGTTGCCGTCTGCTAACATGATGGACAGACATCTTCTCAAACAAATTTATAAGTTAATACATATAGCTAAAATCAAATCGATAACAACAACAACAACAACATTAACCATTATAGAAAATTAAAAGCGATAAAGATGGAGAATGTTGTATCTGTGTGTAAACCCAATTTAAGTAGCCCAATTCCATGGGCACTTTTATTACATTCACACATTCAACGATCAATGGGGGCATATCCAAAAATTATATTAAAAAAGAAAGCTTTAATAGAGAGAACATTTTTTTTACAGATTTTTTTGTATGATTTGTTGTTAATAAACTCAAGACCAAGGCGTTGAAGAATTTTCACCGCCTCCACTTAAAAAGTAATTAATTATTATTTTAATTTTTTTTATTACTTTAAATTGTGTACTTTCTAATTATTTACTCCAATTATTTTTCTTTTCATATACACCCCTAGTCACAATTTGATTATTTTATTTTTTAAAATTGCAATATATCGAAATTTTATCGATATGATATCGAACTTTTCCCCTAGATGTATAAACATCAAAGCCTAGCTTTCTTTCTTGTTATACTTTTTTATTGTTTATTTTATTTTTTTGCCTGATGACAATTTTAAAAATCTCGATATATTGATATGATATCCGGACTTTTCCTGTCGATCACCAAAGCTTAGCTTTCTTTCTTGTTTCACTCATTTATTGGTTTATTTTATTTTTGACCGATGTCTATAGAAATCTCAATAAATAGTTTCTGGTCAATTTTATATCAGATTTTCCTCTCTAGAAACCTGCCTTTCTTGGTTAATTTTTTTGGCCCGCCCTCTGTAAATTGAATTGAAAATGTAAATAATAGGTGCACCCCTAGGAATTGGTCTAATAATATCCATTTGAATTAACGATATACATATATAAAAAAAAAGATATAAACCAAACTTCGTCGTAGACGTTGTGTAGAAAACAATGTGTGTGTAATAGTGCAATAAGCTAAACAATACTTATAACCCCACCCAGCCCAATTTATTATTATTAACCCCAAATCTGTTACAGAATTTCGTTTGTTTAAAGTTAGATCTCTCCAAGTTAGATTCTTATTTCGTTTCCATTTTTCCGTGGGAAAGACATGATGCATATGCGTATAAGACATATAAACATACACTTAAATAATATGTAGTAGTGCGTTTCATAAAGATATGTAAATGTGTGTGTGGGTAAAACTATTTCTTGCCTTAACGCCATAGAACGTACTGTATACTGTATACTGTACGATGGAATCAAAGTCGAAAATAGAATCATTTTACGGTAGTAAAAATCGGCAAATCACATACATTAACGAACCGTGTTTAAAACAGCTTATTATAAAAAAAACAACAAAAATATTTATATACTAGAAACAATATTAAACAAAAAACAAAAAAACAAAAACAGATTTAGAATTACAGAAAATGAAAAAACAAAAACAATTTAAGAGCAAAGAAAAATTTAGAGAAAAAAGAAAAAAACAACAACCACAAAAGCAGTAAAAACAAAACTAAATGTTATATTTTGGAGCATTTTTTTCAATATTTATGTGTTAGCATAGATATAAATATATATATCTAGAAACAAAGGAGGATGAGAATTGATAAAAGTATTAGGAAAAACGATATCTCTTGAACAATAAAGAAGAAGAAGAACAGAGACAGAGTCAGTGACAGTGACAGAGACAGCAAATCAGAAAAAGAGAGAGAAGGCGATATAAAATGCGATGCGTCTCTTCTTGATTCTACAGCTCCCCTTAAAATTTGCAAGTTTTTTACCGTCTGCGGGAGGCAATGAATATAAAACTATATATCATCTATCTAAATATATATATTATATACTTGTATACACCAACTAAAGAAAGAACGAGACAGAAAGAGAGAGATAGAGATAGAGATAGAGAGAGTGTGTAAAATGTTTGATATATTTTGTAAATATTTTTAAAGAGAACATTTTTTTAGTTTTTTGCTGCAAGAAATTCGTTTTTTTTTCCAATGAACGTCAAATCAAAAGTTATTTTCACACAAGAAAAGTTTACAAAGAAAATTATCAACAAATATATTATATATGCAATGCAAAACATGTAATCATTTAAAAAGTCCAAAATCTAATGAAAACCTAGAGAATATAGTAAATATTTGTGTGTGGATTGTGCGTGTAAATGTGTTTGAATGTCAAAATGCTTTAGTTATATAAGCCGAAAGATTGAAGATTGAACTTTGATATATAATATATATTTAAAAAATATTTGCCTGTCCTTTTTCACTCTTGATTTCTTCTGCTACTACTAACCCATAAAAACAAATGTAAAAAAATAATAATAGAGCATCGAAAGCAGCAGCACACTTTTGAAGAATTAAAAAATGAACTCTTAATTAGTTTTATGTTCCATAATTTATGTGTTTTTTTTTATTAATTAAATTTCGAAAAACTGGAAAATGTATTTCCTTGCGCGTTTTTTTTTTTTAATTACTCTTGTAAGTAGAAAAGTAAAACAAAAAATTGAACATAATACTTTTTTGTGTGTAATTTGTACTAAAAAGCCAGCAAAGTAGAAACAAGAAAACGTTTCATTTCATTATTTGTAAGCTTAACTTAACTAATTATTAGTTTTTAATTAACTTGTTTCTTTAAGTTGAAAACAAATCGGGAGTATTGCAAATTATAATTATTATTAAATATATATATATATAATATCAAGTAAACAAAACAAAGGCGAAAACTCAACAAAAAAAAAATTATATTTATAGGAGAAGCAGACAACAAACACAACAAGAAAAGATTATAACAAAAAACAATAAACATTTTCAAACACGAAAACAAACAAAAAAAACGAGAGAAAACCTTTTTAGCTGTAAATGTAACATGTAAAATTAATTTTAAATAAAATGCATACAAAAAAGAACAAAAAAAATAAACAACAACAAAATCTAAAAAGTATGGCAAGAAATAATACAAATTATATATGAGGAATGATATATATATATATTATATAAATGTAAATGTGTAAAGAAAACAGAAAATGCAAACAAAAAAAAAAACAAACAAAATAATAAAAAAAATGATTTCAAAGAAAATATTTTAATGCGATTTTTTTATTTCTTACAAAGTATTTAAAGGTAATATTCCAATGGAAGATATCATATTCTTTTTCGTAAATTTTCTAGAAAGCAAAAACCGCAAACCAATGGGCGTTGCTCCAGATGTTTTCATTTTTTTAATTCGATTTTTATATACTTTTAAGCGTTTAATAAAAAAAAACATTGATAGAAATTGGTTTACCAGAAAACTAATTCAAAATTTCCTCCTTATAGCCATTATCCTGAAAATTCCTATGATGTGCATCAGGACCAGATATTAACCTAAGGCCATAAAAAACTATATATACTAAAATGCGTAAAAAAATGCAATTCAAAATTTTTTAGGCCGTTGGAAAATCAAGTTTTAAAAAAAATCGATTACAAGTAAGTGGCATTTTATATCATTATACCCTTGCAGGGTATTATAATTTTGGTCAGAAGTTTGCAACGCAGTGAAGGAGACATTTCCGACCCTATAAAGTATATATATTCTTAATCAGGATCAACAGCTGAGTCGATCTAGCCATGTCCGTCTGTCCGTCTGTCCGTCCGTCTGTCTGTCTGTCCGATTATACGCAAACTAGTCCCTCAGTTTTGAAGCTACCTGAATGAAACTTTGCAGGTAGTCTTCTATATGCTCTCACTCCTACATAAGTCGGAACGGGCCGGATCGGAAGACTATATCATATAGCTGCCATAGGAACGATCGGTAAAATTTTGGAAAAAAAATTATAACTTTGTCAGTTTTCAACATATAATCACCAAGTTTGATATTTGGCCATTTATTATTGTTTCAGAATTTCGTATTAAATTTCATGAAAATCGGACGACTATATCTTATAGCTGACATAGGAAAAATCGGGAACAGTAGGAACAATCGGCAAAATTTTTGAAAAAAAAAGCTATAACTTCGCTGTTTTTCAACATATTTTCATCAAACTTTAGATTTGGCCACTTAATATTATTCCAGAGTTTTGATTTAAATTTCATGAAAATCGGACGACCACATTCTGATGCTGCCATAGGAACATCACCAAAATAATATAAAAAATCATAACTCGGTTGTTTCTCAACATATTTTCATCAAATTTGAGATTCGGCCATTTAAAGTTATCTTAGAATTTCGTTTTTAATAACATAGCTCAATTGTAATCTGCAAGGGAATGTAAACTTCGGTAAGCCGAAGTTAGCTTCCTTTCTTGTTTTTGCTATAATATAAAAAGTTTTAAAACAAACATTGAAGAGGAAACCGTCCTTTGGGTGTCGGAGGAATTCTTTCTCTCTGAGTTAATGACATTAAACAAACAAAATTAAAAGCAGACAATTAAAAGTTGTGAAAATATTAGTTTTTTAAATTAAAAAATGTGTAAAGCATCCAACAAAATAAAGAAATATCCATAGCCTCGTATTATTTTATCTAACATACAGAATGCTTCTGATTAATTTAATTTATTAAATTGCTACCATCATCCTGTTCAATTTTTACCATGATAACCATTAATTAAAGAAGTAATCCTTCCCAAGGATGGTTATAAGCATTAATTAATAAAAACATCAAGAATCATTTACTTTTTATTTGTTTTTATTTCTCATATTTTTCGGTTTGTTTCTGAGTCAAGCTAAACGTACACTCAATCGCTCAATCGCCATTATTTAACTCTCATAATAATTTATATTTATATATATATATTTTTTTATATAAAAAATGCTGGTTGTTGCACAATTTTATTTTAGATACATGTGTGTGTGTGTGTGTGTGTGTGTGCGAGAGGGGGAAAAATGTTCAAGTGTTCTCTTTGTATCTTTCTGGTTTTTTTTTTTAGCAACAATTTTCACACATGTGAAGGATGGGGGGGGGGCATAAAGAAAGTTGGAGAGAGGAAAGGAAAATGCTTGATACAAAAGCTGAACCGTCCATCAATTGATTGCGTACATAACTTATATATTTAATAATAATAATAATAATTATCATAATAATAATAGCTTAAACAGTACAATACAGAATGCAGTTTTACAAAAGTAAACATTAGACAGAAGCAAATCAAAATCAGGATTAATCGGTCCTAAATATACATAAATATATATATATATATATATATATATAGTGGATGTGTGTTTCAGCATGAAAAAATAACCATTGGTAAGGGGAAACCTCGATTTTTTTGATCGTTTCTTCCCCATTTCTTTTTTATAAATCTATCTCTACTCATTATTTTGCTTTCAGTTTAGAAAATTACAAAAATTGCATTAAAAATTTGTTTCGATTCACTTCTCGTTTTTGTTTCTTGTTTTTTTTTTTCTTTTTAAATTAATAAATGGAGATATTTTTTGTTTATCATTATCGCTGTTGTTTTTTTTTTTTTTTAATATTTTCTAGCATTTTAAGTGTTCCATTTTATGTTTATATACTTTAAACTATTTCGTATATATTTAAATATACATACATATATATTTAGATGTATTTATAAAAAGCTTTTCTGTGTGGTTTGTTTGTTTTGTTTATCTTGCATTTTTCTATTTAATTTTAAAATTATTACAAAAACACAAAAATAAAAAAAAAACGTATTCATATTTATAATTTGTTGCATTTAATATTAAGTTGCATACGCATATTTTTTTGTGTGAGTGATTTTTAGGCTTTTAAGATAGAAGAATGAGTGAATTTTCATATTTAATAATTTGAAGCTTTAGTTTTTTGTAAAGGAAACACCAAAAAACTAAAAAGTTGACAGAATTTATAATGCATTCCTTTTGTAAATTTGTTGCCTAAATAATATATTTTTATTTATATTACAATGCAATTTTTACTTCTTGGATTAAGTGTGTAAGTTTAGTTTTTTTGTTTTTGGGTGGCAAATATATAATTTTGATATTCTCTCTGCTTTTGTGTGTATATTCTGGCGCACTCTAAAGTTAATTATTTATTAACATTTCGTACTCTTCCTTCTTTTTTTTCTAT
The DNA here is from genome assembly GCA_008042515.1 of Drosophila truncata. NCBI lineage: Eukaryota > Metazoa > Arthropoda > Insecta > Diptera > Drosophilidae > Drosophila > Drosophila truncata. Next base: position 252,659 of record VNJQ01005823.1, on the reverse strand, counting down.
TTTTTTTCTTTTATATTTTATAATCATCTGTTTGTTGTTATCCGTGTGGCCGTTGTTGTTGTCGCTAGATCTTTGCTGCTGCAGTTGGGTTTTATTAATTATTTCCTTCACTTTCATCGTGTGGCTGTTGTTGTTGTCGTTATCCTGCAAGTGTCCTTGTTGTTGTTGTTGTTGTTTCCATCCTACAGCAGTTGGCAGCAATGAGAATTGGGCTTCGGAGGCTGTTTCACGTCCGTCTGACGTTGTTTTTTACGCGATGAAATATCCCTGATTAGATCATAAAATACCTAAATAAATGAAAGGGAATTATTAGTATCGATATTAAGCATTTTCTATAAGCATTTCCATTTGGTTATATTTTTATTGGATGGTGGTTGGTGGTTAAATTAGTTTTGCTATAAAACGTAAAACGTTTTGAAAGAAATTACTCAACCAAAGAAGAACAAGAGACCAAAAGCATATAGAAAAAGAAAAGAACCAAAAAAACAGTGCGTTTCATATTGTTATTATTAAATTAAATAAATTTACCTTTGGCACCAAAGCAATTAATGGAAAATATTCAATTATTATTTAATTTTTTGTTTAATATTAGATTTTTCTTATATTGGTTTTTTTTTATTTTTAATTTTTCATTTAACAATAGTTATGAAAGTCACTGTTTTTCTCTAATATTTGTTATATGTTGTACTTAAAGAAAATGCAATATTGCCTAGAAATAAAAACCAAAGCTAATAATTTAGTATTTGGAAAAGGTTTTAGGTAGCAAATCTTGCCTTTAGGAAAATAATTAAAATTAATTTAATAATTAAATAAATAACTTTAACTGAACTCCCACTTTATGTGAATCTTGTTTTTGTCGTAGTGTATGTACAGTGTGTGAGTGTGTGTATGTATGGTGTTAGTTTTAGCTTTACAAAAAGTTGTTTAAACAAAGACTTCGCTTCATCTTTTTTTTTTGTAGTAAAAACACAAAAAAACACTTTAAGATTCTTCTTATAGATTAGCCAATGAGTTTTTCATTTTTTATATATATTAAACTTATATAATTCACTTTTCTGATTAGTTATCTTTATTTTCTAGATAGAAATAGTTTAAATTTATTATGAAATTTATTATGAAGAAAGCTTTAAACTGAAACTTTTAATTTTTTACTAGGTTTTACCTAAATGGTAAAGTGTTTTTCGAAATATTTTTAAAGTTGAAATATTGTTAAATTCCCGAAAGTTCTCTTGGGAATTTTTTAAAATAAATAAGGTATAGTGCATTTTTTAAGACATATTTTAGGGCCTCTCTTCTGAACCAGGAAAAAAAACTTTATCTGAATCAAAATGCAATAAGAAAATTATGTATAAATCCATCTCTTTAATACAAATTTGTTAAAATTTAAAATTTTGTTGGCAACTCACAAAATAACCCTAAAAATCAGTATTATTTCAAAAATAACTATTTTTGACCTATAAAAATCTTACTACAAAGATTCGGTGTTAGAAATTAACAGCAAAATCAAAAGGTATTAAATAAATATATACAAAAGTAGAAATTCAAGAACCAAACGAAAATTAGAGTTAGTAGCAAAAAGATATATATATAAATAAATATATATATAGAAAGAGAGTGAGAAATAGTAGTGCCAAAAGCAATCAAAAGCTCCAAATCAAGCTAGGGATTAGGATAAAAGCAAAGGGAGTTAGGTTTTTAGCGTGTCTTCTACGGGTTATGTGTGTGTGTTCATACGGGGGGTTTTATAATTATTGCAAATCGTATTTTGGATATATAGTGGAAGTTGTTGTATGCACCTAATGCCTAAAGTAGGGTACACTTAAGTCTCCGCTTCTTGCATCTATCTTTAGCACGCCCGCTCGTGGCTTTCGAATCTTCAGTTTTTCGTGACCTTATTTCGCGCATCAAATCAAAAAATACCTGCAAAATTGTGGATTGGGAATTAAGTCAGAAGAATATACAGAGTCAGCATCAGCATCAGGGTCATCACTTATTGTTAATAAATCATTTAAAAATTATGAAAAAAAAATAAGAAATCAATCAGAAAACGCATACAACAACTATGGCTTGTGTGCGCTTTAGAGAGACAGCGAGAAAAAAAGCTTCTTAGTCGGTTTTAATATTATCAATAGCACAGAATAATTTAAAAAAATATAATAATAAATAAATACGAAAAAAAATTAAAACAAAATATCTTTTAAAAGGCAACAACATTAAAAGCATTGTAAATTAGGCTATATTTTCTTGGCAGTGCTTTTATTTTGTAGCCATGTGTAGGGTTATGTGTATCTGTGTGTATTTTAGGGTTGGGTTCTAGATTCTTGAGGGAGATACTTCTTAATTTAAACATTTTTTAAAAACTTTACTTAGTTTAAATACAATAATTTTTAAATGCTTTGGTAAAAGTATTCTTTAAAAGATATCTTTATGTTCCAAACTAGTTTGCTGTGTGGTTTTTTTACTATCTCTTAGCACATTTTATTATCATTTGTGAAAACTTGAAATGGTGTCCTTGAATTAAGTTTACTGATCATAAAGATAGTTTTATAAGTATTTAGAGAGGGAAAAGAACTAAAAGAAGATATAAAGTTGTATTCCAAATTTAAACTTTTTGACTTTGTCTTGCTGGAAATAACAAATAAATAGTTTTCTTGATATTTTTGTAAAGATATTAAAACTGCAACCTTTTGTTGACAATGTTTTCCCTTATGTTTTTATACTTCTAATCAAAGTTTTTTAGGATCTAGAATTAAGAACGATACATGTGTAGCCTGCAGGGGGAAAAGAAAAAACAAAAACAACCAAATGGTTGGTAATGTTACCACTGCAAAAAAAATAATAATAAACAATGCAATAAATTAAGTACTTCTGACACTTCAAAAAACCGTAATGTGCAGTTGTTGTTCTCTCTTAGACTTATAAGTAGCTTGCCAATTACAAAATTCTGTTGTGTGAAGTGTAGAGTTGAAAAAACATCGTTATTTACGAGGTTTTTGTATAGAAAAATCAAAGTTATAGAAGTTTTTGTATAGAAAAGTCAATGTTATCGAATTTTTATAGAAAAAATCGATGTTTTTGTTAAAAAATATCGATATTGTTGATATTTTTGAATAGAAAATTGATTACTATCAACGTTTTCTCCTTATTTTTAATTATTTATCATTTTGAATATTAACATCGATACCTAAAATGCATTTGTATACAAAAATCTTTATAAAATCGATTAACAACGATAATTTTTTAACTCTAGTGTAGAATTAATCCGTATTTTGTTCTGTTTTATCGAAGAATTCCGACAAACAAGATATGAATCCTGTTGAGATGCATATTTTGGGGATATGCAAGGAGCTGGGGACTAACCTTGTCAACATTTTCACGCGTTTTTGCCGAGGTCTCCACATAGGGAACCACCCATTGCTGTGCCCTCGATTGGCATTCGCTCAGCGGCACCTTGCGCTTGTCATTCAGATCGCATTTGTTGCCCACCAGCAGGAACGGTATGCTCTCATCATTCTTCACCCTCAATATTTGTTCTCTGTAAAATAGGGAGAATATTGAATTAATATATATATAAAATAGAGAGAAGATAATAAACAACATAGTGAAATATAATAGGAAAACGTTATTCTTCAATTATGAAAGAACAGATTAATTGTTATCTCTTTGGAATTTTGGATGGTTCATTAGTTATCTTACATGGTCAGCTAGCTAGCTTGCTTGACTTAAAAACTAATCACTAATTGCCAACTGTAGATAGCTTTAACACTATAAAGACAAATGCCGGAAAAGGGCTTATAGATATGAGCTTATCAACAAGGTGATTCAGCGCGCGTGTGTCACTTCATTTTGGAAAAAAAGAGTCAATAAGCAGATAGAATATCACACAGAAGACAGACAATAAAATAAACATAAATATTAGCTTGTTTACCCCCTGAAAGTGTTTTTCAATAAAAAATTTCCCAGCTCTGTGAATTTCCAATGGGTTATTCGTTCAGAAGGACATTTATTAAGGGAAGAAAGGTGAAAAATTGTACTTCCCTTGACTATTTATACAAATTTTACCTCAAAGAAGCAGAGAAACTTTCTTATCATAGTTTAAAATTTAAATAAATGTAAATAAACATTTATTACACATACTTTATGCCACCAAACCAACCTTTAGAATTGTGTAGACTAATTAGCAGCGTTAAAAAGTTGTGAAAAAAAAAGAAAATGCTCTAGATGGGGAAGGAGGGAAAACATAAAGCTTGTGTGTGTGTGTGAGAAAGAAAACCGCGACACTTGTCAGCTTTGGAAACAAACAAACAAACCGGCGACACGAGAGAACCCTCGAGAGGCCACCAAGAAAACCTCGGGGATGACATGGAGGGGCCACAGAGGGGAATGAGACGCCGCTTGACACACTCACCTGAATTCCTGGGTAGCCTGGAAGCTTTCATCGTCTGTGATGGAGAAGACGCAGAGGAATCCCTCGCCGCTGCGAAAATAATTATCTCTGATGGCGGCATAATCCTCCTGACCGGCCGTATCCAATATATCTATTTGTACTTCCTCGCCATCTAGCACAACCTGAAAAATCATTTATATATTTTATATAGAGGCTTTCTTAAGTAAACTAATATTAAATATTCAAATTTGATAATAATTCATAAAATTATTCAAGTAAGGAATATATTTTGAAAGAAAAACTCTGATTTTATATATCCAAAAATGTATCGAGGCTCAAATCATATCGAAAATATAACACATTTTAATGTTTTATACTTATAAATGTTGAAAAAATTTAAAAAACTTTTAAATATTAAAATTATTGAACATTTGTATTTAATCTAATAATATTTTGATTGCATATGTTGTACCGATATAACAAACAGAATATCGATTTATCACAACGGTGAAATATCGATAATATGGTATTTTTATGGTTCATATTTTCCCAATTTAATATTAAAAAGTGGGTATTTCCAAATAATTTAATTTATTTTTCGGTATCGAGTAATTTTAACAATTTCAACAATTAAAAAAAAATATATTTCAAGGATTTCTATATGCTTTAAACTCCATTTTTGTTAAACTATTTGCTTAGTATTTATAATTTCATGTTATACGCTCAGTACATATTTTTACGATATCGGTTAATCGATTTTTCATATTGAAATTCATCGATTAAAATACCGTTTCATATTTTTCTCTATATTCATGGTATTTATTTCGATACTGGCAAATGATTCATGATTTTTTCATCGGTATAGACGCACCTTTTTCCTATAGCTATCGGCCTTGGTGGGCTCATAGTCCTCGACGAACTCATCGTACATGAACTGCAGTGTGAGGGCGGACTTTCCCACACCGCCGCTGCCCACCATGATGACCTTGTGGAGCGCCGGTCCGGCTGTCGGCTTCTTGCTCATGTTGATGGCGGGATCTGCGCTCTGCTCGCTCACTCGAACTGCAAAAACAAAACAAAAAATACAGAATGTAGCACAAAAATTTAAACAAATAAATAGGTAAATTTCGGGGCTTCCTGTTTGTTGTGTGTGTATATTTATTTGTATATTTATATATTTATATTTATGCACAACCATTACGCATAAGGCCAAAGCTTCGAAGCCAAAGCCATGATCGAACGGATCCGAGGAATAATACTATATAACTACAACAAAAAAAAAAGAAAAAAATGCAGCAGCAGCTGTCAACTTGGCAGTCCGCTCACGGGTTTGTCGATTGTGTTGTTGTTGTTGTTGTTTCTCCCTACTAAGAGTATTTTTTCCACATTACAACAGATGTAGTTACACTCTTTCTTTCTTTAAATAATATAATAATATATTATATTATATTATATTATTACGTCTTCGAACTAACTTGCTTTTTATTTTGAATTTTAATTAATTTAACAAACATTTATTGAAATTCGGAATAAAAAATGGTTACACATATTTTATTTTATTTCTTTTCAATCCTAGAGTATTACCATCATCGACTTTCTGACTTGTGCCTTTCTGGCTTGGTTTTCTTTTATTTTTTTGCTTTGTTCGTGTCGCAAATGAAGCATAAAGTGAAAAGTTCAATGAACTATTTACACATGCCAAAGGGGGCAACAAAAAAGCAACAGCAACAACATAAAGACGGGACGCGATATATAGGCAGCATAATGCAGGCCGCGCCGGGCCAAAATGACTATTGAGGTCCCGTTTCCCCTGTTTGCAATTAGCTTTTTGTGACCATATTCCCTCTCCTCTGTCCCCCGGCCTGCTGCATCATCGTCACCACCATCGATTGCCATAAATTGAAGGCATTGAAAACAACGCATTGAACATATGTATAGAGTATATATAATATAATATATGTCCGGGCTAGCTGGAAAGAGAGACACGTGGCCATCTGGCTGAGGGCCAACTTCAGCAGATCCACTGTTTTGAGCCATTTTCCTAGACGTTTTCTGATGCAAGTTTACTCGAGTATTTAAATAACCCAAGATAACCACTAAATTCGATATAGACTTGACAAAAGACCCTGCAAAATAATATGTATGCAACCACATTAACCACAAAATAAACATTAGAAACTTTGCTAAATAAAAGTTCAATGATTATTGTTTACAAGTAAGAAAGTTAACAATTTATACCCTTTTTTTTTAGGTTGTAAAAACTAATTTCAGTCGGTTTTCTATATTTTTGTTTAACAAAACTATTGTTAAACTTTTAAAATCTTATATTATAATAAAATATAAAATATATATTATTATTATATTATATTATATTACAAAAATCCAAACAAGCTTCAAATTTGTAATTTATCTCTTATTTTCTTTCTCTTTTTTACCTTTTTTTTAGCATTTAGCTGCCTGGTCTTGCAATTTAACGCTGTCTGGAGAATATTTAATGAAATCGAACAGGCAACAAGTCAAGCCAGCTGGCTTGGCCACACTGCGTATGAGTAATCAACGACGTTATGTTGCAAACTCGAACTCGGGAAAGTGCCAAGGAAAAAATAAGAGCAGGCTAACAAAAAAAAAAAACACTTCCCACACCCAGTTTTGAGTCAATTGAATTGTCAAGCGTTAACACAAATAACAATTACAACAACAACAACAACACACCAACAACAACACACCAACAATGCCTGGAAATAACGGCAGTTAACTTATTCAATTGTATATTACTCATACGCAACGTTGTGCGAGCTTGAGAGCACTGAAAAATAGCGGGAAAAACCTGGCAACTACAATGCTTTAAAAATAATTTTCTAATTAGAAACCCTATTTTAATATTAAACTTTGTTTTAGATAAAGCAAATCACTCTTCTATGTCATTTTTTGCTTAGTTTTAAGTTCAAGCGTAAACAAATAATCATGAAATATTCATATCAACTATTTTTATGACCTATCGAAAACTAGGACACAAGTTTTCGATTATAAACCCAAGAAATACGGCATTCCAACACTTGGCTATGAGTCTATATAATTCTCCTTATAAATGACATATGTTTGTCGTTGCAATTTGAAAGCTTTTTTTATTATTTGCAATATGAAAACGTTGACTGGAAGCTAACCATCGGGTTAAACAAGATATGGCTCCCATAGCCAGCCGTTACCGGTTTTTTTTTTTTTGAAAAACTAATTGGGAAGCCGCGAAATCGCATGAACCGCTAAATAATGCTAAAAAAAAAATACAAAAAATACACATAAAACTAACAATAAATTTAGGTTTATTTCTTGAAAGAATATATTATTATTTTTCCTCTTTTTATAATCAATTTGGGGTTTTCTTAAATCAAAAATTCTCCCATTCATACATATATACATTTTTTCAAAATCGTTAAAACCCATTTAATTGTTATAATAAAAAAAGGAAAACAAAGCAGAACTGAATTTTTAGTTTTTATCGCTTTAGAACCGCATAAAAAATAATTTCCCTCTAATTAAGTCTGGCGAAAAATAGAACAAGAAAAGAAAAGAAAAGGAAACCTAAATACGATCCAGAAAATTTATATGGCAAGCCAAAAATCGACATCGTTCAAAGAGAGACCAACTCGATTTGTTTGCGGAAACACTGGCAGAAAATTAAAAACAACTAAGGTACATTTTCATGCCCAATGACGTCATTATCTAATTGTTTATCCTACCCCCCTGATAGGGGGGGGGCTCCCCTCTGAAACCATCACCTCTGGGCATTGTGCATAAATTAGCCAAAGTTTCTTGTGTTTGAGTTTTAGAACAAAAATGGAATTTTGTGTTGCCTATTTGGTGTGTTCAAATAAAGAGTATTATATCTATAGAGTTTATTTATTAAATATTAAAATATTATATATAAAATAATAATAATTATTATTAAAATCAATTAATTATTTAATATATAATAATATATAATATAAAATCAAATGAAATTTAACCAATAAATGAAATGTTTGTTATTTATATGTATATTTATTCGTGATACCATTTTTTAATCCTATTTTTTAAGCCTATTTGTCTTTGTCAGAAAACTGTTCATCGTATAAATATTATTTTAAATGTTTGCAAATAACTTTCGTTGTTTTTTATGTTTGTTTTCCCCAATTCCCAGAAGCCTTTAGAACTAGACATTTGTCTTATAACATCAAAGCATTGTGTGTAATTTTTTAAATATTATTTCTTGCTTATTTTACCTTGGTGGACAATAACAAAATAAATGCCTAGATATCAACACTTCTGAAGATACTGATAAAAATATATCATTTTTAAATTTTAGCTCGTAGTTGAGTTATTTTAAATATTAACAATTCTATGCTTTTATTTTAATTTAGAAATATAGCAAAAAATATTTTAATGTCATATATTTTTGTTTTATTTTAGAAGATATAATAAACGATATAAATATAAGGTATAATAGTATTCAATGTGTTTTTAAAGTTCTATTATGGCCCATAATATCTTTCATTCTATTATCACTATTTTTAACTAAAAATCCGCCCCTTCACAACAATGTTTCCGCTTTGGCTCAAACATATAAACTACCTTTTTAAATTATACACCTTTTTCCCGGGCTAATAATTTAATTTGAATAATCGAAACGAGAGCCAAGCTAAATAACAGTTTGGTCGATATTTATTTGGTTCCAAATGATTTTGAACAGACCCCAACCACAACCCGAAAATCAACGATCGAAAATTTATGAAGTTTTTAGCAATTTTCCTCCGGCTGATAAACACACACATATATATACAGATATATATATATATAGATATAGGTTTTCAAAAATCACTGGGCTCCGTTGGGCGTCCGATTTGTTTATTACTCATTCATGGTTTCGCCTTTGCCATTTGTTTTTACCTTTTTCTATTTTCAATTTTTCCTTTTTTAGGTTTTTAAGTTTTCCCCCCTTTTGGATTTTTGTACCTTACTGTTTTTCCTCCCCGGTTTTTCTTCTTTTATTTTTCGGTGGTGGTTTGCCACTGACGTCATCTTGTAGCTGTTTTTGTTTTTCAACTTCTCCTTTTTTTTCGGTTAAATTTCCCGAGCCTTTTCGTGATCTTCAGCCATGGTTAAGTTTTCACAGTGAACACTCATTTATAAAGACTCTGCCTTTGAGAAAAGGGTGTTAGTTTGTCTAGAAAATTGTTTTATACATTTTTGCTCAGAGATATTTATGGATTTCAGGGGGTTGAGCTATGTAAAGGTAATTTTTTCACCGTTTTTGATCCGTTATTTTTTAATTTCCCTGAAAAGCTCTTGAACCTTAGCAAGTTGAAATTTTTACCATTTATTTCGAAAATTATTAAGTATATTTAGAATTTTTTTTAAATTTGTTATAATAACAAATTTTCGAGATTTAATTTTTTAATTTAATTTGAATAATCGAAACTTCTTAAACGATCCTTAAACGTTTTACCTTACAAAAACTTTCTTAAGTTATAAACGTTCTCTATATTGAGCACTCCCTGTAAATAGTACGGTTTTCTCTGTTTCTCGCTTTTTGCGGGTGGCTATCCAAGCGTGATATGTGGCATGTGCAACTCCAAGAGTTTGGGTTTAATGCTTAAAGTGCACGAATGTCTACAAGTTTACCGCTATTACCCATTCCCACAGGCCTTCATTTACCCTTTTTTTCTACTCTTTTCTTCTATTTTCCTTTATTTTCTTTGTGTTTTCTTTTGGTCTTTGCCATTGTCTTAATTTCTTACGCCTTTTTCAGGTTAGTTTTAGGGCATTATGTGCCTTAAGGGGGAAAGGTTATCCTAATGACACCTGAGGGGTAGAGAGAGAGAGAGAGAGGGAGATAGGAGTCCCTAAAACTAATTTATTTTAAAAGTTATTAATGTAAAATTTTTTTGTAATTTAGAACTAACTACTTATATTGAAGAAATATATAATATAATAATATTATATACAATAATATACAAAAAGAATAAGAAACCTTAAGCAGAATCTGTAAAATAAAGTTCTTAACTCTCAAATCTTATTCCTGGCGTTGTGTAAATTTTGTTTTGAATCTTTATTTATTTAAATTCATATAATACCAAATTTTCCACTCATAAGCTTTTTTTTAATAAACTTAAATTTGATTTTAAGTCTCAGCTAATTGCATTTTCTTTTTATGAAGATCAAAATAAGCAGCTTCTGGAAATCGATTTGTTTATATACATATATCTCCCATGTATCTCTGTATTCATATATATATATATCTTGTACACATCTTCTATTTGGCAATCCCACCAGCCCATTGATTTCCCCCGCCCGCACGACCAACGCCATTAACCCATTGTTGGCTGGCAGTTTTCCATCTTTCGGATGCGTGTTGCGTGCGATTCGTAGTAAAATTCGTGTCAGAGTTCCATGTTTACTTTGCTGTATCTTCTCTTTTATTTTATTTTTTTTTTGTTTTTTGCTTTGAGTTTGTTTTGTTAGTTTCATTCCAAGCCTAACTGTTAAATTAATGAACTTATTTTTAGTTTATTTCAGTTTACTTTAGGCCTCGTTGGCGTTGTTATTGTTATTGTTATTGCTTGACTGCCCCGTGTGGTTGTGTTGTGGTTTGTTGGCTATAACCTTGAGGCGATTTTGTGGTTAACAATGTTACAGTTACCACACAAAGAGAAAATGTATTATTATTATCAAATTATTATTATAAAATAATACAAAAAAAATAATATTTTGGACTATAAATAACAGAAATAAATCAGAGTTGATCACAAAAATATAGAAAAAAAGCCAGGAAAATTAGTTTTGATAGGAACACAGAGATTGTACAAGCTAAAGATCCTTGTGTGAGTTGCAAATTTGACTTTCTGAAGCCTTGAAGGAATTATAAAGGACAGAACTACTGCTATAAAAACGAACTTTTTGTTTTTTGTTAATCCTTAATGTTTTTGTATTTTTATTTATTTATAAATATTTTTTTAATATAAATAAATGAAAGAATTATCAACAGTCCCATTTGGCAATTATTTGCAAGACTTATATACCATACCATAAGCTAATTACTGGATCTCCTATATGTAGCGAAAAAATTCCTTTGAAGCCAGAAACAGATAAACCCAAATTCCGAGCGTAATTGAGCAATTGAAATGCAACAACAACAAAAATCCCTTTCAAATGCCACGCCTCCTTTTGAATGTGTTTTATTTTCTGCTCGTTTTTCTCTTTGCCAAAGTTTTCTTTTATTTTATTTTGCACAATTTTCTTTGCCGCTCTTCTTTCCCTTTCTTCCCTTTTTCAATTATTTTGCTGCGCCATTTGTGCACAATTTGCAATACAAAGGGAAAAGAGCAATGCGATTTTCTTGTCGCCTCTTAAACTTTATTTTTATTTCATTTTATTTCTGTTGTTTTTCTTTTAGTATTCTGCAAAGTGAAGAGGCGTGATTCAGTTAAACTTCCGCACAAGATTAAGTTCAATAAACTGGCATATGTGAGTGAGGGGGAAAAAGATGGGAAATAATGCAGTGAACAAAGTCGTGCCCTAATGGCTAAATAATCTATAGATATTTAGGAACACATTATTATGTAGGAAAAGATGTGTTTTTATATAGAAAATATTGTTAACTTTGATTTCTTCAAATTTTTAATACTATTTTTAAATTTTTAATAATAATAAAGCTTAATATCGATATCGAAAAATATCTGAGACATAATATTGATATTTTTATCTTTAATAAATAATATATCGATAAATAATAAAATCTATCGATAAATAATAATTAATATATCGATATATCGATAAATATCGATTGATGTGTTGAACTTCTAAGGCATTTTACTCGGATTTTTGTTTCTTTATTTATTATTAAATAATATTAAATACAAGAAAGACACAAACCAATAGGCACAGATAATGTAGTAAACTATATTTTAGTTTTATGGAGAGATGCTACGTTAAGATCGGCTCAATGGCATTAAAAGATTACATATTTTATTTAAAATACAAAAGCCCTACTTTTTGCTGGTAATATAACAATTAAAATTGATTTATAACAACTTCCAATCATTATACTATTCAACTATTCAACATTCTCGCAGCAATTGACAACAAAAACAATTATACAGTTAATTAATCCTGAGTCAGAAATAAACATTTTGTGAATTTGCATTTCGACAATAAGGCTGCGCAGTCGCGTGCAACGCATTCAATGTCAAGTTGCTACACTAAACACAAAAATCTTATTATTATTATTATTTTAAACTATTCAGATATTCAGAGTCAACATTCATAAATTAACATAACATTTTATAAACAAGAATAAACTTATTTTAGCATTATATTTAAATATGAAAATTCCTAGAAATGGAATTCCTGCTTTCTTTTTATACCCTTGCAGGGTATTATAGTTTCAGTCAAAAGTTTGCAACGCAGTGAAGGAGACATCTCCGACCCTATAAAGTATATATATTCTTGATCAGCATCAACAGCCGAGTCGATCTAGCCATGTCCGTCTGTCCGTCTGTCCGTCTGTCCGTCTGTCTGTCCGTTTCTACGCAAACTAGTCCCTCAGTTTTAAAGCTATCTGAATGAAACTTTGCAGTTAGTCTTCTATATACTCTCACTCGTAAATATGTCGGAACGGGCCGGATCGGACAACTATATCATATAGCTGCCATAGGAAGGATCGGTAAAACTTTCGAAAAAAAATTATAACTTTGTCAGTTTTCACCAGTTTTCCACCAAAGTTGATATTTGGCCATTAATTATTAATTCAGAATTTTGGTTTTAATTTCATGAAAATCGGACGACTATATCCTATAGCTCTCATAGGAACAATCAGAAAAATAATAAAAAAATCATAACTCCGCAGCTTCTTAACATATTTTCATCAAATTTGAGATTTGGCCACTTAATATTCTTTCAGAATTTTAGTTTTAATTTCATGAAAATCGGCCGACTATATCCTATAGCTGCCATAGAAACAATCTGGAAAATAATAGAAAATATCCTAACTTCGCTGTTTCTCAACATATTTTCATCAAATTTGAGATTTGGCCACTTAATATTGTTTGAAAATCTTAGTTTTAATTTCATGAAAATTAGACGACTATATCCTATAGCTGCCATAGGAACAATCAGGGTAATAATAAAAAAAATCAGAGTTTCGCTATTTCTCAAAATATTTTAATCAAATTTGGGAGTTGACCACTTATTATTATTTCAGAATTTCGACTTTAATTTTATAGTTCAATTGCAATCTGCAAGGGTATATAAACTTCGGCAAACCGAAGTTAGCTTCCTTTCTTGTTTCAGAATAATGTATTTTTTTTTTTAATTGTTGCTGTCCCCTGAGGCTTTGAACTTTTCACACATTTGCAAATCTACAACTGGCATCGTTTTTGTTCCGGAGTTTTCGATTTCTTTTTTTTTTTTCTTGTGATGATAAGGAGTGTGTAGGAACTTGTTCAATTGTTTTGTACATTTCTTGTTGTTCAACTTTCTTTTGCGGCAGCACAAGTTCAAGGCGAAAGGCGGCTAAAAACTTGTCAAGCTTAAAAAAAACCATGTTTTTTACTATTTTCCTATTTGGAAAGAAAAACACGTTTGATCTACCTTTGCAGATACGAGAGAAATAAGTTAATTCACACCCCAAGATAGGTACAATGCGTGGGAAGTGTTTTCTGAAGCGAAGAGAGCATAATTAAAACCTAGGCTTACAGTCAACTCTCATAAAAGATTCCCCAAATGCGATAAAAACAGCAACAAAGACCATGAAGAAAAGCTTGTGAAAAAAAAAAAGAAACAAAAACAACAAACAACAAAAACCTGTATATATTATGGCCTGAGGAATGCCAGAGAACTTTGGGAGATGATGCTGACACGATGATGTAACATATAGGTCTAAGCTCATTCATTCGAGAATTGTGTGAAGTTGTGTCCCAGCATCGAATTATCAGTGTAAATTCTATGGTTAGCTGTGTAATATATATATTTTTTTAATATTTTACGATCAGAAATATCTAAAAATAGAGTTAAATACTTTTTAAACTTGCTTACAACTTTCCATAAAATTAAGAAAGGTTGTGCCTGAGCATCAAGATAAATACTTTGGTTTTTAGATTTTTTTTTACTGCTTTTGACCTTGGGAATACTTGAAAAATATAATTAAATACCTTGTAGACTTGAACAAAAATTAAAATAGGTTGTGCTTAAGCATTAAAGTGTATGAATTTGCTTTTATTAGTGTTAGCTTTGCAATATACATTTTTTTCAAATTTTTACCATTATAAATACCTAAAAATATGGTTAAGTATTTATAGAACTGGCTTACAACTTTCCATAATATTAAAATAAAGTGTGCCTGAGCATTTAAATGTATGAATTTTCAATTTCAAATAGAAATACTTTGGTTAATTTTGCAATTTAGATTTTTATTTAAACCTTTTACGATTTTAGGTCCTAGGCAAAACCTAAAAATATAGTTAAATGTTCAACAACTTTCCATAATATTAAAAAAAAATAATAAATCTTTATAAAAATAAATATAAATAATATTTATAGTATATTTGCAAAAAAAAACTTTAACCAAAGTCCAAAGATATCCAAAAGCCCTCATAAAATCCTCATTAATCTCATGTTTTCATCAAAAGTGAACTTTAATTAAGTAAATCACATTATATAGACTGCCAACAATAGTAAGTAAATTGCACATTAAACCAGCATTAAACCATTATCATCAGGCCAAGAATAAAGCCAACTTTTTATGCGGATATAATTGAGAAGAACGAATACGAAATACACATTTCCCTTGGGTTTCTTCTTGTATATCTCCCTTGACGAACTCCCATTAGGAGTGAAATTAGAGCAAATCACAGCTTGATGGCTATAAATTGGGCTAAGTTGCCAAGTTGCGCTATCTTCTGCCCGTGGGCCAAGTTAGTGGCTGAACAAAAGATGGGAAAACGCGTCGCGTCGCGTCGCGAAAAGAAAAAGAATTATAAAAACTATGTCACTGCAGAAGAGCCATGAAGATCCATGAGTCAGTATTCCATTCCATTCCGTTGTATTATTTTTTATTTTTATTTTTATTTTTTTCCTATCTTAATCTGTTCCCACCTGCCGGCAAAGTTTAAGAAGCGGCTTTAAAAGACAAGAGAAATTGGGATTAGAAAAAGGTCAGACAAAAAGCAGAAGAACAGAAGATAAAGTCAAGGCATAGGCAAAATTGTGGCAGATTTTAAAACAAGAAACCATCTAAAATTTTATTTGTAATCTGCGTAAACAGTTAGTATTTTCTGAAATCTTTCTAGGCTGATTAGTATTATTTATTAGTAGAAAAAATGGTTTTATTTATTGTTTTAGTATTTTTTTGTATGAAAACCACCTAAATTTCTTTTTAATCAGCGTATGGGTATTTTTCTGATTTTTGGGAATGCTTTAAGGATATGAAATGGATTTAATTTATTAACATTTAATTATTCACAACTTGAAAATAATTATTCGCTTGAAAATAGTTAATTCAACTTTATTTACAAATGATTATAAGACATAGATCTTGTTCTATAAACCAAACAAATCGATAATTGTGTAAATATGTATTGTTTTATTTATAATTTTTGTATTTTCGTTATCAATTAACCGTCAACCGTGCGATTTAGCAATATTCTCTTATTTCTGTTTATTGCGGAAAGCTTTGACGCCCCTTCCTTGGTTACCAAATAAACAAACGAATAATAATTATCAAATGTCGGGGGAAAGAGGCTACGAAATATGGTGTATGACGCACACTAATTGTTGGGAGGGAGTTGAGTCAGAAAAATTATTAAATTAAGATACAAATTGAACTTGAACTTGAAGCCTTCCGATATGTATATTCATATAAAATTAAAAACTGTAAAAATAGTTTTATCTCCAAGCTTTTTCTGTGTCACGTTCTGACTTTTCGTTCTTATTTCCTTATTCTTTTTTTCTTTTTTTTTGCAATTTGCAACGATGAACTCGCGCATCCAGTTACGGATAAAGTTGCCGGGGGGGAATCTTCATCACGATCTTCATGATCATGATGATCTAACGCTTATGTCAAAGTCGGTTGGCGATTAGCAACAGAATCTAAAAATTGGCACGTTCATAATACTCAGAAGATCAGCTCAACTAGTGAGAGAGAGAGAGAGAGAAAAAAACGGGTCACCAAGTGATTAAAAAAGAAATGGGGGAAAGAAGAACTAATGCCATAAAACCAAAATTCAAAAGAATTAACAATAAAAATAAGAAAGTTTCTAAAAAACGTTAAATACCAAATGTTAACATTTTTCACATTCTGCTGGAATGTAACATTTCTCATAGTTTGTTCTAGTATAAAATACCGTTACAATAATAATATATCAAAATATATTGATATATATTTTCAGTATATTATTTAATTTAACAAAACAAATTTTGCATACAAAAAAACATTTAAAATGAATCATTTGATAAACAAAAATCCCCAAAATAATAAACCCGGTATTTTAATCATGAAAAGTACCGCATTTTGAAAGGAATTGTTGGCCAAGGAATTGTGAGTGAAAAGGGCAATGGGGGAGTGCGGGTGCGTAAGTGTGTGTGTGTGTGTGCGTATGAGTCAACTAGCAAAATGCGGGCAGCGACGTCGACGTCGACTGCACCTTGCACAGACCTCACAAAGAGAGTGATAAAGTTAAAGAGGGAGGAATGTAAAGAACGAGAGAGGGAGGTGGAGAGAATAAGGTCAAGCGGGGTGCGGCGAAAAACATATATTTCCGCTGATAGCCGTTGATAAACGGCTCACAACGCCTCATTTCTCTCTCTCTCTTTCTTTCTCTCCCTTTCTTTTTCTCTCTCTCTCTTTTCTTCTGTGTCTGGCTCCTAATTTACTTTATTTTGCTGAATGAACAATTAGCCTGATCTTTTTTTTATTCAGTTTTGATTTAAATACTTAAAAGATCAAACAGCACTCAGAAAGAAAGAGAGAAATTTCACTTTTGCCATGCACATTCCGTTATACATTTTGGGCTTGGTTTTTTTTCGCCTTTTGCTTCACACACACACACACACACACACATACATATATCCACACATATAAAGGCTGGCGCACTTTCTTTGACGGCGACTGCGACGCCGGCAGCGGCGCCTTTTGGCGGCTTTTACAGTTTTTGTTTATTAAACAAAACAAGGAAACAGAAAATCCCATAGGAAAAATCCATGAAAACCCCATATTCCCATCAATTATTTGTGATATATGTATGTATTTGCACTGCAAAAAAATTAAGAATATGCGTAATCACTTTTTGTTGTTGTAAATGCTTCTTCTCTTTTCTGGCGTACTTCGGATTTTTTGCGTGTCCGCTTTGGCTTGTTGCTTCCGTTTTATTCCGTGTTTTGTTTGGCTGGTCAAATGTTGCACTGTATGCACTTAACAAAAAAGACACACGCCGAGCTAGACGACAGTAAGAAATGTTTTGGGGAAAAAGTTTAGACTGGCTTTGCTACTTTTCTCGATTTTCGCCGCACGCCGCAACTAAAAAACGACGAGGAATGCGAAAATGCACGAACGCGAGATGAAAGCAGTGTTGCCAACAATCGGTTGTCGTTTTTAGCTGGATGGGCCAACTAAAGTAGCTAAAAATAGGTTAAAAAATTTCAAAAATAGCTAGATAAATAGCGGTTTTTTTAACCAAGTAATATTTTTATGTATTTATATTAAAAAATTATATTTATTCCTTTATTGAATTCTGCGAAATCAGAGCTCATTTCAACTTCTTTTACACTTTCTTTCTTTAGTACCAATCTGCCGAGTCCATTTCCTTGGAACGTCGTAGTCATAGCAATATTTTCGGGCTTGTTGCATTCCGCGCCAGAAAATGGCAGAGCTGGCAACACTGGAAATCAAAATATCGATATATCGATATTTTTCTTATATATAGCAATACATAATAAATATAAATATTATCATCGCGATATTTTTATAGTTGGCATTGCTATAAAAATTGTCATAAACCAGCTGGACTCGATGTGAATTTCATTTTCACTCGGTGAATTTTATTTTTACCACTGCGGTCTTATTTAGCTAAAAAATAGCAAATTTATTTTAAAAAATTGCCAGAAATACTGACTTGCTAAATTTAGTGTTTTCCAGTGTTGAGTCCTTCGAAATAGCCAAATCTGGCCATAAAATAGTCGAGTTGGCAACACTGGATGTATGAAAAAATGTGACCGATTGGCGCAGTGGGACCAAGTATTTATATTGTAAATAATATATATGCTTTTATCGATATTATTACACAAAAGATACTTTTTTGAGCGAGAAACATTACCAGAATATATTTACAAATCTTTGTATATGTTCATAAAGGCTAAGTCCAGATATTTATTGATCCTTTGTTTATATTGTTTCTTTGGGAAAAGTATCGCCTACATTCAGTTTTTGTATCCACATGCGATACAAAATATCGAACAACGATATGCGTGATATTTGCAGAAAATTAAACGTTATCAAACAACGTAATGAAACGTATCTCAATTCGTTAGAATGTTAATTTACGGATTATTGAAGTCGTTTCCCTTTTAATGCTCAAATATAAATATTGTATTAATTCAATTTGAAGAAAATTTTCTATTGATCTTAAAAAATAAATAATTTATAGAAATACAATCAATACTATTGATTTAATGTGAAGCTACGAACTTGAAAAGAAATTTAGCAAAGACTCAACCCCTTTCCACAGAGCTGTAACTAACAACCAGTATTGCCATAACTATTTAGGAAATAAACTAAGATCTAACATCAAATTATTCTCTTTGTATTATATTTTTAAGGTAATCTTTAACTACAAATGAATGTACAATAGTATATATCTAAAAAAATATATTTAATTGATAGCGAATTTATATATTTTCAAAATGTTAAGATTATGCTTTATCGACATTACCATTTCTGACATTCTAATTTCGCAATTTTATTTACATAAAAAGTCAAACAACCATATCCTTAACTTTTATCTTACATAATATAATATAAACAATATACATTTAATATAAAAATAAACGATTCAAAACTAAAAATTGTTTAGCGCCGGCTCGAACCAAACAGAAAAATACCATCGCGCTCGTTTGCAGCCATAAATGTGCATGTTAGGCGCATTTTAGGTTCCGGCAGCACCAGTAAGATGGCGCCACATCAATTTTGGCGAACACCAGCTGAGCGCATTTTTTAGCACATTTCTGCATGTGTGCGCGCGTGTTTGCGAGCGGGTGTGTGTGTGTTGGCTTCGCTGTGGCTAAAAGTGAATTTTTTTACTGTGACAAAATACAAGAAATATGCGGAAATACGGTATTGAAAAACCGAAGTAAACATAATTACGGATTATGGGAATAGGCCCCTAGCCTTTGAGTGCCCGCTACGGCTGCAAAATACCGGAAAACGTCTTCAAACTCGCAAAATTGCAAATCCAAAAAAAAAAAACTTAACCTCGCAGCGTTTTTGCAAAAAAAAAAAAGAAAAAGCGAAGTCGGCGAGTGTGAGCGAGACAGCGGTACTCGAGTGAAAAGTCCCTGTGAGTGTGTGCACGTGTGTGTGTGGGTGCTTTTATTGTATTGTTATTATTGTTGTAGTAATCGCTTTTCTTGAAACATTTTTTTTTTCTTGTTCAACCGGCGATTGCCGCTCTTACTCGCACACACAAGCAATACGAAAAAGAAATAAATGCAAGGCAATGAAGAAGAAAAAGCAAAGGTAAAACCAAAGCAAAGTTAAAAGCTAATAAATACCGGTGCAAAGACAATAAAACAAACGCTGCAAATTGTACGGACGATCTTGTCTGTGTGCGTATATACTGCGTGTGTGCTTGTGTGTGTGAGGGGCGCTTAGAGGCGTGGCTTTTATAAATTTATTTATTACCTACATATATATATTACAAATACACGTACATGTATGTATGTACATCCAGTTAGTACTTCGAACTCGGTGGTTTCTTCTTCATTTTTATCAAGTCTCCTCTTTGATTGGCATTTTCTGCTTGCAAACGAGCAAAAAAAAAATCGCACTCCAATTGAATTCAAAGATGACGATCTCAAAAGCGCAGCAGCAAAACAACAAAACAAAAGATGGAAGCGAAAAATAAGGTTGGGAGGGGAAAATACTTATTGGAAATTCCAACTGGAAGGAGAATCCAAGCAGGGAATGTTTTTTATTTTGAAATAAATTAAATTCCAATGTCAATGCATCTATTATTTTAAAATAAAGTAATATTTATGTATTTGTACATATGTATGTGTGTATATATTGCTAGAAGTCTATGATTGTTTTTCCAAGAAAATATTAACACTTATGCTGTCTTAGTTGATCGTTTTAGATTTGTAAAATTTATGTAATTATTTGCATTTTTTAATTTCATAAATTTAATTTAATCTTAAGAATAAATTGAACTAACCTTAGTTGATCGTAAATATTATATTAGATCTGTAAATGGTATTTAAATTGCCATTTTTAATTTAATGTTAAAAAGTGCAATAATATTTTTAAGATTTTTGAATTAAATAATACCATTTTAGTCAATTTAACATTTTTGGCGAATTGCTGGTTTTTTTTTAATTTCTTAGTATTCTTATTAATCTATGTAGTATTTACTAAAAACTACCAAAAATCTTAAAAGTTTTATTTTATAATTGTGTTTTTTTTTATGGCAATTTTTAATTGCAGGCACGATTTGATTACTAGTTGTGTGGTTTTATTTTTGGTCATTTTTTGTTTGTGCTATAAAAAGAAACCAAATTTTGTTGATAAGAAAATGCCTTCCGATAGCAGTTTTATTAGCTGTGTACAGTGTGTATTTAAGAAAAATGACAGTAGTAATGTACAAAAACCAATTGAAACTTTTGTTTTTTCAGATGAATTTCCCAATTTATTGCCATGGCCCTGACAAATCTTGTCGCCTTTGTTGCCGACAAGTGCTATCAATCTCAAAATATTAATTTAAAATTTTAACAAGTTAAAAATAAAGAAACGTAAAAAAAAAACTTATACAAGGAACACAAAGTGGCAAAAGTTATACAAAAAAAAAAAAAAAACAGAGAAATCTCAAATTATAAAAACAATCGGACAAAAGTGTATTGCAATGGATCAATTTCAAACGTCGCTTAATCCACGAAAACAGGAGCTTCTGGAGGCTCGTTTTATTGGAGTAAGGGTAAGTGGTGCATTTCACTCTAAAATCTTATAAAAATACTGTATTTTATTTAAATGTATTTATTATACAAATTTTTTATGGAAAGGAACTTTTTTCATTATTAAAAACACAAAGTTTACAATCTTTCTTAAGGGATAGGGATTAGCATAACTTAAACATTATTTCCTAACAAGTAAACTTCGATATTTTTTTACCGATATTTTTTTAAAATTTTGACAAAACTTAAGTTTGTTTACCTAATTTTTAAATTTAAATGCAATTACATGAAAATATACCATTAAAGGGTATTTTGGTAAAATACCCTATAATAAAATTATATAAATATTTACAAATTATGGGTAATAGCGATATTTATAAAACCTAAAATATGGAAATAAAAATAAAATAACTTAATCTAAACAAATATCTTATGAACTAAACCATTTGTTTGTTATTTTAAGTTCAAAATAAAATATTTATTATTCCCCACTATCATTTTGACCGCAATTGTGCCGTCTTTTCTCATTGAGTATTTTGAGTATTGAGTATGTATTTGAGTGAGTATTTTTTTTTCTGTGTAGGGCTTAATTGCAACACCACCACAAACGCACACATGGCTCTCCTCTTAACGTTGATTTTGTCATCAACATCTCGTGACACACACACACACACACACACACAATACAGTGAATACATAAATGCACAGAACTTGTAGTACATAAAAGTACATAAAGATTCAGTTCGCCTACATGCCCACTTGCACCACCACCCACCTGAAATGCCTATACATTCCCAACCATTCTTCGTCCTCCTCCTTGCCCCGCCCACCTGCCACCCATTGCCGCCCCCTCTCCTTCTCCCTCTCCCTAGCTTTCTTTCGTTCACAGTGGGCTCTCGTTTGAATGAGCTAGTGAAAAGTTGAGGCAACTTTTACAACAGTAAGAGCTGTGAATAAAGAATTTATTACCAATTATTTGAACATATTTATGTTTTTATTTTTGTAATATATAAAAAAAGAAATGTTTTATATGTTGACTAATTTCGAATGCTCACTGTATCTTTTTTTTTCGGGTGGGTGGCTGGCTCGATTCTCTTTGCATTTGCCACGTCTTTCTTTTTCCCTGTGCCTGTGTGTGTGTCTGCGTGTGTAATGGAATGAAAGTACAAATAAAAGAACAGCTGATAAGCAACGACGTCAGCGACAGAAGAATTCCGGGGGGAGACAGGGACCAAAAAAGAGAGAGGGGCAAAAGAAACGTTAATCTAGCAAAGATAGCAGAATTGTGGCTAACAAAACAAAATATGGCACCAAAAGCTATTAACAAATTAGCAAAATATACATTTATTGTATTTAATTTAATTGAAAATTAAAAATCACAGGAAATTGAAACCGATGAAATATACTGATATTTTTTATGAAATATTTTTCATAAAAATTCCACTGTGACTGTATGTTATTAGCATTTCACTGTTAGCTTCAGATGACCGGCTCTGGACGGGCTCTTTCTTCGCTCTGTTAACTCCATGTTACTTCGATTTCTGGGCCCCTCATACAAGCGTTCAAAAGTTGTTTCACTCAATTGACACGCAATGCGAATTGCTGGCCAAATTTAGGTCCAGTTCCCACATCCCACAGCTCTCTTACACTCGGATTTTCTTTGAGATGCCCAGTCATAAAATCCACAAATTCCGCTGGGATGTATCTACATAACATCGCTCTGCACTTATTACACATCTCTCGCATGTGGCGTAACATTTAATTGGCCTCCTGTCAACAGTGACGTCGACTTTTGCGTCGGCAGCGGATAACAGCGGGTAAACAGGGAGCACAAAGTTAAAAAAAAAAGAAAATAGCAACAGCAGCCGGTAAGGGCTTCCTGCTTCTGCTTCTCTGTAATGTTAGGTCGGCTTTTTTACAACAAAAAATTCAGTCTTATAAATTTAATAAATATATAAAATTCATAGATTATAATTATTGATAACTATATTATTATAGATTATTATTATTGATAATTATATTATTATAGATAATAATTATAATAAATCTGTGAATTTTTGTAGAATAATTTGTAAATATAGAAAACTTGATTAAAACACAAGTTCAAGTTTTTAATAATTTTCTTATCAAAGTACAGATAGATATGATTAAAAACTTAAAGATAATAAATAATTTTATAGTTTAAAATACAACAAATTTATAAGGGATCTTAAGCATGATTTTAATAGATTATAAATTAAATATTAAATATTACAATTATTTTCAAGTTTTATAAGTGATTTCAATACTTTTTAAATTATATAGAAGACAGATTTCCATTTCCAAATCTCAAAGAAAATTTATTAAAAAAAAATATATATTTTTATATTTATAATTTTTTTTTTATAATTTGTTCTTGGTTGGCCTAACGACATCTCTATAATATAGTTGTTCAATCTGATTACAATCGAAACTATTTTAATTAAAGAACTTTCTTCCAAATAGTTTTAAAAGTGAGGTTATGAGGAAAAGTGAGGCTGTTGATGCTGAATAAGCATACATATGTACATACACCCCTATCGGGTCAGAAATAACTCCTTTACTTTGCATTGCGAGCTTTTGATTAAAATTATAAGAGGTATAAAAAAAAAATGCAAAATAAAATAACAACACTTCGTACCGCAGCATCCATTGGATGGCGCTGCCATCGTCGACTTTGCAGTTGCCGCAGCCGAAGTCGACGCAGACAGCGCGCAGCAGCAGCAGACGAAGCTGCGTTTTTGGCGACGTTCGCCGGCAGTTGTAAACGGTTCGTTGTTGGACTTCGTTGTCGTCCTTGTTTTTGCCTCCGATATTTCGCCGCAACAACAACAACAATAAGGTGGTAGAGGAGGAGGAGGAGGATAAGGTGAAAGAGTAGTAGGAGAAAAGGAGACATAGGAAAAGAATAACGACAACAAGCACCAGCACCAGCAGCAGCAGCAGCAGTAGCAGTAGCAGCGCTCTGCCGACGTCAGCAGAGGGCAGGCGAGAGAACTTGCTGAAAGCGTGGAAGGAAAGCATAGGAAGAAATACATAAGAAATCCAGAAAAAAATTCACACAAAAAGAGAGAGAGAGAGGAGAAGGAAGAGGAGATATAGGCGAAAGAGTGGAGATAGAGCGAAGCCGGAAAATCGGTTTTCCAGCCAAGGTTTTTCCACACTTCAATGGCGTTTCAGTTTCCGTTGGCGTTGCACATTCGCGGTTTGCGTCGCTGTCGCCGCTGTCGTTGTCATCGTTATCGTTATCGGTGCTCCCACTGTTGTTGTCATTGGCGCAACTGAGAAGGAAAAAGAGACTAAAAAAAAAATGAAAAGAGAGAGAGAGAGAGTGAGTGAAAAAGCCAAGGAAACAGATGTGCAAGGAAAATGCATTTGTCTTTCCGTTTTTTGTGAGCATTTTTTTGCAGTGCAATGTTTAAAATGTGTTTCATAAATAATAAATTAGCCAACATTACCATTTACATTATAAACCAACAAATAAACAAATCCGCTTTTACAAAAATTAAATAAAAGTGAAGCAAACAAAATATTAAAAGACACAAAAAACAAACAAACAAATAAAAAGCAAAAGCACAAAGGAAAACGAAAAGCAAAGCTGGTGAAAGAGCAAAAGAAAGAGGAGAGAGCAACAACGAGTGAAAGAGCGAATCCAACGAGATGCCCGTGGTAAAACAGCGGAAAATGAGCCGCTTTAAGGTTAGTCCCTTACAGCCAAAAAAAAAAGTAAAGAAAATTGCGAAAAATGCCGGAAAACCTCTGAAAAGGGCAGAGCCGGGTTAAGAGGTTATGAAAATACCTAGGGAATGCGATTAAAGGAGGAGGTGTGGCGGGTCCCATAAGTAGAGATCACAGATCCCTGAACTTATTCTTACAACAAAATAAAATTGTTGCCAATCCAACATTTAAAGTTAAACAAACCTCACAAATAGCTTATTTTATTTTAAGAAATTTATAAACTAAGTTTATTGCAAAAAAAGATATTTAGAGATTAAAAATCAAAACGAATTTCTTTTTTACTTTGCTTCATTTCTTCTTCAGCTTCTTTTTCTTAGTTGGCCACTTATTTCTTGGACAACAAAAGAAAACAACAAAAAAATACAACACAAAAACTAGTAGTTGAAAAAAAAAACGGAGAAAAATATATTTGCAAGTTCAATGAACTTGCCATGAAAATTATACGCCGCCAAGCTTACGACGACAGAAGAAAACACAGGAGAAGAAGAGACGGGAAAGTAGGCGAAGATAGGGAAACAGAGGGGCGGACACAAAGTAAAGAGGGAGAGAAAAAAAAACTAGTCGTTGCATAGATTCTGCGACCTGACCTAAAATGCAAAAGGTTTTTTTTTTTGTTGCTCTCTCTCTTCTCAAATGACTGTTACTTAACAGTCGAACAACAGAAGCTGTAAAGACGAGGAGGAAAATGGAAAGGAAAATAGACGGGGAAGAAGAAAAATTAAGAGGGAGCAATATGCAAAGGGAGTAAAAAAAAAAGTGTAAAGAAAATTAGGGAAAAATAATAGTGTTATATTTTTCACCCAAATAAAGATGCAAAAAACTTAAACTTAAATAAAAGTTTAATTAATTATTAATGGTTACAAAATATAGTTATTTACAACTTTTAAATTGTTATGTTTAATAATAATATGGTATTCTATTTTTAGGTTTTTTTAATATTTTTTTTATTGACTCAGGTTGATAAGATTGCTTTCTAAAATTTTATAAAATATTTGTAATTATTATTTCATAATTTTGAGAGTTTTTCATTCGAGATTTTAAAATTATTAGTCTTTGATTAAATGTTAGGGCTGGTTATTTAGAATTTAACAGAAAATGTTGTATTCAAATTTCCTTGCAACCCTGCGACCCATTTTGTTAAATGTAATCAGGGAGAAATGTCTTTAAAAAAAATACAAGCGAATGAAATTTGTTTTACGAGCTTTTTCGTGGCTAAAAGTAGGAATGTATCCTAGAAAAGGGAGAGGGGTGGAGTTTGCCTAAGAGGGGTTTTCGGGGTACTTTGCGCGGGGGGAGGGTCTTAGGCTTTTGATGCCCACAAAGGGCGACGACAACTGCGGCACACTGGCGCCCCCTGGAGAACAAAGGATTACAGTGAAGCTTCCTAAGGGATTAAAATATATATTTCTTCTTATTTATTTATTAATATTATTATTATTAATCTATTTTCATTTAATTATTTAATTGGTTTATTAAGATAAAGCTAACAAGTTATAAATCCTTTTATCTAAACGAGATAATAACTAAAAAAACACTTGTATTCAATTTATAAATTAGTAAAACCCAGAATCTAACTCATTTTCTGGGATACAAATGAAAAGTAAACTTAAAGAAAGTGTAATTTTCTAGTTCTTTCTGATAATTTCCAAATAAAACAAAATCTGTATATTATTATTAGTTTTCTATATTGAGAACTCACTGTACTTACATGTGTATGTATTTTTTTCGATGCTTTTTCTCGGCTTATTTTACTTATTCCTCGTTCCTTTTTTTTTGTCTTGCTGATACAAAAGAGATACGAGGGAAGTATGGTTTTTTTTTCGGCTGGGATGGGTATCAGGAGGTATCAGTGGGGGCTAGGTGGAGGTGGGTGGCGGTGTTTCGTTGCTGAGGGGGTGGCTTATTCGTAGGTGCCGCCATCTGTCGCATTTTGTATGAGTTGACATCACACAACGGATATGGAATTTTTCAATATTTACAGTTGGATGTCGCTGCTATTGTTGTTGTTGTTGTTGTTGTTGTTGTTAATGTATGCAACTCACACACACACAAACACACATATACACGTGAATACATTTTTGGGAGGGGCAAAAGCTTCAGTTTGCAGCCCCCTCCAACCCTTCCTCAGCATATTTGAAGCCCAACCCCCCCATCCCACTCCCTTTCATTTTCCACGGCCCCTTGAGAGTCGCCTCTTTTCGTGCTTATGTAAGCATTTTCAGCATGTTTCGCTTTTATATACTACTTCGGGTGGGCGTTAGCTGCAGAAGGGGGTGGTGGTGGTGGGTCGGTGGGTTGGTGGGCTTGGAGGGGCTCACACGCATTGCTAAGACCCACATTGCCACCCATCCACCCACACTTTTGCCCTAGCCGCCGCATATGACCATGCCTTTCCCTATTTTTCCACTTTTCCAGCGCCAGATTTTTGTTATCCTTCTCCTCCTTTTATCCGCCGCTTCCTTTGCCTTTGCTTTGTGTGTTTTTTCCTTCTTTTATTTTGCTTTTTTTGGTTATATTTTTGTAATTTATTTAAGTCGCACACACACACACACACACACACACGCGCAAACAAGGGAATTGCAGCTTTGCGCCGCAAGGTGGCGTTGTGATGGTGAAAAATGCAACAATTTGTTAGCCTTGAAGGGTTTTCGGGGGCCTTGTGAAAGCTATAATGAAAAGCTAAAATCAAGCTGCATACCGAGAAAATGTGTTATTTAATATATATTTTGTGGCAATGATAATAATTTAATATTTAAGAGATATTAAGTATACGCCGTGTAAACTAAATATTGATCTTGCATATTTTATTGCTTAAATTTATCTATTTTTACCACAATTCTCTTAAGATTTATACATAAAATGATTTAAATAACAAGAACAATTTGTAATTCCTGTATATATTTTTTTTAAATTTTCTATAATTTAAGGTTAATTTGTCATAATTAGGGGGAGGGCAATGCATTTGCCACAAGATTAGGAGCTAGCTGCTATAATTTGACGTATATTATATATATGTATGTATGAATGTACATAAACCTGCTCGCTGACATATACATAAGCCAGAACTAATATCATATGCGTTAAGTATATGTAGCTCAACTTACATACAAACACTACACGTACACTACACAAATACACATGCACACTACACACATATGTACATATCAACTTACGCACACTGTAGTGCGGCTTTTGTATAATGAGAATTGTTGGCCAGCGCATTATACATATTTATATAATTGCATTTTGTTTGCTTATAAAGGATGTACACACCCACTCACGCACACACACACTCACACTCGCATAAATTTATAATAAGGGGCGAGGGGTGATTAGTAAATTAATTTATAATTTATTAATTCAAATATTATATTAATCAAAAATATTTATATAAAGATCCAACTATATAATAAAAAATTTTCAATATCTTATAAAAGCTTGCCTGTACATATCCGTTTTCATACTAGATCTATGTTTGGTGCCTCTAAAAAATCCTATCTGCATTTTAAATCCATCTTTTTAAAAAGCGAAAATTAAATTAAATTTATTCTTTATCACTTTTCTTGAAACTTCTTCCCCCTAAAACATTTCAATCTCCCTTCGCTGCTGTGTCGCCTGTCACCCATTCTGTATGTATAACTCCAAGTGCTGCTTCCCCCTTCAAATGTTTGCCCAACATTTTGGCAGTCATAAAACCCACATTGGACACAGATATGCACATATTCACAGCATGGGGATTACGATTCGCATGGATTTTGCAATTGAAAATTAGCGGATTAGAACAACTCAACCCGACTAACCCCCCCCCCCCCCAGTTGGAAGTTTTGGTTTTGTGGCGGTTTTCTGGGGGTATTTATTGCAAAATAGTTATCAATTGTTATGCAGGAATGTTGGGAGCATATGTAAGTATGACACTTACTAGCTAAAAAGAGTTCTTCTAATTGTTTCTACAAGATAATGTCGAAATGTTCTGCAAATATTTGATGATAGCCCGGGGCTGGTTTATTATGATTTTATAGAAGATTTTATTAATAATACTATCAGTTTCGATTTAAATTCTGATAATTTCTCTTAAAAGAATTCATTTTTAGCTTTGTTAATCTAAGAATATTATTCATATAAAGGATCCTTCGTTTTTATATATTTTTTATTTTTCTTTTTCAATTTTAGACCAGAGGTAGAGATCACAGATCCCCGTACTTATTCTATCGATTAACTATCGATAAATAACTTTTAACTATTTTATACCTATTTTTTCATAAGCATTTTCCATTTTGGCAAACTCCAAAAAGTATGCAATGATCAGGGAATAATTTTTAAGGATATGAAACAAATGAAATCAAATGAATTGATTTCTTTGCAGTTTTATACGAGTTTTGAATATATTTTTTTTAATGAATTGTGATTGAACTCACGCGCTCATCTCCAACAACTGGGCAACTGGGAAAGCCCAGCCACATGTGTGTGTGTCCCGTGTCCTTGTGTGTGGATGGGCGCAGAGTTGAGTGGAATGGGTTGGGGTGGTGCTGGTGCTGGTGCTGGTGGGCGGTTGTTCGGTTCGGTTCTGTGGCTGGGTGGTTTAGTGGCTCGGTGGCTTTAGTTCGCATCGCCGGCTTCTGCTGCTGCTGCTGCTGCTTCTGCTGCTGCATGGCAACGCACCGCTCGACGCATTTCGGGCGAATGCCTTCAGTGGCATCGGCATCGGGCATCGGAATCAGCACCCAGAATCACTCCGCCGCCAGTTAGTTTTGAAGCCCAGAACTTTGCTTAGAAAGGGAATGGGGATGGGGATGGGGATGTGGATGCTGATGGTGTGTCGCTGTGGATTGGGTGGGTGTGGATAGGTGGGGTCCAGCGCTATTCCAACGCTCACCCGGCAGCACTTTGCACATAGTTATAAGCCCCGCTTTTACCCCCCGATTTTCTCTCTCTCATATCGCGGCTACAGATGCAGATACAGGCAACAGCAACAGCAACAGCTACGGATACAGATACAGACTCAGCTCCAGATGCAGATGCGGATGCGGATGCAGAGATGCAGATACCAGATACATATGTATTTCGCTATCTGGTCTCGGGTACATAGCACATCTATGCCTCTGTTTGTGTATGCACTCGCCGGGGTCGGGGGCACAGGGTCTTCTCCACCACTCTCTCTCTCCACTTTGCCCTCTCCATGTATCGGGCTCAAGTGCTCAGCTCTCGGCTCAGCCCTCAGCTCCTTGTTAGTTCTTCCGCCTCAATCGCATTTCCTTCTTTCACTTTTTCAGTGACAAGCTTTCCCTTATTTTCCCTCCTATAGCCTTTTTCTTGAAGCACACTTATTTGGGGGAGGAAGGTTTGGTGTAAAAAATACTAAAAACACAAATTTAGATATTGATAATAAGCTTAAAGGCAACATTGCATGGTCACACTGGCTGTGCTGCCTAGTATGGTTACACTAAAACGGATTGAAGTCATTGTTAATTTATTAAATAAGTTAAATACACTGTAAGAGCATAGTCATAGTTTCCCTTCTTCTGGCATAATTATTTCGCTTGTCTCCTTTTTAAATCCTAGTCGCGTTAATTATTTGTTTCTGTCTAAAAATATACCCTATGGTTTTCTTTATAATGTTTGACATATTTTATTTATATACATTTTCTGAATCTATTAAAATTTCTTATTCTTCTTCTTCCTATTCAAGTTTTCTTTCATTCTGAAAGCAAGGGTTTTGTAATTTTTAATTCAACCCACAAAATGGCTTAAAAAAAGAATAATAAAGCTTAAAACAAAATTTAAAAAAAAATCTAAAAACTTAACTAAATGAATTTTTTTAAAGCTTTAAATAAAACTGATTTTAGTTGTTTAAATTAGTTAAAAATATAATATATCAATTAACAAACTTTTAACCATTAAAAAAAGTTGGAATTTAAGGGTTTTATATTCACAAATTAATACTATTTTTTATTTTTCGTTTTTATATTAGCAACAAACTTTAAGAATACTGAAAATAAATTATTTTATTGTTATACATTTAATTTAAAAATTCTGATATCTGTTAAATACAAATAATATTTATAATTTGTTTAACAATCTTAAATTTTAGTTAAACGTTTATTATTTAGATCTTTTAGTCTGATTTAAAAACAAAATTACGAATGCTAAGAATCTTGATTAAAGGAATTTATTCATACTTTCCTGTATTTAGTGTGTGGCTCTTACCTGTCCACCATGTCCAAGATTTGCTATTACCTGTTGGTCAATGCCCGCTTATGTTGCATTGGTCAGTTTTTCGGTTGCCAGAGCAACATTGTGAAATGAAGGAGGAGAGGACAGTCAGTCCAATGGGATCGACTTTGAGATACCCTTGGCTATAAAATTTGATGTATTTTGTATAATCTTGTAATGGGTTCTAGGATTTTTCTTTAGAAGATTGCAAGGCAGTCTTTATTAGGAGTCTATCTAGCTATGTATGAATTTCTAAGCTTAAAGCCATCTATCCAAAGTATCTATCTGCCTATCTAAAGCAGATTTCAGCCACAGTGGCAGTAGGAACAACGGAAGCAACACGAGGACTTGGGTTTTAAGCTACACATAGCAACAATAATACGAGCTACAGCAGCAGCAGCAGCAGCAACATGAGGATCAGAAGCTGCAACATCAGCAGCAGCAGCAGCAGCAACAGGAACAAAAGCGGCATCAGCAGCAGCAGCAGCAGCAACAGTGCGGACTTGAAATTGCACACTTTACATTGCGATTTTCCACATCTCCAGTGGGTCTGCTGCGACTATGCTGTGACTGCGACTGAGTCGGAGTCGGTGACGGAGACGGAGACGGAGACGGAGACGGAGACGACGACAACGTCATTGCTGTGCTGCAGCTAGCTGCTGTCTGGCCGCTGTTGCTGTTGTTGCTGTTGTTGCTGGTGCTGGTGCCTAGGTTCACATTCTCATTACAGTTCATTCACCCAAAAGATACGGCTTTATGTATCTATTAGTTATGTATGTGCCTCCTCAGCCTTCAGTTGAGTTAAGCTCGTTGTTGTTGTTGTTGCTGCTGCTGCTGCTGGTGCTGTCGATGGGGCAAGCTGCAGCACACAGCCTCCGCCTGGAGTTTCAACCAAGTTTTGATTTGTGTTTTGTTGTAGATACTATGCACACACACACACAGCAGCCACAAATGCAGATACAGATACAGATACATTCCTTTTGACCATCTGTCGTCGTCGTCGTCATCTATCTCACCTCGTCCCTTGTTCCGCTTCCCTGCAATTCTCATTCTCTTTCTCAAAGTCCATATTTTGCAAAAGCTTACGACAAAAAAAAAAAAATACAACAACAATAAAATACTTGAATTTCCACTTTGAGATACCTATTTAAGATGTAATATTGGTTTAATCTTAACAATATTTATCTTTTGTTGAATTATTTTGCTTTAATTACACAAAAACCAAGTATCACAGAGCCTTTAAGTTTTAATAAATAAAATTTAAGAGTCTGATGAAGTTCTAGTCTAGTTTAACCTTTTTCTAGGTAGGATATACCTATAAAACATGGTAAAAGATTAAACTTTTCGGGTTGAGTCAGTGAGAAAAGCCTTTCTGAAAGTCAAATAAATAAAATTGAATATAAATATAGATAACCATAAATAAATATGTATAAATAAATACAAATATACATAAATTAATATAAAAACTTTTTAATAAATTAAATATATTCAAATAAATGTATGTAATAATATAAATAAATACCTGTAAATAAATACGTGAATAACTATAAATAAATATAAAAAATATATAAAAACTAATATAAATATGGAATAAATAAATCAAAATACATTTTTTAAATTTTAAATAAACATAAATAAATATAAAAACCTATAAATAAATATAAAAAAAATAAGAATAAAAATAAAAAACATAAATATCTATAAATAAATATAAAAAAATATTTAAATATATTAAATATATTTTATAAATATGTAATTAATATATAATTTAACAAACAAAAGCTAATTTTTTAATCTTAGTTCTTTCCACATTTTCCATACCTTTTGCAAGTAACTAAATACGATTTTCTCTTTGTTTTTCAGGTGAGTTTTCCAATCTTAATAATCAACCGCATAAAATAAGACATATAAATGAGGTTTTGCAATTTCTACATTTTGGTAAGATTAAATTTAAAAATATATAAAAATTACCAAAGGAATCCCAATGATTTTGACCAGAATTTTCTGCTTTTCCTGTGAGTATCTGTATCTGTATGCCGCTAGTTCTTTTTGGAAGCTTCGCGAAATAGGTGGCTTTTATCACATTTCTTTTTTTTTTCGGCTACAATTTGCGAAAATGGGAAAATCAGCGAGAGAATACAGGAAGAGCTGTGTGCTCTCCTAGTTTTCACAGGGGGAGAGGTAGTAGGGGTGCCAGCTCTTCGCTTTTCGCCATATTCCACCTTCTCACTTTTCATGGCGGGCTTAGTTTTCCAATGTGCAACATGCAGCAGCAGCAGCAGCAGCAGCAGCAGTCGCAGCAGCATCTCTCTCTCTAGCTCTTTAGCGAGAGCGAGGCGGAGGTGGAAGCTGTGGGGACTGCCATTTCCAGTGTGTATTTAGCAAAATGTTTTGTTGCTGTTGTAGCTTAGTTTTCCCACACTTCCAGGCAACTGCGACAGCATAGGCAACAACCTGCAGCAGCAGCAGCAGCAGCAGCATCAGCAACCTGCAGCAGTCGCAGTCTGCAACAACACAAGGCTGAAAACTCAACACAGAGCTTTTGGGAACAGCCTCAGTTTTGTGTCTATTACCTCCACGCACATACGATAGCGTCCCTCCCCTCCCCTCCCTCTCACTGACCCCTGAAAATTTGCCCGAAAACCCGGAACCCGAAAACCGAAAAGCCCCCTTGACAACCCCACCTCCTTTGCGTTTTCCCAGCAGCAATGGCCCCCACTTTTGTTAGCCAAATGCAACCAACAGTCATGATGACGGAATGCCTTGCCCTAAACACAAACACAAAACCCAAAACCACCACCCTTTAAAAACAAACCCCTTGACCCCCAAGCCCCCACCTAGAACGCCGTCCATGGAGCTTAGTTTAGTTTTTTGGGTATATACATAAATCAAAACCTTTTAGTATGTGGGGTGGCTTGTGCAAAAATTGAATTGCTTACTTTTTGGTAACAAAAGATATTACGAAATAAGGTCATACTAAAAATAATTTATTTTAAAGTTGCAATTTCTTTCAAGACGGATTGTAAAAAAAAAACTATGCCCAGATTACACTCAGATCTTTATATAATAAGGATTGGGGAAAATGGGGAATTTATTATTATAAATGGAAAATTTTCTTCAAAGGTGGAATTTATTAAAAGAATTATATTGCCCAGATCACATGCATATAACAAGGTTTTGGGAAAAACTAGTAATATAAAGAATGCTAAATAAGGTTATACATTTTGTAGTTTAATTATTTTTCAAGTCGAAATTCTCTAAAAGTGGATTTAAACAAATCTATGTTCCCAAATCATTTGAAGATTTTTATATAGCAAGGATAATCCAGCATTTTAATGATTTTCCACCTTTTCAACCTTCTCACATTAGTGTGACCTAGTAATAATGTTAATTCATAATATAAACAATCTACATATAATATAATAAAGAACTCTTTAAAACCCTTGCTGTTATTTCTCTTCTTCGTCAAAAAAAAAGTGCCTGCAATCCGATTTCAGCACTTAACCTCCTTGCAATCACCCACCTTAACCCATCCTGCTTCGTCCTATTTATGCCCCTTGTGGGTTTAATTTGAAATTCATCACGTAACCAAGGAATCACATAATCACTCGATTGCCAAGTCAGTACACGGCAAAGGTAACTTCCCGTAACTCCTCTCGACTGAAGAATCTTTTGTTTTCAAGTGAGAGAGAGGGAGAGAGCCCTTGTACCGTTTTGGCTAATAAGTGAAGTAGCCATAATTGTTTGACAGCCGAAAATAGTAGACAGAAAGGGGCGTGGCATACACACACACACACACACACACATACGACAATGTGTACCTTTGGAAACATTTTGGGCTCTAACCCAGAAATCATAATTCTCTCCCAGGCAGCTGGGATTATAAATGCCAAACTGAGGAATACTCGGTATTAGTCGAGCATAAAGGGTATATATTGTATTTATTCAAAAATGTTCATAGGGGGGCTGATCTGTAGATTAATCCGTTTGATCTAGATTATGACACCAGAGTTGCCCATCTCACCTTACAAAAACTTATAGAAATGTAAACAATATGTATAAGCATCGATTTTGTATCAATTAATATAGTTTATTTATGTAAACCTTCTATCGTCAGGCAGTGTTGGGTTCCAATTATAAAACTTGAAGACCCAAGACTACCCCAGATTATTCTTAATGAAATAAAAAATATAAACATAAGCAATTTGATTGAGGAGTACCGATATATTGAAGCTATATTGATTTTTCACGCGTTATATAAATATTTTTAAATGAAAGCAAAAGTTATTCCCATGGGAAATATCAATTTTTATAATGATGTGTTGAGTTTTAAAGCATAAATCGATATATCGATATTTCAACGAAAACAAAATCCATTCCAATTAGAAAAGCTATATATAGATTGATCGATATCGATATCAGTATCAATATAATTGAAAATCGAAAGTCATAAAATTTCTCTGAGATTTTTTGATAAACAGCTATTTTTTAACGTCCAAAAATTAAAAATTACTGGGTGTCTCATGGTCGTGACCCTGGAACACTGTCAGGCGTTCTCTCCGGCTCGTGTCCATGTTTTTGGGGCTTCGTATTCTGCGAATGTGCGAGTGGGTGTATCTATGGGATGCGTGAGTTGCATGAGTGCAGGATGCGCGCGCTGCAAATACACATACACACTTGGACATGGGGCAGCAGCAGCAGCAGGAGCAACAGCAGCAGCAGGAGCATCAGCATCAGCAGGAGCAGCTCAAGGAACAAACGACGACGATGGCTGGCGCGCGGTCCTCAATCACGAAACTGGGTGGTGTGTGTACATACGTCGGCCGTAGTCTCTGGGTTCGCTTGGAGAGAGATGTTTGGGGAGGATGCTGGGGACCTGCCATCGTCGGAGGATTGGTGGAAAATCGTGGAAAATTTTCGGCAGCCGCCAACCCATTAACACGATGGCAATGTGGTAACGATGACGATCTGACGAGCGCAACTCCTCTTCGGTTGGTTGCTTTTGTTTGTCGTCGCTTTTCCCCATTTGCAATTTCCCATTTCCACATTTTCCCCATTTCGCTTTTGCCCTTTGTCGGTTTTTTTTTTGCTTGTGTTAAAATTCTGGAAAAAAACAGGACCTAGAAGGAGACCTGTAAATCTTTTTCCTCTTTCAAGCATTTACAAAGGTTGTTTAAAAGAAAAAATGTATCTTTCTATGAGCTATAGCTTTTCCGGCTATCGTTTTAACATAATTTTCCTTAGTGTCATAAATCTTTTATAATTATCGTAATAATTATCGATATTATTCTAATAATTATCGAAATTATTCTAATAATTATCGAAATTATTCCAATAATTATCGAAATTATTCTAATAATTATTGAAATTTTTTTAATAATTATGGAAATTCTAATAATTATCGAAATTATTCTAATAATTATCGAAATTATTCCAATAATTATCGAAATTATTCTAAAAATTATCGAAATTATTCCAATAATTATCGAAATTATTCTTATAATAAAATGTATCATATAATAATATTTATAACAACACCTTCTCCTACATTGTGACAGTTTTCCTTACTCTACCTTATTTTTATTTATTTATCTATACTTTTTTTCCACTTTTCCGCCTAGGGCCTCCTCCTTATTTGCCGTTGTGTTTTCCTCCCTATTTTACTTTTACAGAATTTCTGCCCTTTCTTTATTTTTGTATTTTTTTGTATTTTGTTTGTAATTTTGTCGCGCCCACGCTTTACACTTTTCTCTATCTTTTTCTGCTTACCTCCTGCTACAGCTTTGGCTAACTCTCTTGCTTTTCACCATTTTCCGCCATCACTTTTCCGTCGCCTGCCCTTTTGTCAGCTGTTGCAGAGCCAGGGCATCCATTTTGATGCAGTCTCTTCTTCCAGGCTTTTCCACCCATTTTCCACGCACACACACACACAACCTTTACCAATATATCAAATTTTTGTTCATGTTTTGTGCGTTTATTAAATGCACATCAAGGCGTAAAACGAGTGGCTATTGCATATGTATTTTTTCTTCTATTTTATATTGTGGGATTTTTTTTAGACCCCTTCCATCCTCAATTTTTTTTTTGTTGTACTTCGTTTTTGGGGAAACTGCACTTCGGTTTTTGCATTCGTTCCAAAAATTGTCTTGTTGTTTTTGTTGTTGTGCGCTGATTCCTATTTTGTGTGTTCATAACTCACAGCGAATGGACGACCCCCCGACGACCCCCCACCTGCTACCATCATCCATCCCACTCTTGGCCACTCTTCGGTCATCTCTTTCTAGGAGAGCCATAGCAGTCCCTGGGGAAATAGAGAGTGTGAGAAAGAGAGAGAGAGAGGGAGAGCGAGTAGAGAAAGGCTTCACATCCAGAAGTTTGTTGCCACTTTAAGTTTGGTTTTACCGTTGTCACTGTGTTGTCGGTCTAACGGTATCCCTAAACACAGACACACACACTCGCACACCCGAACCTCGCACATCCTTACTAGACACACCCACACAACAACACCCCCACATATGCACTCACACAATTACAGTTAAGAAACCCGGAAAAGCAGCTGCCTCAAGAAATCCGGAAGAAGGACCCCCACCCAAAAAAAAAAGTGCAAGTCCTAAGGCGTTATTCTTAGCTTTTCTTACGGCTCCCTTTCTTCTTTCCCTTCATCATATGATACTCCGAAATCTGCTGGTAAATATTAATTACCAAAAATAAAAATACCAAAAAACCATATAAACCATAAAACAAAGAAAATCAAAAAGCACATTATTTTACTATAACTTAATTTGTTTGGCTTAATTTGGCTTAATTTGTGCAAAGTGTCCTGGCAAAATCTGTGTTGAATATTGAGTGCGTGTGTGTGTGTAAAGAGATAGATGATTGACTAAACAAAGTGTCCAAGCAACAAGTGGGAAAATTCTAAATTGCGGTTAGCCATAGGACTATGGCAGATATCCTTTTAAATCAATTTTATTAGACTTATAAATAGGTTTATATATTACAAAGTGACTATTTTCTATTAATTACATTTGATTAAAACATGAATTTTCAAGGTTTCGAATTTTAAAGCTAAGAAATATCAAATGTCTAAGACGGAGATGTCCTAGAGCCAGCAAAAAATATCTTTTATGCTGCATTTTTGAGTTTTTAAAAACAAATTATGATTATTTGCTTGTACGCTCCTTTTTCTACCTCCCCAGATTTTGTTTCTAGATCTTTTTGTTATATTTTGGCTTAATCTTAATATTTCCTTAATCTGCTTTATATAGAAAAAATCAAACAAAAAAGATTCCTAACGGGGTGATATAAAAGAGATCATTTCAAGCAGATTTTTTCAGACAATTCCATTAAAACCTAAGGATTAAAATAAAGCCAAACTTAGTTGAGAAACGACTATAAAAAATATAATAAAAAACTAAAAATTTCCTTTTAAGGTCAAACTTATGAAACATATTTATATAAACTTAGGAAATACACCTTTCTATTATTAAGGTAGAATGGCATTAGGCATATTTCTAATTGCCGTCTTTAAGGGACATGTGTCAACGGTGACAGAATTCAAAATCCGGCCACAACCAAAGTTTGACTTTAACCTAATTAAAGGTTAATTAAATAAGTATGACAACTTGCATTGGCAACTTACCGTTGTCTTGAGTCAAATTACAGCTAATTGAAAGTTCACTTTTAACCTGTAACCTCTTGTCCTCCCCCCTCTTCCACCCAAATTGTGTGATATTTTAAGAGCTGACCTGACTCAACCTAACCCCACTTCAAATCATGATTCGATTGAAGTTCGATGATTGTCGTTAGCTGGGCGAAAAGCTACTTCCAACATGCAACATGCTACATGCAACTTCCAACTGGGTTCCAATTGCTGATATATATATATTTTTTTTTGTTGTCATCAACTTTTTGCTGATGTTGCTGCTTTTTTCCAAACTGTGTCAGAGTGGCTTTTGCTTTTGCTTTTGCGTCTGCTTCCAACTTACAGAACCAGTTTAGTGGAAAAGCAGAGAAAATCGGTGCAGGGGGGAGAGTGGGTGCTGCGAAAAAGCTGAAAATGGTGGAAAATGGCCGAAAGAAGAGGACCCAATACGTGGGCGGTGGGGGGGAGTTAAACCTAACCGGAGTTGCAGATATAGAGAACAGACACTTCTTGGCAACTTTCTATGAAAGGAGCTCTGGTTGGTGATTGCCAAGACGCATGTAAATACGGGCACACTGGCAGATGCCTTCCCAGAAACAGCTTTGGTAACACTAAGAGGAACAGTGGCTACCAAACCTAAGGTTCACTCTTTTCTTTTAATCTAAAAATCTAACAATGATTTCTCTAAAAAGTTTTGAATAGAAATCTATGTTTTAAAAGAAATTCTAATTGAGGTTTTTAATATATTTAAAAAAATATATTATTAATTAAATAAATATTTAAATATTTAAATTATATTTTGTAGCTGATGTTCTTATATTATGATTGTTTATTAAATGTGTAATATATTTTAACCTTAAATAGTCTAGGACTCGCATAAATCCACAAAAATTTAAAAACCTTTGGTTATATTTTATTTATTTTTTTGGGTATATTTAGAACCTGATTTTGTGACCAAAGTTGGGAAAAGTATAAACCAAAAACACAAAATCCTTTCCTTTTCTCTTTTCTCCACTTACTTTTTCCCCCTCCCCTTTACACCCCCGCACCCCACCCTTTTGCTAATTTTTTTTTCTGTCCAACCATTTTCCTTTATTTTTCGACACGCTTTTCCTTGATTTCCCTTTACCCCAGCTTTTCCTTTTATTTAGCGTGTTGTGTGTGTGTTTTTTTCTTTTTGCTTTCTTGTGCTTTTGGCGTTGGCTTTGGCTTCGGCCTCTGTCAGCGTCGACTGCGCTGCCAGCACCAGTCACGCACACACACAGAGATACTCGCCAGCACACACACATACACAGATACACTAATACTCACTCACGTATTTACTACATTCCTCAGTACTTGAAGCGCCTCCGGAAGTGATGGTTTTCATCTCTGCGGCGGTGCGTCGCGAATTTTGAGAGCGAAAATAACAAAAAGCAAAAAAGGCAAAAGAAGATAAGCTGAAAAAAGAGCTAGTTGGAAAATGCTGCCGAAAATTATTTAAAGTTTTCATTGGCCAGCGCAAAACTACAAAATCGGGCAGCCGGTGTTGAATAAGAAAACGTCGTAGTAGTATATTTCTTCCTCTTTCAGTATTTTTTTTTGCTGTGCGTGTGTTAAACTCAGTTCTGATTCTTATCTGATTATCACGAATTAATAATAATAGTCAATAAAATACTAGAAATTTTCCAACCAACATTTTTGGCATGTGCTGTGGTGTGTGTGTGTGCATTTGTGAGTATTGAAAAAGTGGAAAGAAAGAAAAAGGAAGGAAAAAATCAGGAAAAGCAGCTGAAGAATGCGCAGCAAGCGAAATACCAGCGATTTGGGCCTATTGCAGCGCACCTGCATTGTTGGCGGAAAATCGGTGAGCTAATAGAGAGAAAAACACTCACTCAAAATGCTATAAAAAGTATAGAGGAAAACATTTACTCATTTGTATATATTTAGTTAATATTAAGCATTAATAGAACATTTACTTGGTAATTAATGAGAATGAGAAAATATGAAAACACAAACTTATTGATCATTAATTTATGTGATTTGAAATATTTAATATTGTATTATTATTCTGTATATATAATATAATATTTTAAATATTTTTATTCTTGTTCCTATTCTTATATCTCCAATCTTGAGAAAAAAATATGATATCTAGATATCTCTTCTAAAAATGTAAAATCCGTTTTACAATAAATCACCTTACATTTGAAATCTATTCGATAAAAATGGTTCAAAATATGCTTTAAAATTAGCATTCATAAATATTTTAGGTGTATTGCAGTTAGGACTTAGGGATCCACTGCTTTTCTGTGACACAACTGTAAATTTTTCTGTGCCCGGTGCTTCCTAAAACAAGTAAAACAAAATACAATTAAATTTTAAAGCTTTAACTAAGTATAAGATAAGATTTTTGGAGTACATTTCCCAAAATTCAAAGACAAACTATTAAAAACGAAATGTCAGAACTTCAGAACAAAAAAAGTAATAATAACAAACATATTAAACCCAAAGTTTGGCCTTAATTCAATTAATTTGTGTTTAGACGCACAACAACAACAACAAATTCCATTCATTGCTTTGCCTGAATATAATAATTAGACGGGCGCAGAGTGTAGCGCTCATCCGTCCCTTTCGCTCCAATGGAGTTTGCCAATGGGGCCAACACATGCGCGAGAGAGTCGGCGAGTGGGAGAGCTGGGGCAAGCTGGTTGAGAGAGCGAGAGCGAGAGGCAGTCGCCAGCCGACTCGTCTCGCTGCTTTCCCTCCCCCCTCTTTTTCAAGCTGCTGTCTGGCGTTTTTTTTCTGCTTCTGGGCGCCTGTTACATTCTGTAGACTGCAGCGTCATTGCAGCGACG
Organism: Drosophila truncata; assembly: GCA_008042515.1. NCBI lineage: Eukaryota > Metazoa > Arthropoda > Insecta > Diptera > Drosophilidae > Drosophila > Drosophila truncata. Next base: position 210,637 of record VNJQ01005823.1, on the reverse strand, counting down.
CTGTGGTATTTATCGTTTTTTGTTATACTCATGTATACTCTTAACAGCAACTTTATTCGATTCAAATTCAAATTTCACAAAACGTGTGACACGCCAAACGTAAAATGCAAAGCAAAAAACCGAAATACGAAAAACCGCAACGAACTTTAACTTTAACAAACTGTGCACCAGTGCCTCTCACTCTCGTTCTCTTTCTCGCTCTGCCTCTTTTTCTCTTTGGCAAACCACCTACATACATACATGGGGGGATACAGTGGGGCAAGAGAGCAAGAGAAGAAGAGGAGCCTGCTGTTGATTGTTTTCACCGGCCACTGGGGGCGCTAATTTGCCTTATGCGATGCGGGGCTCCCACAGCCCATAAAATTAGTGTGTGTGTACAGTGAAGGTTAACGAAGAAGAAAAAATAAATAGATAATTAAATTAAACATCAATTTCCTAAACAGTAAAAGTAATATATTTAGCCAATAAAATTAAAGAACATGGAAGTAAAATAAAGTCAACTAGAAACAAGAAAAGAATTAATATTAAATAATAATACTAATCGCCCTGCGATGATAGGCAAACCGTTCAAGCGATGACAAATATGCCTTATTTTGCCAACCAATTAACATGACTTATACGAATAATCATTGTGTATTCCTCCAACACAACCCCCCCTCATTCTGGCCTTACCTAGTTATCACTTACTATATGTTACATATGTACATATTTTCGGTTGCTCATTTCTCTTTCGAAATCGCCGAGAACATTTGCACTGCATTGTTGCTATTTTGGTATGCCTGCCTGTCTTGTCCCCCCCACTCCCCCCACTCGCTGGCCGTGGAATTTTTGTAATTTTTTTTCGGTAGATTCGCCTGCTAGCTTTTTCTTAACACCCGGTATTTCGCATATGCGACATACAACAAAATACACCCCTACGTGTTTGCTCATAAATCGGGTGTAGGCAAATATATCGTCTGTTTATTCCAGGGCTCATAATCGTGTAAGCCGAATAAAATAAAATACTAAATACCGAAGCCGAAACGGCAACATAGAGTTTAATTTTTCCCCCAACATTGTCATTAAGAGCTTTACGTACTCCTAACGGCAACTGAAACGAAACACGGCAGATGGGTAAGGGAGCGTGGCGAAGAAAGAGAGAGCGAACCGCTTGCAGAGCAAATTATAGTCGGTGTTTGTGTGCGAGAGAGAGAGAGAGAGAGAGAGAGAGAGTGAGTGCAAGCGTGGGAGTAAGTGCAAAAGCAGTTTAGGGTTGCCATGTGTTTAATTTACATATAGTAAACTTATATTAATAGTGGAGCATTTACGAAATATTTTGTTTTGTAATCTAGCATTAAAAATATAAAAATAAATAGAATAAAATATAATAAATAAAATTAATCAATAAATTAATTTAACACGTTTACACCAAGGTTTCTATCAATATTCCTTTTTGCTCGCAACCCCAGTGAGCTGGCAACTCTGGCATTCGTTTTACTCTCTCGGTAATATGTGCCTGTCTCGTTTGCTCGCTGGCCCACATCCCACAAGCGGTCAACAATTCTCCGCTTCTCTCTCTCTCTCGTTCTCCGATTCTCCTGCTCTCTCGCTGTTTGCCTGTTATATTGGCGGTTAGACGCGCGCGTCAGGTAGAAAACTTGGCAAAAACGTATCGACTCGACATCGGCAGACGGTCACTGCTTCCTATTTTCTATTCTCAGCGGTGGTTGTTTGTCTGGTTAATATTTTTTTTCCTCATATTTTTATGGTTTGCGGTGTTGAGAGTTTGGCTGCTTATCAGCCAGCGTCAAGTTTATCGATTTTTTTTCTTACGTCTCTGGCCGTCTATCTCTTGGTTTCTCCTCTGCTCTTTCTACACTCGTCGCCATTCGGTTGTACAGCTCGTTTCCCCCCATCTTTCCATTAAAACTGCTCTCCCTCTCTCTCTCTCTCTTGCTTACCGTTGAACTGCTCACTCGCTCTGTTTTTCCCCTCTCACGGGCATTGGCATTCGCTGTTATGGTTTCTGTGCGCCTGTTCTTTCCCTCGAATATCGAATCTCGATTTTCGATGAGATTTTGTTACGAACAAGCGTATCCGTACCATAAACCCATCCCCCAGTTCATACTTGAAAGCCGTGGCCCCTTCAAAAATTATTTATTTATTATACGGATTACAAATGCCTCTTCAACAGAGTGCAAAAATGTAAGGGAACAAAAAATTCAGACGGTTCAGGTCTGGAATTCTTCGCAACGGTCGTCGCTCTCACCTTCACCACAAGCACAAGCACAGGCACAAGCACATCAACATCTCTACTACATCCATCCCATATCCATATGTATAGGAGTGTGTAAGCCTCACCACACACGACAGCTGGCCGTCTCACTCGCCCGCCTTGATTTCATCATTTACCATATTTAATTCCATTTAAATGAAAATGAACTCAAACCAATTACCCCGACAACAAGAGGGAGAAAGAGCGAGATAGATAGACTATGTCTCGTTCCGAGCTCCGATTCCTAAGGTCCACTTCTCTATAAGTATGTTAATATGTACATACATATATATGTATGTATGTAAGTACGCAGCCTGTGTGCCCCAATATTCCGGGGCAGACTTCTGGCAGACAGACGACGTGCAAGCGTCCCGCCATGCAGCCAGCAAATGAAGTCTGAAGTTGATAACACGCGAGCGACTGGCAAACTGGCAACTCACTCACCGGCCAAACCAGCAACTCCAACAACACCAACAATACGTATAACACCAACAATAACAACCATACTAAAGAGAAAAGCAAAGCAAGAAAAAACAAAAAACAAAACAAAAACAAAAACACACGGCAAAAGCAAAAAAAGGCAGCGACGCTGGCAGAACGACAACGGCAACGAACCCCAACATTTCATCAACAACAAGAACAACAACAACCACAACCACAACAGATTCTACAACACCAACAACAACGGGGGCAACAGAAACAACCGCCACTCAACAGTCAAGTGCTTGGCTTGTGGCCCAGGCAAAAAGCAGCGTGGGAAATATTTCCCATACACAACTGCAGGGCACATAGGGAACGAAATGTAATGGATTTTGGATTGTTTAATACCCTGGAATTAAATAATTCTTCTTTATGGACTTGTATTTTACTTTTCTATTTATTGTTTTTAAATTTTACCCATTTTACTTATTTATTTAAGCTTATTTGGGGATAAATGTAATACTTCCTTGTGCAATTTATTTTATTTTAATTATAATATCCTAATTTTTTAATAGAGTTTTTAGGATTTTCAAGATTAAGAATAAATGAATGGCCAGATCTAAGATATAAAAAAAGATCTCAATAATATTTAGGTAAAGCCCAGTCAAATTCATAACCAACTCTTAAATCTGAATTTACAGGGTATTAAAAATCGGCGAGAAAATCAGCAGCTAGAGCAAACTAAAAGCGAAAAGCAAAACGAAACGACGGACGCCGACCGACAAAATTGCAAAGCTCTCAAACTCAATGTGCGCGCGCCCCCAAAGCGGAGCAACCGTTGTTGAGCGTGGAGCGATGAGCGTTGAGGGCCGAGCGCGCTGAATGAATGCTCGAGCAAACGATAACACCAACACCAGCACACCTCGCGCACACAATTACACCAACAACAACAACAACAACACACACACACACAACACCCGTCATAAAGAGACAGAGTCACGAACACGGACTGACCCTGCAAACAATATTGGCGATTCTACAATCGCCGGTCGCCAGGAAGAGTCTTCTGGGAGTCGCGGAGGCGATTGTTGGGAGACTTATATACGAGGATCGCCAAGAAGAGCCTTCTGGGAGTCGCGGAGGCGATTGTTGGGAGACCGTATACGGGGATCGCCAAGAAGAGTCTTCTGGGGGTCGCGGAGGCGATTGTTGGAAGATCAATCTTCCAAGCGATCATTTGGCGATCAAATGGCGATTTTTAAAATATTTTCAAAGTGAAGGAAAAGAAGGAATATAAGTTGAAGCCCCGGTTAGATACAAACTATTTTCGACAGTCTTCCGGAAGTCGCGGAGGCGATTGTTGGAAGATCAATCCTCCAAGCGATCATTTGGCGATCAATTCGCGATAGCGATATTATTCTTAGAGTTCTCGGTGTTAGAGTCAGCGTTGCCTCAGTAGCCGAGGTGGTAAGCGGACGGTCTGTGAATTCTTGGGACCCGGGTTCGAGTCCTAGCCGTGACGAAAAATGTAAGTAGGCTTTTATTTCCGATTTCTTTCCTAGTTTAAATGATTTAATAATAATATATATCTCTATAATTACAGAATTAAATAAAAATTATTTCAGATCGAAACTTAGTCTAGTTGGGAATTAATAAGGTTTAGTTTAAAGAGCTAAGGGAATAATTAATTATTTAATTTTATTTCAAGCCTAATCGAGATTGAATCAAGAATCTTTTGGTCAGGCTAAGCCTAAAAATGTAATTCATAAATATAAAAGAAAAGAAAAAAAAACTCTTATACTCTTCTAAATCTCTTTTTGGCGACTCTTCCGCGACTCTTCTGGAAGACTCTTCCGCGACTCTTCCAGAAGAGCCCCAGGCGACTCTCGGCTTCTCCCAACGGAAGATCAGAAAGCGATCAGAATGCGATATCGCGGGCGATCAAATTAATCGCCAGGAAGAGTCGCCGGCGACTCTTCCGCGATAGAAAATGTTTGCTGGGGACAGGCGAGGAGGGTCGGTCTCTCACACAAATCCGAAAACCAGAACACATGATTAGCCTAGTAAAACGAGCCATAGGCAGCCACCAACAAAAACAACAGCAGTTCATGGGGGATGCTGTTGTTGGGGGCGGAGAAAGAGATGCAGGGAAGCCAAGCTTCGGGGACTTGGACTCTTGCCGATAGCACAGTGTGCTCGAACATTACACGAGAGCTTTAAAATAGGCAGTAGACGAGTAAATCGAAGAAAAGATAAAGTCCACTCGCTTAGTATCTGCCACAGAGATGGGAGATTGAGATACAGATTTATATTAAAAATAAAAAATAAATTTATATATATCTTCCCACAAGTAATCTTTTCCAAATGTCTGAAGAACCTAAAAACATTTCTATTATCATTGTAGTGTACTCATTTTCCTATGACTGTTTAATTTCCATTTTTATGTGACCAAATATTAATTTAATGACCACAAGGCGCTAAAAATATTATTAATTAGACCGTTGGAATGATATTCAAATCTAGAATATATTTTCTACAAATCTTATAAATAATTGCCGAACAAAGAGCGCGATAGAACCGCTAGCGTTGATGCCAAGAAAACAACTAGATAGAATCTGAATCCGTTCCCAGTCGCAGGCACTTTGACCAGTTTTTGTCTAGCTTCGTGAGCGATCTCTGTGAAAAAGCTAATGCCTCAAGTGTTTGATGTGAGGTTAATATTTTGAGCAGCATGCGATTGAATACTTTAAAATTTTCATTTATATGGCCTTCTTAAAAAATTAAAAGATTCTGTCATTCCTTAATGCTTAGCAACCTCTATTGTCTGGCTTAACAGCCGAGATCCTTAGAGACCCTAATAAGTATGCTACATATTTACAATGTTGACCCACTGTGCTTATCTGAAAGTTTTCCTTGCCGCTGTGCGAGAAGAAAAAAAAACCGGTTGCACTGTTTACCGACATTTTCCGCTATGTTGCTAGAGAGAGTGAGAGAGAGTGTCTGCAGTTTGTTAAAAAAAAGGGGAGGCATTGGAGGTCTGACAGGGGACTGGGAGCACACCAGAGAAAGAGAGAGACAGAGAGCATGAGCCGCTAAGGAAGGTCGTCGTGTTGTTGTTGTTGATATTTCGTTGTCGGCACTCCGAACAAGTGCGCTCGTGTTGGGGATCCAATGTGTGTGAGAATGTGAGAGCGCGTATGTGTCTGGGTGTTGGTGTCGCTGCCATAACCGGAAGGTCGCCTTTACCACAACATTTATTATGGAAAATCGCGTAATCCCTGTCGTATCACATTTTTTTCTTTCTTTCTAAGAGAGAGCAAAGAGAGAGTCCGGACAGGGTGAAGGTGTGTGAGAGTGTGTTTGTTTGTGTGTGTGTGTGTGTGTGTAGGTGAGGAAGATAGAGGCATGGAGAAGAGGGGCGCTTAGTCCTCTCGCTTGGTTTCTTGGTTTTATTTTTAGCAGACTTCAAACTTGTTGCAAGTTGCTCGCGTGTTTGATGTGCGAACTCTGTGCAAACTTTACTTTTTTTGTGCCTGCCTCTTCCTTTTTTGTATTTTTTCTTCTTTTTCTCTTTGTTTTTCCCCCATCTTTGCTTGGCATTAAAGCTCTCGGGGGCCATAATTTCTGTTATGGCACTCGCTGATTAAATGAAAGGCGGCGTTTTGCACTCATTCCAATTGAACGACACGGCGACGGTACTCGCTAGAAAAAAATTAAAGGATTGTCGTTAATTTGCTGGTTAAATTAAAAAAAAAAAAAAAAAACCAGATAGATTAAATATTAAATTTGGCTCTTTAGGATCCTTAATAATAAATTTAAAATTGTGCACTATGTAAAATATATCCTGTAAATCAATTATGCTATAATGCACTCCCTTTATAAAAAGGGTTGTCGTCAATTTGCAATTAAAAAAAAATTACAAATGTAAAGTTACATTTTGTTTGCAAAAAAAAGGGTTAAATAAATAACTTAAAATATAGTTATGGCAAATGACTTGTCTTATATTGGATAATAAATATTTTAGTTACTAGTCAAGACAGAGTTGCATCTTTCAATCTTCTATTTCGTCGCTTCTACTGACATTCGCGTTAAGATCTTGGGTATCTCGACTGTTGCTTTCTTAATTGTTTTTTGTTTGTTTTTTTAATTTCAAAAGTTCAGAATAATTTTAAGTAATCCGAAGCAGAAGATTAAATTCGGTTTAAGGGGAAATTAAGCATATTTTGTGCTTAAGTGATTCTTGGGCTTTTACCTGACACATTTTCTCATTTTCTTGCATATTTTTGGAGCTTTTTCTGTCTATTTTTTTCTTCTTTTTTTTTTTTGCGAACGTCTCACTTTATTTTCGGATTGAGCTTTGGCGTTTTTACCTTTCGGCACACACCCTTCCATTAAAAAAAAAATATCCCACACATACACACACACACACATACAGCTGCAAAAGTTTTCCAGTTCTGGGGACTTTTGCCGATTTTCCAATGCAATTTTATTTGATGCAGGGGGAGGGGGTGGGGGTTGGGGCACCGTGTGGGCGTGGTATTGGTGTGTGTATATAATTTGTGTGTGTGTGTGTGTGTGTGTTTGTGTGTTTTATTTTTCTGCCTTCCTTTCCCATTTTTTGTTTGTTTTTCCTTTCTTGTATGTTTTTATTTTTGCACCAACCAGCTGGAACATGGAAAACACACCATAGGATTTTCTTGCTGGAAAATGTCTCTGATGCGGAGCTTTCCCGGCTCTCAAGTTGCATGTTGCACGCGTGTGTGGCTGCCCCTTGACCCTACACCCACACCCATACCCATACACACACGCATACACCCCCCACATCTCCTCATGTGACCCGAACACGAGCCTGGATTTGTTACCCGGATCCGGATTCCATCCGTAGTCTGTAACCCGTTACCCGTAGTCCGGGGGCCCCATAGTGCCATCGCTGATGATTTGCAAAGTGGATTTTGTGTATTTGACGATTGTTCGACTTGTGTTGCTGCTGTGCATTCATGTTGCCAGTTGCTGGCTGCTGTTGCTAGTAGCTGGTTTTTGCCCAAACTGGTTACTGTTGTTGTTGGCCTGACTGCAGTTGTCCACTATATTCCTCATCTCCCTCGCTCTCTTTCTCTCCATCTCTCTCTCTCTCTCTCTACATCTGCAGCTGTCTCTTTCTGCTAATGCTGCTGGTGTAAACCCTTTTCATTTCTTGTTAATTTTTACAACCGATATTCAGAGGGTACAAAGTGTATTATTAGTTTAAACCAGAAGGTAGAAATGTAAACCATAGTTTCTATATTTTTTATTAACAACTTGACCTCGGGCTGGCAAAAATAGGAAAGTTTCCTAAAATACTTATTTAAAAAATGTAAAAAATAAATAAATAGCTTGAAATTTTACCTAATTCTAGGCATCATTCAGTCCAGTCGTGCTGGGTACATATGTCAATTTTTCCATCTATCCAGTATCTCAGTTTTGAAGCTATCTGAAACATTATAGATGGTATTCTATATATCCTCAATGATCTGGACCCATAAACTATATCATATAGCTGCCATTAAAATGATCTAACAATTTTAGATCAAAACTTAATTCTTGTAAGTCTATAATACTTTTTATATTCTTTCAAACAGGACATTTATATACTATTTTAGACTTTCGATTTAAATTTTATAAATTTCATATGGTGTCATAAGAACGATATGGAAATTTGAAGAAAAATTTGCTTATTTTTAATATATTTTTAAGTAAATGAAATGATTGTTGATAATAATTTATAATTGTATTAGATTTATATTTATATTCTATTAGATATTTCAACCCACAGATATATGTTGGTATTTTATATGATTTTAAAACATTGCAGTAAGAATTTACATAAAGCTATATTTACTATAATATACCTAAGTGTTTAATATGATTCCCTCAACCAAAATGGATAGATTTTTTGATGATGCAATTGCCAACTGTAAGGGTATAAAAATGTAGGATATTTTTTCTATTTCTATTTTTGTAAGAAAGATTTTTAAAGTGTTTCTTGATCCCCAAAGTTTATAGATAAAACTTTAAGCCATTATAGGTTTTTTATTATTTCAATTTTATTATTTCATCGTTGTGTAGAGTTTACAAACTTCCCTATTGAAATTCTTAAATCTTTGAAGTACCTTGGGCATTATTATTATTAGCTTAAAATACCAAGTGTATGAAAATCTGAGCATCGTTTGTTGGAGCATCCATCGCATATCGCATATTGGTCGGTGGAGGGGTGTGGGGGCCCCCCCTTTAGATTTTTGGTCTATGTTCAGGTACATATACATACATATATACTGGCAGTGGGTACTTGGGGGTACTGCGTATGTATGCGGCATATATACATACATATATTGTGTGTACATATGCCCAACACGAGTACTGTACACAAGTTTTGCAGTCCATTTTGCTACACTTAAAGTGCGCTTGTTGCCGTTGTGTGGCAGGCAGGCAGGCAACATCTTCTTGGTGTTGTTTTTGGTGTTGTATGTGCGTGCGGAATATTATGCGCCGCGCACTGAACACTGAACACTGAACACACTGGGCTTTATATACATATATATATATATATATATATATCTATATATAATATATATAGTGAGAGAGAGAGAGTGAGATATATACACACAATCCCATCTATAAACGACGCATGCCGCGATTGCGATGCGATGCGACGACGTTGCTGCCGTGATGATGTTGGTGTTGTTGTTGGTATTGTTGTTGTTGTTGTTGATGTTGCGTCGTCTCGTGGTTGTCGTTGTCGGCCACTTCATCATCGACAAGCAGCAGCCACCAGCATCAGCACCAGCACCAGCATCAGAGCAGCAGCAGCAGCAGCAGCAGCAGAAGCTGAAGCAACAGCAGCAGCAGCAGAGGGACAGGCTGTTGGCTAAAACAAAGCAGAGGCCCCGGACCTCGGCCGACAAAAAGGACGACTCCCTTGTGCCCCCCTTTCCTTTCACCTTGTCCCCCCACATTATGCCACATCCCAGGCTGCTTCGAGATTACCCTCGAAAGTGCCAGAATATTGGCATGATGAACCTAGGCCCCAAGGATGCTGCCAACTTGACTAATTGTAATGCAATTCCAATGCTAAGCGATTGGTGGTAAAAACAAAACTATCTAGATATGGTTTAACATCAACGTTGATAAAATATATATCTTTAATTTATTATCTAATCCTCTAATTTTTTAGTTTCCTTTATACTTTTTTTTGAGGCACAAAATCCCCGAAAAAATACTTCAACGCCACATCCTTAAGTTTTCTACAACAAATCAAGAGTGTTTGGCAACGTTCACTATCTAACCACCTCTCTCAAGATTTTTCATTATAATTCCATTATAATCTAACTAAATCTAGATAATTTTATAGTTAGTTCGTATATCTTGTATATATTACAATTATACAAATATTCAAATTATTATTATAAAAAACAAATTATACGTATATTCTCTGATATATCTTAATAGTGAAGTATCTTTATCTTTAGGATCTATAATATTTTGTATATTTAGCTAAAGAATCTTTAGATCTTTTATAGGTATTTTGTATATATTACAAAAACAATTATACAAATATTTAAATTATTATTACAAAAACAAATTATACGTAATTTCTCCCATATATCTTAATAGTGAAGTATCTTTAGCTTTAGGATCTTTAATATTTTGTATCTTTAGGTCAAGAATCTTTAGATCTTTTATAGGTAATTAAGCACTTCGATACTTAGGTACTTTTTATTTTGTATCCTCGCGAATGTGTATAAGTAACTATGCAATCCTTGGGCTGCAACGCAATTGTTGCCACCTTGGTGGTTCTTCTTCTTCTGTGCTTGCGTGAAGAGCGAGTTGGATGGATAGGTGGATACATGGCCAAGATGGATGCGATGCCAAAAGTGTGTGTGTGTGTTTGTGTGGGGGAGCAGTAAGAGGAGGAGGCGGAGAATGAGGGCGAAGAGTAACCACGATGAGGCCGCGAACCTGGCGACGAAAACTGACTGAAAACGATGCGAAATGAGTGAAGTTAAGCCTCCTCCCCGTGTTTGGAGGGTTAAAGGACTGCGACAGCAACTGCAATTGCGGTCAATTAAATAGTTCTGGGTTTATATGAGGTGTGAAAATAAAAACTAAATAATGAAAAAGTTATAAATCTATGGTAAAGGTATTTTATAAAATATTTAAGGATTGTAATGAGAAATAATATTTATAGTTTTTATTAAAATCAGTTTTTTTTAATAAAAAAAACTTATTTTCTCTTAAATGAAATTTTAAAATAATTTTTCTGCATTTTTACTTAATTATAAATTTATTATATTTATTGTTTTATAACATTTCATATAGAAATCGTAAAATGTAATATTGTTAGCCTTTTTGTGGTGCCGCCCTATTGTCTTCACCGCTGCTGTCTTGCCCTGGACCTACACAAAAAAAAAAAGAAAAAGCAAACAAGGTTTTGCGAAAAAAAATTGGTGTACGCGAATGGGGCACGACGTCGCTGCTGACAGCGCTGCAAGCGTCTGCGTTGGCATCAGCGCCGCTTACGCATTTCGAAGTTTTTAGCTAAGTTGGCGTCGCTGCACTCTCATTTGTGTGTGTGTGTGTGTGTGTGTGTTTGGCAGGCGCTTTGGGTTTGTGTGAGTGAGTGCGTTTAAATTGAAAATGCGGCTAGGCGAAAATGGTAACCACCCCTCCCCGCAGCCGCCACTGTCGCCCCCTCTAGGTCGCTTGCTCCCTTTTCTGCATGCAAAGCAGCGACGTTGCCCTCGACAGCGGCCGAGGGGACAGAGACAGAGAAAGGCAGAGGTCTAACAGAGAGAGCGAGAGAGGGAGAGAGCAAAAGGGGGAGAGACAGAGACGGTGCGAATGAGAGAGGGTTGGCTGAGGGTGTGCTGTTCGAGAGGGAGGGGTGAGGTGAGGTGAGGTCAGAGAGAGAGAGGCGAGAGCAGCATCAATTCAGTTTCGGTTTCAGTCGCAATTCAAACGCCATCAAAATCAAAACGGTAACGAAAAACAACAACAACAGAGATAAAAGTAACAACAAAATAATATAATATAACAAACAAAAAGCAGCAGTAAAAAAATCAGCCAATAAGAGTAACACCAGGTCGGTCTAAGTGAGCAAAGAAAATCTGCAAAGCCAAAGCAAAACAACATAAAAACAAAAAAACCGATTCACAACAAGTTAAAATACAAAAACAAAACAAATAAAACTCTTAAAAATGCAATAAATAAAGAAGCTAGCTGACATGATATTAATATAAAATAAATTAAAACTAAAAAGTATTTTTCTTCAAACAAAATGAAAAATGTAGCAGTTGTTTTTTTTTCTGTGTGTGTCGGGAGAAATAGGAAACGAAAGAGAGTATTGTTTAAACAATTGAAAGACAACAACAAAGTGTAAACACAGAGAGCGGTGCTATTTTTTTTTTCAAGTGTGCCTTGTGTAATTTTGTGAAAAAAATCTGCAATAAACCAAAGCAAAACACAGCAAAATATAAACGAAAGAAACGAAAGAAGAGGTGTGCAAATTTCTAAAGAGAAAGATACAAAATGTGGGCCAAATTCTATCACTCTTTTTCTCACAATAAAAAAAAAATACGTACAAATATTAATAAATAATAAATAAAATAATAAGAAATAAATATAAAACATTATTAAATAAAATATATAGAAAAGAGAGATTATCCCAAGTTATTTAATAAAATGTATTTCCTGATAAAATTGTATCTTCCCCACAAATTTAAGAATTTATTTCTATGCAGTTTACTTAAAGTAAAATATTTAAAGCTAAGAAAAAGCCTTTTTTTTTTAACAAAATTTGCATTATTTTGATTTTTTAACATTTATTTTCATAGATCAACCCGAATTCACCTTTGCTTAATAGAATAAATGCAAAAATCACAGGTATATTAAAAGGTAAAATAAGAGAAACCCTTTTTGAACACACGGACAAATTTTAAAAAGGCAGCTGCAGAAAAATTTAACAAAAAAAATGCCGAAATAAAAGATAAAACAAGTAAGAAAGCTACGGTCAGTCGAGTGTGCTCGACTAGACTTTACCCCAGTATCTGAAGTTCCAAGAATTAATTAAAAAGAAAAGTTAGCTAGGCCTCAGGCCTCATATTTTGCCATAAATTATCAATATATTCATATTTTCTGCCATCCTTGGCTGCTACCAATTCCTATATACCCTTGTATCTTATGGATAATGGGTAAAAAATGTGCTCAAAGCTTTGCTTTGCCTTTGCTTTTATGTTTGTCTTTTGTCGCTTCTTCTTTATCCACATCTCCTCACCCATTTCTTTTTTTAATTGTGTGTGTGTGTGTATATATATATATTTTTTTTCTTCCTTTTTTGTTTATTTTTGCTAAATAAAAAAGTGTTTATAAATGGGCCTGTGTATGTAAATGGTATCTGTGTATCTATACCTTGTAGACCGAAAGTATCTGTGTATCTGCGAGCAAGTCTTGAACAAATCACGTACAAAAAAGAGCAAACCCTTAAAAATGGAAATGGGTTGTTAGCGAATTTTTCAATTTCAAATTCAATTTGCAAAAAGATTTGGGTTATAGGAGTTAGGATTTATGTATATTGTGATAGTTGAATTTTCCTATATTTTACTCAGAAAAACATATATTTTGCAAAAGAAAAAATACTAATGTAAAATTTGTAATATTCAATACATTATTTTTGCATCCCAATTCGCTCAACTTCTGTGCCTACTGTAACTTGTATCTTTTTTATTCAACGCAAGATAACGGTTCGGCGATCTTGTCTCGCTGAAAAAATACATATATATGTACATATATATGTATATCTCTGCAACTGATGGATGGATACACACACAGAAATTGATATTGCCCCGCAATTAACATGGCCAAGTAGCTCTTGCTCTCCGACTTTGTATGGGTGTTGTTGCTGACTGCCAATTGTTGTTGTTTTTGTTGTTGTTTTCGATTGTAGTAATGTTGGTGGTGGTGGTGCATTGGCATTGTTGTCAACTGTCTACGACCGACAACAACAACAAGAAAACCGACCGAGCCACCAAAGAATCGAGTGAACTGAACTAAACTGAACCACAGAAACAGAAAACAGAGTCTCTGCCTTCATCGCAAGGAGGCTACAGTGAACACTGTGTAGCGAGTTTTAAAATGAGAATATTTCGAAAAATTTCGGAAGGAAAAGTCGGAATATGTCGAGAAATTTGCAAAACTCATTTAAATTTTTATAAATTTTAATATATCTACGTAAAAAATATCAAAAATATCGAATCTAACAGTAATATATCGATATTATCAATATTATCTGAACATTTGTATTTATTTCTACTTTATTATATTGTATATTTGATTTGCCCGATTTTTTCTGATCAAATATCGATTTGTAACGCTAGAATATGGAACATTTTAAAGAGTTTCGCTTTAAATATCGATGCAGTATTTATAATTTCAAAATATAAAATGTATCGAGATATTCCTGTTATAATAATAATTTTTTTTTTTAAATAGTTTTGAACATTGAAATATTTTCTTGTTGTTTTGTGTCCTCACTGTACCTTGGTTGATTCATTCAACAAGCCTCAGCGTTGCAGATGCTTTTTTCTTTCTTATTAGAATTAAAACACAAAACTCCAGATACACAAAGAGGGGCAGGGGGGGGTTTGAACTAAATTTTCCGGCTTTGTCTCGTTTTTATATATATATATTTTATTTTTTTTTTTGCCATTTGCTTTCGACTTCGTTGTCGTGGCGAACTCGAACTCGAACTCCGAATAGGAATCCGAATCCCAATCCGAATCGAAATTCGAATTTGACTCGAGTCCGAATTCGGCGCAAAATGAGCCAGAAACTATCAGAGAAAAGGTGTGTGTGCTTTGACGGGGGGTGTGTGAGGGGGGGAGGGAGGGGCTTAATCGGACTCGGGGAAAAAAATAAATAAATAAATAGAACTCAAACGGCTGAAATTTGTCGGTGACATCACACACCCATATATAGTAGATGCAAATACATTATATATTAATTTGTAAATAAAGCAGTATATAGCACACATGTCCGTCCGGGCATAAACCGATTCGGGTTGTGTATACATAATTTTTTTTTCTCGTGCTATTGAAGTCAAAAAGGCAAACAGCAAATGTGAAATATATATATGTATGTATGTTATAGTATGTACCTCTCTCGGAGCTTTATTTAATTAATTTCTTACTTCAAGAACTAAACGCCACGAAAGCTAATCAGTTAATCTGTTGTACAAACAAGTGGCTGGCATTTTCGACTTGTTATCTGAATTGATATAGTCCCTGTATAGTTTGAAGTTTACCAGACTCTAAATAAAATATAAAATAAAAATTAAAATGAACGTTAGATCAGAATTGAGCATTAATTATAACGAAAAGTGCTAGAAAAAAGTCTTTAATTAAATTTAAATGCTATATTTTCTTGAATGTTTACTTTAATCAAATTCTTCTATTGAAAAATAGCCCTTTTTAGGTTTGATAAGTAAAATCAAGAAATAAATAACAAAATTAGTAATACTGACATCTTAAAATATCCTAAAAAAACACTTAAAATATCCCACAAAACAAAAGAATATTTTTCTAAGCTTCTATTTTTTTCAATAAATAAAAAAAACGGAAACGGACGCATCGATATAAATTGGAGTTATCGAAAAAGTGTCATCTCTCTGTTTATTCATCGCTAATGTCGATAGACCATACGATGTGTTTTCGTTGTAGGAATTTTAACTGGAAAGTAATTTTTTATTCATAAATTTAAAGAATTTCTGTTTATTTCATATTTAAAGTGTATATATTTCGTTTTGCAAGGTTTGCAGTCTTCGGGGAATTTTGGTATTTCCCCACCAAGAGAGTTCAGTTCAGTTTAAATAACTAGGAACCACTTTTATGGGCAAAATTCTGTTGAAGTTCTTTTCTCTGCGTTTTTTTATTTATTTATTTTTTTTTTTGTTGCTGTCAACGGTTTGAGACTTATCGGTCTAAAGTAGTTGTTGTTGTTTTTGTGGTTGTTGTGCTGGCTGTGCCGCCGGTCTTCTTCTTCCTGGTCTTGTACAGTGGCGAATATGACTTCAACCGGTTCAATGGTTGAAGCTCGCTTCTCCCCCTCCCTATTTTTCTTTTTCCGTTTTTTTTTCTTCTTTTTTTTTGCCTGTCGCTTGTTTAGATACAGATACACATTATGTACACAAGTTGATTGTTGTTGCCGTTGTGGCCAAACAGATACGGCAATACAGGGGCATATACATATCTATACATATCTATATATATGTACGAATGTACATACATATAACTGAGGGACCAAGTTTCGAAGCCAGCTTGAGTTGCTACTTGATGCCTACAGTTTTCCATTTCATTTTGTACATATCATGTCGATGGAAAAGCACAGAAATACAGTGGACAGTCGCCGAATAAACCATAAATATATATATATAGAAAATAAAAATATATATTAGTTTCATGTAAAATATATTTATATATCGATAACAAGTTGCGATAGTTACGATAACTTAACGACAAATCGATTTAAGTTACCTAAAGTTGATATTTATTGAAATATTTATACTTTAGAATACTAATATTGCAAAAACCTTAAAGAATTGACAGCTTTGTATTGGTTTCTCAACAAAAAAGAAACTTGGAAAATGTTTTTCCCTCTTGGTATTCCTCTTCTGTAGCATTTTTGCCTATTCGCCTCTTGCTCGCTCTCCTTTTCCCACTTGATTCCTCCATTCCCTTATGCATTATTTATTCATGCACTCATTTGCACATGCTCTCTCCAATACCCCCACCATCATCTTTCCCCCCCAATTCCACTTGACATTACCCACTCATTTCTGTTTTTTTGTCTCTTTTTTTCCCCCCCATTTAATTTACAAAATCAAGTAAGAAAAAAGCTAGAGTCTAAATATGATCGAAAGTAAGGATACCCAGCATAACTTTTATTCAAATTTGCAATATTGATACATTTATAGATACATACATGTGTATATATATACTTTTCAGAAAGATATACAGATTATGATTTGCAATACATTTCGGTATCGCCCTTTTGCTGAGTCAGAAAAAATCTCATGAGAAGATCTCAACAAAAAGCACATAAAGCCAGAAAAGTCGAGAATTTCTGAGAGAAGACACAAGAAGAATTTATCATCACATTGACTCATTTTCATGGGCTTTTATTTATGATTCGATAATGCCATTCTGTTTTTGTGACATCAACAATTTTAACGAAACCGAAAAATCGTCACATAATTAATTAACTGGTCAAATTATGATGGCATAGGTTATTTATTGATTTATTGTGCTGAGTAATTCCAGAGGATAATGACTCACTGACATTGACCTTTTACTATATATTGGTAAATAAATATGCCCTGTGGCTTTATGATGGCTATTAAGATATATAAGCTTTAAGCTTTATAGAGTTGGTTAGATCGATGCTGCTGGTGATATATATTTGGAAATATTTAATAATATTTAGCTCCTAATTCGTTTCGGTTTTTTTCTTCCGCCTCTCATAGTCACCAACCCAATTTCCCAAATATCCCCTATTTCTTTCATTTATTTATTTTTTGTTTTTTGCCATGTCCAAATATTGCAATTGCTTTTTGGCATACACAATATTTCCGCCTGACAAGAAGAACAACAAAAAGAGCGGAGAAGAGGACTAGGCGACGATGAGAATGAGAGGAAGGAGAAGCAAAAAGAGGAGGTGGGGATGAAGAGGTGGCGGGAGAGGTGGTGCAGAGAAGGCGGAGAGGAGTTGAAGAGGGGTGAGGGAGGAGGTACAGAAGGACGAGGAGAAAGAGAAGTATAGGAAGCAGGAAAAATAAGAGGGCAACAAATAAGGACAAGAGGGGAAACGAATATAAAGAAGAAGAAGAAGAAGAAGAGGGACAAGTACAAGGATAAGGACATGAAGGCAGAAGAGCTGCAGAAAAATAAGGAAAAGAATAATGCCAAAGGAAGACGTCACAGGAGGGGGCAGGGCAAAGTGGAAAGTGGAAGTCTGGTGAGTGGTGAAATGGAGGAGGCGAAGGGAGGGGTTTTTTTTCGTTGTTGTTTTGCATTTGCTAGTATGTATCTATAATAAATTGTATCTGTTAGAATGTGTGTTGCATAGCCCTAGGTTCCTTATGATTTTATTTATTACATTTTGTTCCTGTTGAAAAATGTGTATTATTTTTATTTTACAATATTTCTTGCTGCGAATTCAATTTTTTTAAGTGCATTCTACTTCTACCTTGAGCCCATTTCAAGTTTAAATAAGCAAACAAAAATAAAATATACAACAAAGAAGCAGTGAATGAAGAAAATCCCAATAAATAATAAAATGAAATACTGGAAATATTAAATAAATACAAAAAATAACAAAATTTAATAAAATTTAATAAAATAACAGTTAAATCAAACTATACAATTGACATAAATAAATAAAGAATAACAGAAATCAAAAACCTATATTTTAATTCAAATAAAGTTGAATTCAGCAAGAAAATAAATGCAAAATAAATAAAAAATCGATGAAAAATCGATAAAAATACAATTAAATGTATTTCAATTAAATTATATACGAAATGGAATTGTTTCAACAAGTGTTTTATGCAAATTGTGTGTTATATTTTATTTTGTTTTTGTGCCATTTTTTCCCACCAGCCACATAAAGGATATAAGAAAATCTATATGGTATTTCAAATAAATAAAAGTGTTTCTACATGTGTGCAATGCAAAATTGGGAATTGCAGGCGCCCAGCTATCAACAACATTACCACCACCATCACATTCACCAACAACAACAACAACAACAACATCAACATAATCATCAACAGCAGCAGCAGCAATTGCAAGTGCAACAGCAACAACAACAGCAAATATTATTATTGCCACAGCAACAACAACATTTATTGTGTAACAATCAAATAATCAATAATAACAATAACAACAGCAGTAATAGTAGTTGTCACAACAGCTATCAAAGTTATACTATATACAACAACAACAATAATAATAATAATAATAATAATAATAATAATAACAACAACAATAATAATAATAACCAACATCTGCCACAACAACAACAACAGCAACTACTGCAACAGAACAATAACAACAACAATCTCGAGGATGAAGTTTATTATTTGTTTTATAAAGATTTTTATGTAAGTTTCAATTTTAACCATGGATTGTATTTGATTTAATTCAACATAAGTTTAAAAATAAGTTACAGAAACTATTTAAAACTTAATAACGTATTAAAACATATTTTAAAAAATATATTAAACGTTTACCTATTTTATTTACATTTTTATAATATAAACAGGGATTACTTCAACAAAATATCCTTAAAAACTGCACAACACATTCAACAACACAGCTAATCTTTTTATGATTTCGTTTAAGTTTGTTTACTTTCGGTATATCATTTATTATTTAGTTAATTATAATTAAATGAATTTATTTATACAGTTTTCACCGCAAAACTAATAAAAATACTATCATTGCTTACTTTTATCAGTTCTTATCTGCAATAAACTATAACAATATTATAAAACTATTCTAATCTTGGGAAATGGGAATTATGATCATTGAGCTGATGAAATACTTTGGATGACAATTATTTTCAGTAGTCATGAATGAGTCATAATAAAAACGGAAAAAGAAACTCTAACCCCTGTAGAAATATATGTATTTACAATTTGCCAATGTTCGATCAGGCACAACGCCGGTTATACCCCCAATTTTATCACCCTTATAATGATATATGTATATATCTGAAAAAACCCTTATGGTTATTTATATAGTGCAATTTGCTGCTGCCTCCGCTGTTCAACTATTTCACATAGAAAATGCATTTCAATGTCAATGTCAATACATTACCTCGTCTTTCGTGTCTCGGGCCTTATAAAGTGTGATATATATGTACACAGTTTTTGTTTCAGGTTCCAAGTACAAAATGGGGGGAAATAATAATAATAATAATAATATTTTCAAACTGGAAGATATTATAAGTATTTTGTATTGCCAAAGCTGTTCCGAACCATTAAAAATTAAGTTTTGGCTACAACAATTTATAATTAAATTTTAAATAATTATTCAATCTTATATTTAATAAATTCATAAAGTTTTTAAAATTATTATTACTATTATTTCGATTGCAAGTGTTTACTTTTTGGACTTCTAAACATATTGCATTTATTGTTATTGTTGCAAGTTGTTTTTTTTCTGATTATTCTCTGTATTCTCTGAGGGGACTGGGAAATATATCTATATATACAATATATATATTGAAGGGGCTGCTATGTAGCGTTGATGTTTTCTTTTCGATATGATTCAATTTCGGTTTGTTCGGTGTGTACTCAATAAGCTTTCGCAATTTTCGTTGGGTTTTATTTTCAAAGTATTTGTTTAGCTAAAAGATTGAATGGGATTTGTATTGGGTTTTTTGTGTGCTAATATTTTTGGGAATCGAATGGATTTTCGCTGTGAAGATAATTAAAATGTGAGGAGATTTGATTGTAATTTATCTGATAATTAAAAGAAAATATAACTATAATAAAAATTGTTTAAATTTTATATTTAAAAACTTAAGCAAAACATCAAACAAACTTTAGTTGCTTTCTTACTTTTTTTTTTGTAGTAAAAGATACTTTTATTATTCAAAATCGAGAAAAGACTTCATAAATATGAAAAATATATATTTAAAAACTTAAGCCAAAATGAAGAAAACTATATTTGCTTTCTTATACTTGCTTTTTCTAGTAAAAGATACATTTTTCCCCCTCTTTTTTCCAAAATCTATAAATCCTCCTCACCATCAGGTGAAAAATAGAGAAAAGTGGCCTCATAGACAAACACAACCGAGAAACGTCATGGAACATTATGGAAATTAAACATGAGCCAAAGGCGGAAATTCTGTATCTAGATACAAAACGTATCCACGTATCTGCGTATCACCGTATCTGCGTATCTGTGTTGTGCTGCTGTTGTTGTGTGCATTGAAGATAATTGAATGAACGTTGTGATTTCGTTTTTGTTTAGGTTTTAGCTAGAGCTAGGCCCTCTCTGAAAGGAATTTCGTGCGATATTTTGCAACCCCAAGAAAAAAGGGCAAAAATATACATTATCTTGCTATATACCTCTCTCTCTGTATATATATTGTATATATATGTATATCCCCCTCCCTTTCGGCTGTTGCGTCTCTGATTTCGCCTTGTCTGGGGAAACATGTTAATTACGCATTAAATGTGACACAGGGCTTACATTTCGGTTTAAGTTTCAGTTGCCTTGCCTTTTTCAATACAACAACAAATAAATTTGATATGAGTATAAATAATAATAATAATAATAATAATAATATAAAACTGCGCATCTCAATCAATTTCTTTTGCGCTGTTTGTTATTTTTTTGTTGTGTCTTGGCCAAACACAATCATCATCATCATCATCCCCCAACCCCTTGAAATACTATTTGCTGGCAGTGTCAACCCCAGATACAAATAGTTGTCGTCATACAATCCCAAGGTGGTGGAATTTATGTGTTTAAAAAAAGGTTTAAAGTTTCAGGTCATTGACGAAAATAAAACTGAGCTAATCGACAAGTGAAAAATGTAGGAGATAAATATCAAAGTTAATATATAACTAACTTGAAGTTGGAAAGGAGGGGAATTTTTTTGAATACAAAAAAGTAGAAAATATACTATTGAGTATAAGATACCTAACTTTACTAGGAAAAACCTTCTAAATATTCTAAATGAAACTAAACAAATACTAAATAAACTTCAAAAGTACTCTCTAACTAAAATTTAATACCAAATCGATTTATCTTCCAAAAACTTAATCAATCCTTTGATCTATATATCAATATATATCTTTTTTTAATACAAAATACTCTATAAAAAAGTAGAAAATATACTATTGAGTATAAGATACCTAACTTTACTAGGAAGTACCTTCTAAATATTCTAAATTAAACTAAACAAATACTAAATAAACTTCAAAAAATACTCTCTAACTAAAATTTAATACCAAATCGATTTATCTTTCAAAAACTTAATCAATCCTTTGATCTATATATTAAACTATATTAACTTTAAAGGATTTGGTATGCCAGGTATTTCATAGTCGAGCACATTCCTCCGCCGTAGCTTTCTTTTTTTTCTCTTCTAGTTCGACAAACATTTCGTGTGAATTTGACCTCGTCCAAGGTGCATATATATTTATTTACATATATTTTTTTTTTGCCTGGTCTGTATGTTTGGGGAATCTGTTATTTTTTCTCCCCTACCTTTTCCACAAAAATCAAAACCCACAACTAACAGCCATTTGTCGAGAGTTGAGATACAAATATGTATGTATATATATCCGTACATAAATACATATCAAATATACCTAATATACAAAAGGCGAGACAATGCAGAAATACATAGGCCATATTTTTCTATATATACGAAAAGGGCAAAGGGGGAACCCAGCATAGGGGCAACAATTTTATTTTATTCGCCATCAGCATCACCTCCCCCGCCCCCTTTCATTAATTCTCTTCGACAAAAAGGCAAAAATCCTTCGAAAGGGATTTAAGAAAATACTGGAAAATACTACGGGTTTAAATTAAAATTTAATAAAATTATCAGCAAATCAAATAAATAAAATAAAAAACTTAATAATAAATAAATTATATAAATTAACACAATTATAAAATTAATAATTAAAATTAAAATTATCATAAAACAATTAAAATTTGTAAGAAAATAATAGAAAACTCGGCAATTGATTTGTTATTTTTTATGAAACCTCACAAGGGTTTAAGGTTTTTTTTTACACACCTTTTGCAACTGGCAAGCTCACTCACAAATACCCACAAAACACAGATACACACATGCACAAGAAATACCCAGAAAAAATGAGGAGCAGCTGCTGCTGCTGAGCGTAAACTGCTCAACTTCGCATAATAATAACCACCGACACACGTACAACACAAAAAAAAAATAAAAAACTGGATGAATATAGAAGGGATTTTAATACAACAAAAAATAAAAGAGGGACACCCGACAATGGTGTCAATTACATAGTGTTTGGGAAGTGCAAGTTTTTAGGTTTACAGGATTTAATTGCGGGGATATGAGGGTCCTTACAAGACCCTCTCTATAAGTAAGAATTTAATTACATAACAGAACTTGAATATTTTTCAATATATTATTATTTATTATTATTAATTATTATTATTTATTATTTATAGAAAATTATTAGATTTGTTGTTTGAGCAGAACTTTAAAAATTCTCAAAAATCCACTTAATTTAAGTGGTCTTCAGGGATAAATTGCACAAGCTATATAAATATATTATATAAATATAATATACATATTTAAATATATTATATAAATATTTATTATATATCAAACACTAGTTTTTAATATAAAAACTAAACTTAAAACTTAAATTGATTCCATTAAAATGACATCATATTTTTTTGTGTCAAGTGCTTAAGGAACTTTCTAGCTTTCTATGGTCCCTTGGTGGGGTCGTCTTTCGAGATTTAACTGTCTTTGAGAACCTTGTTTTTGTAGTAGTTGTTGGTGTAATTGTCCTTTGCTATGCTGTTGTTGTTTGTGTGGTGGCTTCGCGGTCCTTTTTCTTGAAATGAGAAATAAAAGGAGGCGGCGGCGGCAGCAGCAGCGTCGATGACAAGGAAAAGTCTTGCCTTTGTAGTTGTACAGTTGCGTTGTACATATACATACATACATATTCTTTATATTCTGTGGTGTATTCCATTATGTAAATAAGCATATGTCTGCAGTTATGTATACAGTTGTGTGTGGGTAAGCTCTTGCTGCTCCTGCTCCTGCTCCTGCTCCAATCCCTATCCCTGTTCCTGTTCCTGTCCCCTTATTATTACTTACTTTTCCCATACTCTGTGTACTTTACGTGCAAATTTTTCCTGCTGTCGACAGCATTTTTCTTTGGCAGTCAGTCGTTTTCTGTTACTGAATTTTCTTTGCATAGTTTTCCCCAGTTTCCCACCAGTTTTAATGCATTTTATCCGTTTATCCATAGGGTTCTTCCTGACAAAATCAGCCTAGGGATGTTTATCGAGGCCAAAAGTATCGATATCGTATCGATAAAATATCGCTTTTAATAACATGTTGAAAATATTGTAAACTTTTTATATATAGAAATTTAAATATGAAAAAAATAGTTATTTATTAGTATCTTTGCCCGATTTTCTATGTGGAAACTACTCAATCAAGTTTACTCAAATTTTTTATAGATTTTTAATCGGGTTTTATTTTCCTTTAACATCTTTAGCTCTTTCACTATGAATTATTCTCTTATTTTCTTGTTTGTTATTGTTTCTTTGTTTTCCCTGTTGTTGTTGTTTTTTTGTTATTTGCTATTTATATGCAAGCAACGAATATAAAGGAAAAGCCAACGCATTACGTTGACGTCATTCTGAGTTCTGCGGCAGCAGAAAAAATACAAAAAAAAAAGAAGAACAAGAAAGTAGCGCTTACTTGAACAAGTCGAAGTGTCAATACCCTTGTTAGTTATGCAAGTTTTTAATTGGCTTCAAATTTATGAGTGATATTAATTTCAACTTGTCAGTCTGTATTACTTTTTTGGCTAATTTTGCTAAATCACAAAACTCTTGTTGAATTTATAATACCCTTAACAAGAGCGCACAAGGAAGGAAGGGTAAGAAATCGAAGTTGGAAGCAGAACAGACGTCAGCACACAGATTATTTGATTTATAAATGCACTTGGATTGCAAATAGATACAGAAACAGATCTGTACCTCATAGATACATTGACAGATACAGATATGGATACAGATATAACGCGCAAGGGAGATGCCTGACCCTCATATGGCATCACTCACACACACTTGCTTGTAGATCTATAACTGTTGTTATTTAATTGGATTATCATTGGGAAGGCGGCCAGGCCAGCGAACAACAATTCACAACTAGTCACAATTTCCAATTGGACTTCCGACAAAGCAAGACAGAGGGCGAACCGTAGCTTATAAGAATTTCGCGTATAAAGACTGTCAAGATAATGGAAGAAAAATAATGCGAATTAAATGGGAGAAAAAGATAGTAGTTATATATTATATAGTACAAACACTGAATATTGGATATTTAACTAGAAAATATCAGAGTTTTTGGAAATATAAAAGTTTTTGGCTTGAAAATATATAAGACTTTGTACAGATAAATTAAAATATTGCTGAATATATAAGGATATATATTTTTAGAAATATTGATAGACGATTTAAGTGCAGCTAATAAATATTATGAATATAAGATTAATTAAAAGACAAAAATCTATTGGAGTTGGCATAGAAAAATATTAAATAAATACCACAAAAATACTTTGGGCTTTTATACTATTTTTGATAATTTTTTTTGTACTAAATTACACGTGGCTATATATATTTTTTTTATCAAGCAAAGGCATCATTCCATTCATTGCATCGCTCAATGGAATGTTTAATTTGTTGTTGGCTGCTTTCGACATTATCACTATCTTTACCTTTTATTTAGCGTTCTTATCAGCATTGTTTTTGTGTGTTTATTTTAATTATTGGAAATTGCAATTGTTTTATTTTTTTTAATGACAATAAATGTCTATTTTTGTAATTAGCGACAAAGCAAAATCAGTGTCTATTTAAGGTTTTTAATATTATGTGAAAACATTGATGCAGCTTAAAAAATACCAATAAATAAGGCAGTTTTGAGATGTTTTTAAGAAAGCGGAAAGACTGGTGGTCTATCTCTTTATAAAAAAAATATGCATTTACATATATATACTTTAAAAAATATATAAATACCTGAATCTGTCTGTCGGTGGTTGCATTCAAATCCAAAGAAAAATCGTTGAGAAAGGCACAGTTGACAATTGTGGAATTGCGATTGCAATTGGAACTCGGCGACAGAAAACTGAGACGGAAAACTGGTTTTCCTTCCCCACCCCTTGTACTTCTTTTCAGATAAATTCATATATGTATAGATAAAGATATAGGTATATCCTAAGCACATACTCGTACGTATGTAAGAGGTTCAGTTCAATGAATCAAAGTTTCGATTAAGAAAAAAAAAATACCAAATAATAGAGAAGGAAAATTTAAACTCAAACACACATGTTGGCAGGAAAATGAGGAAACAAAAAATTACCCACACACAAATAAAAACCACAATTATATCTCGCATTTATTTGTCCGATTTTGTGCCGCATATTTGACATTTTCATTTATTAATTCGCATTTTATTCTCTGTACTCTTACTGCTCGCTCTATTGCAATTGCAGTTTTTCGCATTTTGCATTCATTGTTTACATTTCATTGTATTTTGTGCACGCCATCAAAATGCAAAAATGGGGTGAAATCATAGCGCACAAACACACACACACAGGTTTAATCGTTTCTATATCGCCGATCTTTGCATCTCATATTTGCTCATATTAAAAATGATTTGCTCAAATCAAACATTCGAGAATAGCTTGAAAAAAAATAATAGCTACACCCAGAATAATTGTAACTAAAATGTATCGATAGGATGAGTTCGATTTTTTATGTATCGACAAATAATACTTCGCTTACCTATTACCTATCGAATTTTAAATAATCGAAATATGTTATATTAACATATCGATAATAATATTTAAATTAAACAAGAAAGGAAGCTAACTTCGGCTTACCGAAGTTTATATACCCTTGCAGATTACAATTGAGCTATGTTATTAAAAACGAAATTCTAAAATAACTTTTAATGCCCGAATCTCAAATTTGGTGAAAATATGTTAAGAAACAACCGAGTTATGATTTTTTATATTATTTCGGTGATGTTCCTATGGCAGCATCAGAATATAATCGTCCGATTTTCATGAAATTTAAATCAAAACTCTGTAATAATATTAAGTGGCCAAATCTAAAGTTTGATGAAAATATGTTGAGAAACAGCGAAGTTATAGCTTTTCCGATCAATCAGTTATATGGCAGCTATAGGATATAGTCGGCCGATCCTTATGAAATTTGATATGTCGTATTATGTTGCCAACAATAGCATTCGTACAAAATCTGAATTCTCTAACTCTAAAAACACCGAAGTTATACCATTTCCGATCAATCAGTTATATGGCAGCTATAGGATATAGTCGGCCGATCCCGGCCGTTCCGACTTATATACTGCGTGCAAAGGAAAGAAGGGTGTGTGCAAAGTTTCAAGTCGATAGCTTTAAAACTGAGAGACTAGTTTGCGTAGAAACAGACAGACGGACAGACAGACGGACAGACGGACAGACGGACAGACGGACATGCTTATATCAACTCAGGAGGTGATCCTGACCAAGAATATATATACTTTATAGGGTCGGAGATGTCTCCTTCACTGCGTTGCACACTTTTGACCAAAATTATAATACCCTCTGCAAGGGTATAAAAATACCACAAACTGTATTATTTGTTATGAAAAAATCGATTTAAATCGATTTAATATTTTTGCAACTCCACTATAAAGTCTGTATTTGGTTTTCTATATTTTCAATTGAGTTCTTTATTTATTATTATTAATATTTTATTTATTTATTTTGTTTTCTTTTTGTTTTTTCCTTGCACTTTAACGACTTTCAATTAAAATTTGTATTTATGCAATCGGAGGCATCTGACACACACTTGTATATATCATATAGTATATATATTTTTTTTATTTTCTCGGCAATGCCATACCTCTCCCATCTTATATCCCCCCTCACTCTCTTTTCGATTTGTTCGCTTTACTTTTGTGTTCGCTTTGGCACATAAACAAAGCAATTTACATACGAACGCACTCATAAAGCCTACAAACCCACAGATGTACATACATCTGTATGTATGTATGTATGTTTGTATGAATACTGCAATTGCCTCTCTAAAGAGATTGTTGTAATTGTTGCTTTTGTTTTTTTTTTTCATGCCGTTGCACTCAATGACCAGCAACAAATGAAACAAAAACAGCAAAAAAAATATCAAATCGAACGCAAATCCCAAAAAAAAGTAAAGCAAATAAAAGCAAAAAATAAAAATGGGAAATACAAAATGCACTTTACACTTTACAAGGCAGAAAGGAAATAATCGAACAACAAAATGGAATTTGTTTACAACGATTCATAGCTAACTTACACACTCATCGGTTTACAGAGGCAAAAATATTTATGATGAAGCCTTTTTTAATATCGTTATCGATATTTGCAGGGATTCATCGTTTCATTTAAGATCTCAATTTTAGGAATATAAATCTTTTATACTTAATGTACTCGATCTGAAGTTGATATTTTATAGTATAAAATAGTATTTTCATATTTATTTCAATATATTTAATATTTCTATCTTGTAAATCCATCTCTATTTGCATTTCAATAACTAATATTTCTTATTTTCTTTTCTCTTTTTAGGTAAGTTTCTGTGTGTTTAAACCAAAGTAAATTAATTAAGTTGATTCGTATGTAAGTACATAAAAAAAATAAATAAACCCAACCCATATGATTTTATAATAATACAGAGTCCAAAAGCTTGACTCTCAATTTGAATACTTCGTTTAAAGTTCAAAATTCATTACGCACTCGAGTTAAGTTGGAAAGTAATATAATTGCTGGGCAAACAAATTTAAGATAAGTTAACTATTTCAACCTTTGATTTTGGAATGGAACTTAGTCGGGTTCCAGCTTGGGTTTTGTTAATAAAAATAATGTCATGATTGTTTAAAACCCTTGAATAATAGATTAAGATATTAAAATAAAATCAGGAAACATAAGGAAAATATTTGTATGATTCATAATTTTATAAATAATATTAGTTGTATTTTTAGTACCTTTTTTATTTGTATTTAATTCAAATTGTTTACTTTTCTGCTTAATTCTTTGTGTACATGTTAATCTTAAATAAATTGTGGGCATATTTAATTCGTTGTATATATATATGAGTCCTGACTGTACTTTTGACATTTACATTTCGATTATATAACCTACACACACTCATACGCAGCTACCATAAGTATCTGCATAATATAGCACACACACGTGCTCATTAATTATATAACAGGGTGACCCAAGAAGATGGAAAAGAATACTCAGGAGATGAGATGAGGGTGGCATTTTTTTCTGTCTGCTTTTACAACAAAATATATATGTGGAGAATAATGTTATTTTTCGGGAAAGGATAATAAAGAAGATATTAAATAAAAATAATACTAATTATTAATAACCTCAGCTCAATATCTAAAATTATAAAATAAAATAAAGTTTTTACTTTACCTTCTCAATTTTCCCTACATTTTATTTATATTTCTCTGTCAGAGCCTGGCTACCCTTCAACTCTTTCTTTTTATTTATTTTTCTACATATATTCCTTTAACATTTCCTCCCTTACTTTTTCTAATAAAAGAAATAACATTTGAGGTTAACTAGGCGTATACTTAATAATTAATTCATACGCAACGTGGGCCCACCAGCAAACAGCATTGTGATAATTGCTTAAAAAGTGGGAATGGAAAGAATGGATGAAAGAAATCCAATACTAGGAAATTCTTATACCCAAAATATATTTTTAAAAATTCAATGCAACTCTTTGTTAATTGTTTAATAAATTAAAAAGACAACTTCTTGTTTTTCTTTTACTTTTCAATTATTTTGCCAGCAGCTTTCTTTTCCAATTTTTCTAAATGCCTTTAACTTTAATCGCGTGACATGCCATGAAATCGTTTCAATAATTGGAGGCCACCCACGCAAACATAAGAAATATATATATAGACATATACAGTCATTGTAAATGGAGTTTTGGGGAAATAACATCGATTTTTTATCGATAGATATTGATAGCTCTTTTGAGTGAGTTTTTCGATGTAAAAGATGTACATTTTGTTAATATTTTTACTTCTCAATATTTTTTAATCTTTAAATATTGTACATTTTATTTTTTTATTTTTAAAACTAAACATTTCTAAGTGAATATATTTAAGGTTATTTTTTTAATATTAAGGAAGCAAAGCCACTGCGGCGAAGAGAAATTGTTAACCGACCACCAACACCGACTGGTTCTTTGAGCAGTGGGTGGGGGGGAGAGAGAGAAAGGAAAGGAAGTGAAAGGGCGGTAGAAAAGGCAGTGGAAAAGCCAGGAAAAGCCAGGAAAACCAGATGAGACGAGACCATAAAACCGACAAACGACGACACGACAGAAGAGGATGCGATGTCCAAAAGCAGTCATCCTACAGAAAGTCCCCACACACACACACACACACACACACACACACACACACACACACACACACACACACACACATAAGGCACACCCCCCGTTAACCCCCTTAACCCACGCCTGCGTGTGTCGTTCCTTCCTTCTTCATGTTAAAGTGTTTGCTTCCTTTTTTTATGTACAGTAAACGCTCGATAGAGTAGTTAATCCATCAAATATGGATTTTTATATTAATTAATTTATTAATATTGTTATTTATTAAAGTTGTTGTTTATTATTATTTTTGTTTATTTATTTATTAACCTCCTAAAATTTGATTTGTAACGTCCTTGGAATTAAACCCTGATCATTGATCATGTTTCACAGATTTTTTTATAATTTTTACAAAGCAAACCACGGATTTAGGATTTAATTTAAGGAATATAATTATTATTTTATACACTATCGCTTTTTATCTTTAAATATTTCTATTGTTTTCATAAGTAATTTGCCAATATTTCCATTTTAATAGGATTTCCTCTTGTTTCCAAAACTTTAAAATTAAAAAAGTAATTAAAAATTAAAAATTTACCACTAAATTCTTTTTAAATACTAATAATAATATTTAAATATTGCTTCTTAAGTAAATTCACAAATAATATGTCAATTTTTTTGTTGATAACATATTTTTCTCTTGTTTCCATCGCCTTGAATTTTTTCTGCTCAACTTATTTTGTATTCCTGTACAGGATCCTTTCACATCTCCTGTTTTTCTTGCTCCTTCACCTTTTAAGCATTTATTACATGCTTTGTTTTAGTCTCGCTTCATCATCATCTTTGGGGCAAACTTTAAATAATTTAGCACGCCAAGTTCTCCCCCTTCCACCCACTTACTCCCCCTCCTCCTCCTTTTTCCTCCTCCCCCTTTCCTTTTTCCCCTCCTCCCCTTTTCCTTTTCGGACTGTGGTGAATTACAAGTGTCGAATGGAAAAATCGTGACCGGGACATTTGGAGTGGGTGGTGGGCTTTCGTAGCTTCCTGGCTCGCCACTTGTTTTTCATGTGTTGAAATCAGAGTCATGTTGAGTTAGTTTTTCCTTTTCGACGGGGGTGGTTGTGTGTGAGTGTGTGTGTGTGTTGGTGGAAATATAGGAAGCGAATGCTTTTGTAGCATATTTTGCAGGGCAGCGTTCGTATACTGAGTATGTTGAGAGGACCAAAAACCCAAACCGATGGGAATATATGCAACAATTTTAATTTAATAAACAATAGAGATGTCGGTATTATTTTCCACTTTAAAAAAACATTGGAAATTCTTTGCAATTATGGAAATTACATTGAATTTATTAATATATCCTGGTTCTTGAATATAAACGGTATTTTACTTATGGATTTGGGTCCACCCAAATTCCAATGTCTCTAAAAAAACTTTTTCAATTGCTTTTTAAATATTTATGGTCTTTAGAATTATTTTTATATCATTAAAAGTATAATGTTTATAAGTATTATTATTAATCTATATTTTTTTATATATATTTAATTTATTTTTTGAAGTAAAATCATAACTAACTTAATACCATTTCTTTCTCTTTCAGGTAAGGTTATAACAAGTTCTCTTTTATTATTTGTCTCTTGAAATACTTTTATATGGAAATAGCAAAGCGATGTATCTGTCCTATGTGAGTATTCTAAGAGAAAATGGTTGCTAAGCACAATTTTTTTTTAATTAACCTCAACTACATGTAAAGTCAGTAATAAATTGATGGAAATCCCAAAAATAGAGTTATTATAATAGAAGATTGAGGGATACAACTTAACTTCCTTTGCTTTATATTTTTTTTAATAATCGGTAAAAGCTAAGGATTAACCCCTCTATAAAGATATTTACTCTTAAAATTTATTAGTTTTTAGAGGGATTTAAAGCAAAAAGAGTTGGAAATACTTTAAATCACTATTTCTTATATTATATTTTATGCTTATAAGAAAGTTGACAATTTCCAAGTGCAATGCTATTTTTTTTCTTGCATTTTTCTTGCCATTCGTGGAAAGCTTCCATTTCCATGCTGGAAAATGTCAATCGTTGAGCAGAATTTTCTCCGTTTTAATGTTGTTGTTCTTGTTGTTCTTTGTTGCTCTCGCTTCGAACTTCTCTAGGCCATGTCCGCCATTTTTCCGGGCATTTTCCTCCTTGCCCCCAACCTCCTTCTGCTCGTTCTTCTTCTCCTGCTCCTCGTGCTCCTCTCGGCTCTCTCTCTTTTGGTCCGTTGCTAACCAATAAGTTTGTGACTTCCGCCAAATAGCGCGAGACACGCACTGACATATGTACATACATACATATATGTATATATGTATGCATGATGTATATATACCTACATACCCTATGCCCTCCCTCCCCTAGTCTTTCCCCTTTCTGCCCCTTGGCAACATTCACTCCGCCATTTTGAAATTGATACACAGCCGAAAACGGAGCTGCTGATGGAAAACCTAGTTGGTGGTCGAAGAGAGAGAGGATGGAGGGAGGAGGGATTTAGGGTATGTACAATACACAGAAAAAAAAACGTAGAGGATCATTCCACAAGCATACATAAATTTAATCTTTATTACTGTAAGGTCTACACATTAAATACATTTGTATATCGGTTTATATAAATGAAATTGTGGATTATTTATGGAATTTTTGATTTTTAAGATGAATTCATAAACTTCTGAGATATCTGATATCCTTGTAGAAATTTATAAGTAATAATTCCCCTTGTGGGAAATTAAACAATGTATTTAACATTAAGTATTCAAATTTGTATCGTACAAAAAACGTTTGAAATCATAGAGTATTGCAGTAACTCAAGGGGTTAGAACTATAAAGTCAATAAATGCCAACAATATTTCGCTTAGTGTAACACTAGGGCTGTTGATGTGGTGGCTGAAATTTGAGGAGGGAAACAAGTGGATTTTAGAGTGCAGCAGGTGCACAGAAACACACACACATACACACATACACAGAAACGCCAAATGCATTGGGCCCAAAACGCACACAAACACACTTCATCTACTTGCGCACATATATACATATATAGTATGTATGTATTTATGTACCCACACCACATCCACACAAGGATGCTCTCAAAGCTCACAAAAACGCACACTAACATACACGCACACATACAAACATATACATATTGAGGAAAACACGCAGACGAACTTTCCATATTTTCCAGGCGAGTTGGAAATATTTGCTTTGGCTTCAGTTTTTGTTGCCATCTGTGTTTCACAGGCCAGCAAAATCTCTTCCCCCCACCTCTCTCTCTCTTTCTCACCCCCTCTATCCCCCTTTCTGTTTCTCTTCCTATTCTGCATGCCATATTCCTTATTGGTATTCTTTCTTACCAGCTGCTCCATATTTTGAATCTTGTTATCCTTCTTTTCTATCCTCTTCCTTTCTTCTTCATTCCTTTCTTTTCCTTTTGTTTTCCTTTCTTTCATTTCCCTTCCTTTTCCCTTTCGTCCATTTCTCTTTCTTTTCCCTTTCTTCCATTTCTCTTTCTTTTTCCTTCATTTCATTTAGCTTGTTTTCTTCTTCCTTTCTTCCTTCTCGCTTTGCTTTCTTTTTCTTCCTTTCCTTCTTTCCTTTTTTTCCTTCCCCTTCCCTTTCTTTTTTCCTAGATGTTAACCCAAAACTGCACTGGCCACACTTAAAAAAACCAGTATCGATAAAGCTAAAAGGGTTAAATGGTTAAATTTCTTTGAGTTGGGAGTTAAGACGGAAAGTCAAATGATGACGCTAACTTGAAGACAGTCAAAAACTTCAGAATCGATAAAATCAACAAAATGAAAATACATTACGCATACGCCCTGTTGTCCGAACATTTCCTGTGGAGGGTGATAAGGGAGAAATCAAAGCAAAATGTAATGCGAGTAATTATGGTAATACAAATGGAATAATAATAGATACAATATCTATTCGATTAAATATAAAATATAATAATATAATATTTACAGATTTTACAATTTAAAAACCCAAATTTTGAATTGTAAAAAAAAAGTTTAAGGCTTAAAAGTAATAAATAAAATTATGCATTAAAAATATAATATTATTGGATATATTTAGTTATTCAGTAACTTAAGATGAAGAAATAAATAATTAATGATATAAGTATAGGAAAAAAAAGCTTGGGGGGAAAAGCTAAAGGCAAACTAAAAATGGGGGGGTATTACGTAGAAGTAGTAATGGGTAAACGGTCAACGAATCTAGGGGCACTGGGAGAATTAAAAATCAGAATCAGAGTGCAAAGCATAGCGGCGAAAGAAGGCAGGCAAAGTGAAAGAACAGCGAAACAGTGAAATTCCAATGAAATTACGTATGAATGATTTTTATTATTAAAGTGCGCCATTGCTCCGTCGACTGGTTCGTTGCCGTATGTATCAACGTGTGTGAATGTATGTATGTATATGCACTATATATATATACTACAGATATAATACAATAAGCAGAGACGACATCGCCTCCTATATACATAATACCACATGTACTGACACTGACCAGCTCTTATTTACGACTAAGTATGTCACAATTAGAGTCGTCTGGGGTGATAAATATTCACGAGTTGCTCTGCTTTGATTGAACTTTAAACTAAAACTTACATTTTAATTTTAATTTTAATATTGGAATAAAAGGGAAATTTATCTAAACTAGAGA
Organism: Drosophila truncata; assembly: GCA_008042515.1. Taxonomy (NCBI): domain Eukaryota; kingdom Metazoa; phylum Arthropoda; class Insecta; order Diptera; family Drosophilidae; genus Drosophila; species Drosophila truncata. The sequence continues at coordinate 176,044 of VNJQ01005823.1, read as the reverse complement.
ATTTTTTAATGAGAATTTAACTTAAATTTTAGTCGTGTTTGTGTTCTTCAATCTACCATTCTTTGCTTGGCTTTCTTGTTGCTGTTGTTCTTGAATTGTTTGCTCTAATTAAATCTTATCTAAGCAATTTTAGGTACACGTTTTTTTTTCACTGCAATAAAAACGAAACCAAAGAAAAAGTCCGTCGAGCAAAGTTTGGGGGCAATGAATGTCTTTGTCATACAAACAAGGCAAAAGGTTAAATAAACTAAGAATCAAAATCAATAATCCAATAGGCTTTTGAAAATACAGAAAAATGCCCAGGAACTGATCAATAAATATGCGTATTATACTCGTATAATTAGCTAAATGCGCTATATATATATAACCGATTTATAGGGAACTGAGCTGCGGGGTTAACCTACAGCCAAAAGGCAATCGAAGGCTATCCTGTCTCGGTTGGTGGCCTTCGTCGTCACCTACCTCGCCTCGTTCCACATCCACTTGGATGATTTTTCTGCCTTTCTGGTGACGACGAATTGCGATTGAAGCGCAACTCCCGATAAATACGGAGACCAAAGAATCGGACAAAATGAGTGACTATAATCGGACGGTCGGTCGGTCGGACGGTCGGTCGGTTGTCTGCCTCTGAGTCACCATCTCACCATCCTCTCTCACGCGAAATCACTCAACACTTATCCCCCGAATCGATATCCGTACCTTATTCATACAGAAAAGAAGGTCCAATGACAAACTGAATTGAGGAAAAGCATTATATTGTTTATTTATTTCAAGTGATTCAATGAAAATTTGTATGGTACCGTGATGAATTAGTGAATTTAGTTGAAATTTACTTTATTAATTACATTACAGTGTTTAATAGGTGTATCATATTGCTGGAGTATACAAATAGTAAAGTAAATCAGCAGTTTCTAGTAAAACAATCTTAATGTGGTACATTTCTTATATACTATATACTATAGTACCTAACTAAGTACTCAAAAAATACTGCAGTGGTACATTTCCTAGCTCTTTCCTAGAGCTTTTGGCACTTCCTTTGAACTCGTTATCTTTAAAATGTACATTGTACTTCCCTTGGCTTATTTTCGGTACATAATGTTGTTGATAAGAAAAATTAAGTTAACTTTGAGGCCCGTTTCATGCCTTTTAACTATAGTAACCCACTTACCCTCTCTTACGCTGTTCTAAAATTAAAATAATTAATTATATTTCCTTACAAATTCCATTCCATTTACCCAAAGAATCCAAATATTTGTCATGGCAACAAAAGCACCTTAAAAATTAATATTTTCAAAAAGAAATCCAAAAAAAAACGGAAACAAACTGATTTATTTCACGAGATGCGGTAATGTTTTGTTGCTGTTGCTGTGCTTTGTCTGGTATTTTGGCTATTTTCGGGTTTGTTTTGTTTTGTTTTATTTCGTTTTGTTCTCTGGCCCGCTGTGTATTTTTATAAATTTTTGATAAACAGAAAAACGGTTGAGAGACACAAGTCGATTACCTCATATGAAATATTTGATGTTGACACAACAGAAAAAAAGGAAGGGGAATTTAAAAAACATTTTATTTAGTATTTTTGTATAGCTTTTGGCTAAAATACTCTTAAATACCATCCGTAATTGTATCTTAGTATTTTTGAATTTTTAGTTAGGTGGCAACGTCGAGCGGAAAGGGAAACTGAAGTTCACAATAGATACTTTTGGATTATTTATCCTTTGGAATGTTCATTCTTTTGTTTAAAGTAAAGTAAAGTATATTAAATTTTCTGCAATTACTTTCACATATTTTTAAGTATCAATTTCCATAAATTAACACTTGGTTTTAAAAAAAAAAACTACAAACTTTTGCCTACAAGTTGTGAAATTCTCAATTGACATTAAATAATTATTTCAGACCTTCTTTGCGATAATTTTTGGGTTCTTCCCTGTATTTCTTCTTCTTCTTCGCTTTTACTTTAAACGTTTGCCTTTTATTTATATTTTTATTTGTATTACTATTTCATTTGTGTGCTTGCCTCTGCCGCAGCTGGCGTCGCTGTTGTATCCGCTGGCTCTGTCGCTGTCAGCGTCGCCGCTTTGACGATTTGCGCTTTGCGTTGCGCTTACTCACAATCAAATCTCACGCCGCATTTTTAGTCTCAATAATAACTGAAACGAAAAACACGCGCAGCCGAAACGAAGCGCAAACCAAAAAAATAAAGAAAAAAAACGCAAAAAGCGAAGAACGGAAAGAAAACGAGGAAAAAAACAAAAGAGAAGTAAAAACTCAAAACGCAAAGCGAAAACGACGATACATCGCGTCAGTTGCTTTTTATTTATTACGGCACTCTCGTCCGATTTTTTTTTCTTTTTGTTTTCCTAGTGTGAGTGTGTTCATTGTTTTTGCATTTTGCGTTTGCTCAAATAGTAAATTAAACTGTTTTCAAAGTGTGAACGAGTGGTGGCGAGAGAGGTAGTGCAAACTCGTTCGTCGTCACTCGCTGCATTTTTTGTTGTCGTGGGTCGTCGTCTCTGTTTTCCACTGACTGGGTCGCTCTCTTTCACTCTCCTGCTACACCCCTCGCTCAGGCTCTCTCACTCCCGCGCCATCTCTTGCCGTCATTCTGGCCTTTTTTTTTGTTGGTTTTGTTCAGCATAATCAGACGCCGTCAATGTCTCGCGACTTTGCGAGAGTAAAGTTGCTGCCCACTTAGCCGTTTTCCCGCAAAATCTGGCTTTATTTTGGTCAGCAGGTGCAATTGGATAAAATCAATAAATTTTGATTTCAATCAAATTATTTCATTATTTTATTGGGTTTCAAAAATATTTTGAAATAGTATCTAATGTAAACAAACTTATAAAGTAAAGTGTCAGTATGTTGCATTGCGAAAATTGTTTATCGGTCTGTCATTGGCTACCTTCTATATACATAACTTAGCTATTTGTGCAAGTTTAAAAAATTCCAGTATTCCAAAGCATAAACATAATAAACTGTGTCGTTGGCGATTCCCCTCTTTTGCTCTTCGCTTCTCATGCTGCAGTTTCTCTTGGTCGTCTTTCTCACCTCTATTCTTCCTTTTGCCATGCCATTCGCTGTTTTTTTTTACCATTGTTTTGTTTTAACATTCGCAGCATGTTAATTTGTTGTTTCTCGTTCTCGGTGCTTTTCGTGGGCTCTTATTATATTTTTCTCGCCCGTGTGTTGCGTTGTGTGCCTTTTACTCCCAGTTCGTTATCAAAAGGGAAACACCAACAACCACAGCCAAAGCAAACGGCAAAACAAATGACATACAGAGAGAAGCCGATAAACGTCAAAAGCTGTCGCCTGTTTGAGACATTTTGCTTTTTTCCCCCATCTCTTAAAGCTCTACACATTTTAATTAGTTTTGTGTTTACCCTCTTCCTTCATGTTCTTTTGCCTTTCCTATTTCTCGCACTTCTTGCCCTATTTTATTCTAATTGATTATGTGATTTGTTTAGAATTTCTTATAGGAAGCAACTACGAATTAGAGTCCAATTGGGGGACATGTATCTTATGGGTATACATACATACATATAATTGTATGTGTAAAAGTACGAACAAAAATAAAAGAAGGAAAATCCAACTAAGGAATTTGGTTTATTTTATGCTTTAATTTCGTTCCTTATCTTTGTCTGACCCAGTTGATCGGAATCGTTAAAAATACTTTTAGATTTTGCTATTTAAGATCTTCGATAGCATTATCTCTTTTGTTTTTGTGATTATATTTTCTTCTTGTTTTCTTAGCTTGTTTGTACTTTTCCTTCTCTTCTTTATCCCTGTCTCCATCTCTCCCGTGGCAGCAGTTTTTTAGTCTATGATTTGTATGTGTACATATGTATGCAATAATTTACAGTGGAAACACGAACGATGCTCCACTGTGTAGATCCGTGTGCACATCTGACGATTATTTGGGCGTTGTGTATGTGTGTGTGTTTGTTGATTGACTCAACTTGACGACGGCGACACACGCGCGCGCCCAATTCACAAAACTTTGTTTTATACATTGAATCTTATTTTATTTTTTTATTTGTTATGCTGCGCGATTACGTCAGCTGACATTCGGTTTTGTTTTTTTTTTCGGGGACCTGGGAAAGCATACGTACATATGTATGTACATGTGTCCGCACAAACACATTCAACCCACTCTCCCGTATGCAAAACAAAACAAAAAATAATGAAAACAACAACAAAAAAATCGGTAGAGGCGGTGTGTAGAAAAAGTTAATCATTTGGCACTTGCATTTGTTGTTGGCCTGTTTCGGGTGAAAGTTGCACAGATCAAATGGAGGAAAAATCGACGACTACGAATCGCAAAAAAAGTGCAACTCAAACTCAACTCATCCGTTAAAAAAAAAAAACACAGAAACAAAAACAAAAAAAAAATAAAGACGAGGAGACCAGTGAAAATTGCAGGCCCGAAGTTAATTGATTTTCTTGTCCGTTGTTGAAAACCGAAATTCCAAATATGCAAAAGTGAGTATATAAAACATTTAAATGTTCGTATTACTCGTCTTTCCATGCCATTGACTTTTTTATATACACACATACCTATGTATGTATGTATGTAGGTATATAAATTTGTAAGCCATTTTTATTTTCGTCTTGAATTTCATTTTGTTTCATTTTTCGCCTTATTGATACATGAGGCAGAGTTCATGTTCATACATACCAGGTGTTGATGCTATTAATATGTATGTATCGGAAATGTAATATATTTTACAAAATATTATTTTTACAAATGGAAAAAATATGTGAATATCGTCATAAAAAAATTGTATGCGCTAGTGTAGAGTGGTCTTCGTAATTATTCGTTCTCCCTATCGCATTCCCTCTTGCTTCATTGCCTGTCATTGGCAAGACAACCGTTAGCTTGCATACAATCCGCAAAATAACGACACAAATGCGCACTCCTAGTGCCATCTCTTTCCCCCCCTTTCAAACCATTACACTAGCCGTCAAATAAATAGTAAACAAAAGCGTATTCAAGCATACATACTGACATACTGTATCTACAAATGATTTTGAGATTAAAATACATTCATGTATTACAGTGTATACTAAATCACTTTATAAACCGCATACAAAAATAATTAAATAGAAAAAAATAATATTAGCAGTAAAGATCTTTAAACGTTAATACAAAAATCACTCTGTGAAATTAAAACAAATTTAAGGCAAAAGCAGCATAAGCACAGTAAGAAAAACCGAATGCAGTGAGAAATGTGCAAGCTTTCTAACGTCGCAGTCACTAGGAGCAGAGGCAGCGCAGTCGTCGGCCTTGCCAACAAGAACAACCGCGAAGCATCGCGAAGCGTGCTATGCGTGGAGGGGTAGAGACAAAGAGGAGAAAGGAGTGAAAAAGAGGAGAGCGACGGAGAGGAGCAGCAGTAGCCGAGCCGCGAAGCAAGGAGAGCAGCAGCTGTCGGCTCTCGCCCTCTCAGAGCATTTCGTGTGCAGACGGCGTTGGTGTCGGTTTCGTTTTGGTTTTGTCGGGCGGTTGCTAAACACAATTTAAGTTCACTCGGTTAGCAGACATTACAAACACACACACATACGCCATACGCAATGTGGTGCACAGACATACGGACAAGTACTGGCCAGAAGAAACCAGAAAAAAAAGGCCGCAAAATACACCCATCGAACATTCGTTGAGTCGCGTTCAGTTTTTTTTATTCGCGTTTGTGTGATCTGTATTTGTGTGCCTGTGTGTGTGTGGATTGGATTTGCCAATTTTAGTCGACTGGCTCTCAGTTTCGAACTTAAACTTAAAGAGCGAGCAACGTGACGTGTCGCTGAAATTCGCGCACAACTTCCTACAAAAAGAAATCGGCAAAAAAAAAGCCGAAACTTGTTTTTTATTTAATTTTTTTTTGTATTGTGCATATTTCAATGTGTGTGTGCGTGTGAGTGCGAAAATACAAAGCAAGAGAAGAACGGAAGAGCACCGGTTGAGAGAGAGAGACAGAGAGCAGCTGATTTTCGCCGGCAAGTGTAAGTGTGTCAGCTGTTTCTCAAGCGCTCTCTATTAGCAGAGTGCCAGAGAGAGACAGAGAGCGCGCTTGTTCAGAGCGAATATGTTATGTCTTGCACGCCGTCTCCTCTTTGTGCTGCATTTGCTTTTGTAATGCACGAACAACAAATGCAGCAGTCAAGCCTGCAAATACAAGAAATACAAAGGCCAAGACAACAAAGCGAAATAAAACATATTCAGCAACATCAACTGTGGAGGATTGAAGAAGAACCGCCGCAAATACAACAAATACAACAGATTCAACGTACGCGAAACATACAATCGGCACGGCAAGAAATATTTCCACAGCTTCAACAACAAGAAATAACAGCTACAACTATACACCAAATAGCAGAATTGAAATCTTTTCAACAAAATCCTATAATACAGCAGCAACAAGAACAGCAGCAAATCTATCAATTGCAACAGCAACTAAAAATACCAAGAAAACGGAGTGCAAAAACAATAACCACGACGACGGCAGCAACGAGCAACAACAACAGCTGCAGCAGCAGTAGTTGCAACAACAACAGCAACAGCGGCGGCTACATAATGTTAGCCTCTGCCGGCGCCTCTGCCGCTGCCGCTCGCAAACGCAGTCGCAGCGCCAGCAACGGTAGCAAACGCAACGCTGGCAGCGGCCGCAAATTAACGAAGAGCGTGAGTTGTTGTTCTTGTTTTTTTTTTATTTCCTTTGTTCTGTTGTTCTCTCTGTTTACATTAAGCGGATTCGCCTGCACGTGCTAGTTTTGAAAAGAGGGAGAGCGGGAGAGTGCTTTTGCTGTGCGCCCAGCCGGCGATACTGCGGCTGCGGCATCCGCCTTAACAGAAATTGGGCAACATAACACAAAATGTTAATGTTAATCCAATGGATATTAACAAACGAAGTACGGGGAGCGTGTAAAATTAAATTTAAATTTATTTTGGACATGATAATGAGAACAAATATAGAAACACCAAGAATAAAAGTGAAAATTTGAAGATTTGGGAATTAGAAAAGGCAAAAGGAAAGGCAATATAGTTTAAATTTTCTTGTTTTTTTTAATGGGAGCACTGAGAATGTAATAAAATGTATCTTTTGGGAGATCTAATTGAAATTAATTTATAATATATGTATATTTTGCATTACCTATTTTATTACATGCTTACACATATTATTAAACATATTTACTAAAGCAACAACAGCGAAAAGCGGCAGATGATGAACCGTTTCATATTTTATTCATTAATTTTTCAAAGCGAAGCAGATGTAGTTGCAAGGTTCTCTAGCGCTGCTCGCTCTCTCTCTCTCTCTGTATTTCTCTCTCGCGCTCTCACGTCTTCGTTATCGTGTCAACTTCGTTTCCACTTCGGCTTCGCATTCGTTTCTAAAAATAAAACAGCGTGTGCTTGCATGCATGTGTGTGTGTGCGCTGCTGTATTTATTTGTCTGTGGGCAAAAGGCAATGAAAACGAAAATTTGCGTGACGTCTCTCGACCTTGACTCATCGACGTGAACTGCAGTGTTGCCAGTTTAGCTTGTTTCAGGCTAGATTTTGCATATCTGAAAATGAAAACTTGTATGAAATTTCCAACTATATTACAGCTTTTAATATTCATCTTGCTTATTTAAAAAAAGTTACATCCTTGACGCCAACGATTTATAATATAAGAAATATGTAGGTATAATTAATATTATACGGGTGGGTTGGTCAGAACTTGCAACACTGGTGAACTGTTAAACTGCGCCAGCAGCGGCAAAAGCAGCGCAAGCTAGCGGCGACAGAGGCAGCGGCAAAGTGACGTCGAGCCGAGTTGCGGTTCGATGTGTGTTTTGTTCGTTACCTTTTTTGTCAGAGCTCGCGTTCAGTTTTTTTTTTTGTTTTTGTTTGATTTTTCTTTATTTCTGTCTCTTGGATTTGAAGTCAACGTCTCTTGCAAACAAGTTTCATAAACATACACACACAGAATCACAAACATAGATGGTTTAAATATACATATGTGCATATTTCATGAGTACTTTCATGTACATACTTATTTACATACGTTATTGAGCTAGTAAGTTAATACAAATAAATAAAATACAAAAAAATACAACAATTTGTGATAGTAATAAACAAGAAAGTAGCTTCCCCATTTTGTTTTACTGTAAGCGCAGTGAAGCTTCCTGAGCTTTGATATTAAAAATTCATATAGATTTTATTTTCAATAAAAATAAATGTTTCTTAAAATGTTATAAAAAAAAGTATACTTTATTAAGAATTTTATTTGATATTTTTTTATTTATTTATTTTGCCAAGTGCGAGGCGATTTCTCAATAAATTGGTTGCGTTTATAAAGTCCCCACTGTAAGTGTTGGACCAACAAGAAGCAACAAAAAAAAAAGCTCGCACAAGAAAAATTAAAAAAAAAAGAGGAACTGCAACGGTTTTTCAAGCACTAATGGAATGTTCCATCTCTTGTGGGGTTCTCTCTCCCGCTAGGTTCTCTCACTCTCGCAGATTTCCTCTCAATAAGAAATGCATGCGTAATGCATGCGAGTTCCGTTGGGTTTAGTGCCACACCCACACAACGGCGCCTCTGCATCGCCCCGTGCCACACTGCCCATAATGCCATTCCATTTCATTCCATCTCGGTCCGAATTTCAATTCCAAGCAACAACAATTGTATATGTATGTGTGTGTGTGTGTGTGCTCCTCTGCTCTTTTCGCATGCCCGTCTCCCTCCTGCCCCGCTGCCATTCGCCTGCTGCCTCGCTCTGCTGCTCCCTTTCGCACTGCTGCAGCAGCAGCGGCAGCAGCATAATCATCATCATAGATTTATCTCATTCACGCGCACGTGAGGCAAGGCCCAAAAATTAAGTCGTCGTCGCCGTAGTTTGTCGCTTTTCGTTTTGCGCTTCTCACTATTCCTCTTGCTCTTGCTCCTCTTATTGCCCCTACCACACCCCCGTTCATACGTTCACTTGGTAGCGGCTTGTTATCATCAGCTCATTTCATTGTCTGGCCTTTCGTTCGTCTCTCGTCTCTCGTTTTCTTCCTATCCCTATCCCCCTGTCGTCTTTGCCGACACTGTTTCTCCTCTCCCCCCTCCCTTCTCGCTTTCACAGTTTTCGTCGTTGCCAATTTTCGTGTTTCGCTGGCCGTTACAATTTTCATGCTTTGCCCATGTTTGGCAACACTCTTCTTCCTTCACCTCGATTTTTCCTTTCCTTTCTGTGTCTGCTTTTCCTTTAATTGTAGTCCAGTAGGAAGGGAATAAACAGCGATCATGCGACAGCTGTTGTCCAAAGAGAAGAGGTGAACAAGAATTAGGGAGATGAGGCACGGTGGAATGGGAAGGAACCAGGGAAAGAGGAAGTGCACCGGAACAAATTTAACCAATTTTCGAATATCAAAACATTTTGTATTTCATTCATTTTTTATTTTAATAAATATTACCTAATAAATGTGGCATAAACTCTACTCAAAATATTTTGTTCGTTAATTAATTTCCTAATTTTATATTTTATTTATTTTTTATTTTTAAGCTGAGTTTGTGTTTATCTTAGATTTTTTTATCATAAAGGTGGCAAATAGTCGCGGTGTTGTTTTTGTTGCCCTTGTGCGTTAGTTGCGCCAATGGCGCCCTCTGCCGGCGTCGTTGCTCGCAAATTGACAAAGACGCCGGCTGGCTCTTTCTCTCTCTCTCTCTTTGCCAGCAGCTGCTTTCCATTCCGCTTTGGATTGGAAGTTCGGTGAAATAGAGGCTGGTAGAAAAAAAAGCTGCAGCGGAACGCTGGCACCGACGCCGGCAGAGCAGCAGCAACAACTTGGCGCTAATTTTTTGTTGTTTTGTAATTCTAGTTTCATTTTAAACGTTTGTTCAAAAGTAATTAAATAAACGGCGGAATAATATTTATTGTATTTTTTGTGCCGTTAAGTTTCGTTGCAGTTTTATTTATTTATTTCGTTATTTTTTTTTTTGCAAATGAGCGAATAGTTATACTCGCTCTGCTCTTTCTCCCACTTCTCACTCGTTGTTTCGCTCTCGCCTTCTTACGCTCTCACTAAAAGTGAGCCGCTCGCTCACCACTCTTCTTTTGCTTGCTTGCTTACACTCTCTCTCTGTCTCTTCCTCTGTGTGTTTGCACCTTCTTCTTTCTTTCGCTCCGCTTACCATTTTACAAACACACACGCGCACGATGAGAGCGACTGCAAAAAAATCGGAATAAAACGGTTATAATATATGTATATATTTACATATATATATCTGAATTTATAGTAAAATATCAAGAAGATTACTTAACGAAAACAAAAATGTGAAAATTAGTGCAAAATTACGAAAGAAATAAACGGAAAAAGCAATAAATGTGATAAAACTGTAATAGAATGTGAAAAGCCAAACACACATACTCTCACTCATACATATACACACATACATATAACACACACAAGCGCACGCGGCCACGTATGTGTGTGCAGAAAAATATGCGGCGCTTAAAAAAGGTGAACGGCATTTTGTGAACATACAAAAATACAACAAATTGATAAAAATACAATTGAAAAAGCTTAAGTTAATGTTAAACAAATGGAAATATTGTGAAGCAAGTAGAGTGTAGGGCAAAAAAAATAAAAAATGGATAGGTAGCCATTTTCGTTTCAACCTAAATTGTTAAATTTTTTTTTTGTATTTTTGTTTCTTGTTGGTTTTCATTGTCTTTACATTGTGCTTTTTGATAAAACATTACACACATACACAATCGGCTGCATTCGCTCGCTCTCCCTCTCTCTCTCTCCCTTAGTCGCACTCCTTCTCACGCAAACGCATGCCTTACTTTCGTCTCGTTCGCACCCTCGCGCACACACACATATTTTGCACATTCTCTTTTGGTGTAGCCGCTACGGCTGCCACCGCCCCTGGGTTGCCACCTAGTTGCAATGCCAAATCCCGCGAATGTGGCAGCTCTCTCTCTGGCTCTCAGACAAAACTGGCGAAAGACGAGAGAAAAAAACGGCCAAAGAAGCACCGGAGCAAAACAAAAGCGGCGGCAGTGTTGCCAAGTGCACAAAACGAACAGAGAGAAGATTAAGTGGGGGGGAAGCAAGAAAGAAAGAGTAAAGTGATAAGCATAGGCAATAAGGGAATAATACTAAATAAAAAAATAATGGAATAATACTAAATAAACAATAATGGAATAATACTAAAAAAAACTAGAAAATTTGAATTTTTTTTTATTTTTCAATTTATTAATTTTATCTTATTTTAATACTTAAAAAATTATAAACAGAAAAAAGAAATAAATAAATTGCATTGGGAAAATCAATTGGAATTTGTTATTTCCATTTTATTTAAATATAAAACCAATTTCTGTTTATTGTGAAATAACAACTCTGCTGAAATAAGTCTACTTAAGTCTATTAGCTCCATAATTATGCACCTAATCTTAAAAATATAAACAAATATACATAAAAAAAATATAAACTTTGACTAACTTGAACGTTTTCCTTATTTATTTGCAGATGTCCGCCGGTGCTCAGTTGCAGATGGCCCCGCAGACTACTTCGGCCCTAAGTCACCATCATCCTAACCAGCAACAGCAGCAGCTGCAGCCGCCTCAGCAGCAGCAGCAGGCCCCTCCCCCGCAGCAGCAACAGCAACAGCATTTTGCGAATCATCACAACGCCCAGCAGCAACAGGAGCAGCCGAATCCACAGCAGATCCTCGCTCAGCAGCATCTGCAGCACCTGCACAAGCATCCACACCAGCTGCAGCAACTGCACCAGCAGCAGCAGCAGCACTTCCACCAGCAGCAGCAGCAGTCGCTGCAGGGACTGCACCAGGGTAGCAGTAATCCGGATTCGAATATGAGCACTGGCTCCTCGCACAGCGAGAAGGATGTCAACGATATGCTGAGTGCTGCCGGTGCCACGCCAGGAGCAGGAGCTGCTGCACTTCAGCAGCAGCAGCAGCAGCAGCAACAACAACAACAACAACAACATCCCGCCTTTCCACCCACATTGGGTATGCAACAGCCACCGCCGCCGCCACCCCCGCAGCACTCGAACAATGGAGGCGTAGCCGGAGAGATGAGCTACATGACGGCAGCCAGCACAACGACGACGTCTGCCGTCTCGACAGTCGGCAAGCCGCGAACACCGGCGGAAAGGAAACGGAAACGAAAAATGCCTCACACAGCCGATGAGGCGGGGAGCGGCGGTGGCTCCGGAGGCGGCGGTGGTGGCAGCGGTGGGATCGCTGGAGGCGGCGGCGGCGGTGGCACTGGATCCGGAGGAGTAAACAACTGCAGCCTGAAGGGCAAATCCCTGGCCTTTCGTGATATGCCCAAGGTGAACATGAGCCTGGGTCTGGGAGATCGCCTCGGCGGCTCAGCAAGCAGTGGCGGCGGCGCTGGTGGCGGTGGTGGAGCGGGCGGCGGCGGTGGAGGAAGTGGCGCTGGATCCGGGTCCGGCAGTGGCGGTGGCAAAAATGCCCGCTTAATGCTGCCCGGCAGCGATAACAAAAAGATCAACGACTACTTCAACAAGCAGCAGCCAGGCGTCGGTGTTGGCGTTGGCGTCGCCGGCAGTGGGGGTGGGAATTCAGCCGGAATCCGGGGATCCCACACGGGTGGCGGCAGCAAATCACCGTCATCCGCCCAGCAGCAGCAGCAGCAGCAGACAACGCAACAACAGGCGACGGGTGTGACGGCGGGAGGCGGCGTCGGTGTTGGCGTTGGCGTTGGCGTTGTTACCGGAGGAGCTGCTGGCAACCAAGTGCAAGTGCAGACCAGCAGCGCCTATTTGTATCCACCAGCTAGTCCCCAAACGCAAACGCCGCAGCAACAGCAGCAAGCGGGAGCCGCTGACTTCCACTATGTCAACTCCAGCAAGGCGCAGCAGCAGCAACAGCAGCAACAGCAGCAGCAGCAACGCCAGCAGCAGCAACAGACTTCCAATCAAATGGTTCCTCCACATGTGGTCGTAGGCATGGGTCATCCCCTAAGTCTTGCCTCCATCCAGCAGCAGACGCCGCAGCAGCAGCAGCAGCAGCAGCAGCAACAGCAGCAGCAACTAGGACCGCCGACCACATCGACGGCCACCGTTGTTCCAACGCATCCGCATCAGCTGGGTTCCCTTGGCGTTGTCGGAATGGTTGGTGTTGGCGTTAATGTAGGCGTTGGTGTTGGCGTTAATGTGGGCGTTGGACCACCTCTTCCACCGCCACCACCGATGGCCATGCCAGCTACCATCATAACGTACAGCAAGGCCACACAAACGGAGGTTTCGCTGCACGAACTGCAGGAACGTGAGGCGGAGCATGAGTCTGGAAAGGTTAAGCTGGACGAAATGACGCGGCTGTCCGATGAGCAAAAGTGCCAGATAGTTGGCAATCAGAAGACGATCGATCAGCACAAGTCGCATATTGCCAAGTGCATTGAGGTTGTTAAAAAGCTGCTAAAGGAGAAGAGCAGCATCGAGAAGAAGGAGGCACGCCAAAAGTGTATGCAGAATCGCCTTCGCCTTGGCCAGTTTGTCACTCAGCGGGTGGGCGCCACATTCCAGGTGAGTTTTGTTAGAATCTCCCTAAAATATGGGAAATTTCTTAATTATTTAATCTTAAATCTTTGAAATTCCGCAGGAGAACTGGACGGACGGATATGCGTTCCAGGAGCTGAGCCGGCGACAGGAGGAGATCACCGCTGAACGCGAGGAGATCGATCGGCAAAAGAAGCAGCTAATGAAGAAGCGTCCGGCGGAGTCTGGACGCAAGCGTAACAACAATAGCAACCAGAACAACCAGCAGCAGCAGCAGCAGCAACAACACCAGCAGCAGCAGCAGCAACAGAATTCCAACTCGAACGATTCCTCGCAGCTAACCGGCGGTGTTGTTGTTAGCGGACCGGGCAGTGATCGCCTGGGTGGTGCCGGTGCCGGCGGTGGTGTCAGCGTTGACAGCGGCCTCGGTGGCAACAATGCTGGCGGCGGTATCGGCGTTGGAGGCGTTGGCGGTGGCGTCGGTGGCGGTGGTGGTGTCGGCGGCGGCGTTGGCAGTGGCGGTGTCGGTGGTGTTGGCGGTGGCGGAGGCGGCGGTGGTGGTGGCGGCGGACGCGGTTTATCGCGCTCCAACTCGACGCAGGCCAATCAGGCTCAGTTGCTGCATAATGGCGGCGGTGGATCGGGTGGAAATGTTGGCAATTCCGGCGGCGTTGGTGATCGACTCTCGGATCGAGGTGGCGGCGGCGGCGGAGGCGGTGGCATTGGCGGTAACGATAGCGGCAGCTGCTCGGACTCTGGCACCTTCCTCAAGCCGGATCCCGTGTCGGGGGCGTACACAGCGCAGGAGTACTACGAGTATGACGAGATCCTCAAGTTGCGCCAGAACGCTTTGAAGAAGGAAGATGCCGACCTGCAGCTGGAGATGGAGAAGCTGGAGCGAGAGCGTAACCTGCATATCCGAGAGCTCAAGCGGATACTCAACGAGGATCAGGTGAGAGCATCGATTTGAAGCATTGAAAGAAGTAGAAATTTTATGTTTTCCCTTCTTTTTTTTTTTTTTAGTCCCGCTTCAATAATCATCCCGTGCTGAATGAACGCTATCTTCTGCTGATGCTGCTGGGCAAGGGCGGCTTCTCCGAGGTGCACAAGGCCTTCGACCTCAAGGAGCAACGCTATGTCGCATGTAAGGTGCACCAATTAAACAAGGATTGGAAGGAGGATAAGAAAGCTAATTATATCAAGTGAGTAGTGGCGAGGCGAAAGGCGAACGGAGAGGAAAAAGATTTGAGAGGAGTTTAGGAAAATTTTGAGCGATTATTTGAATTGGGAAAGGGAGCTGGAGCTGGAGCTGTGTTCTGGCTAACAAGTTGAGAAAAAGAAAAACTAAACAGAAAGACGATTAGCTTTTAGGCACAAAAGAAAACCCTGAGGATGTGGGCCTCGCTCTCCTTCTATTGCAATAAAATCTCACTAATTTTACCTCTAATAATTATCTCAATCAGACACGCCTTGCGGGAATACAACATCCATAAGGCGTTGGATCATCCGCGGGTCGTCAAGCTCTACGATGTCTTTGAGATTGATGCAAACTCCTTTTGCACGGTGCTCGAGTATTGTGATGGCCATGATTTGGACTTTTATTTGAAGCAACATAAGACTATACCCGAGCGTGAAGCGCGCTCGATAATAATGCAGGTGAGTGTCGTATTTAATTAATTAATTAATAATAAAATAATTAATAATAACCCTTTGCTTGCCTCAGGTTGTATCTGCTCTCAAGTATCTGAATGAGATTAAGCCGCCAGTTATCCACTACGATCTGAAGCCCGGCAACATACTGCTGACCGAGGGCAATGTCTGTGGTGAAATCAAGATCACCGACTTTGGCCTTTCGAAGGTTATGGACGATGAGAACTATAATCCCGATCATGGCATGGATCTAACCTCTCAGGGAGCGGGCACCTACTGGTGAGTTTTGCATATAACCTTTCTGGTTCTGTTATTTAATTTATTTTCTATTTTTTTTTAGGTATCTGCCGCCCGAGTGCTTTGTTGTAGGCAAGAATCCGCCAAAGATCTCCTCCAAAGTGGATGTTTGGAGTGTCGGTGTCATCTTTTACCAATGCCTTTATGGCAAGAAGCCCTTTGGCCATAACCAGTCGCAGGCCACGATTCTCGAGGAGAATACAATCCTCAAGGCCACCGAAGTGCAGTTCTCCAACAAGCCAACCGTCTCCAACGAGGCCAAGGTGGGTGATGAGAGTGTAGTGATCAGCCTGAATGCTAATTATTTGTTTAATTTTGTGCAGAGTTTCATTCGTGGCTGCTTGGCCTATCGGAAGGAGGATCGCATGGATGTGTTTGCGCTGGCCAGGCACGAGTATATCCAACCGCCAATACCCAAGCATGGGCGTGGTTCATTGAATCAACAGCAGCAGCAGGCGCAACAGCAGCAGCAACAGCAACAGCAGCAGCAACAACAGCAGCAGCAGCAGCAACAGTCGTCGACATCGCAGGCCAATTCCACAGGCCAGACATCGTTCTCTGCCCACATGTTTGGCAATATGAATCAATCGAGTTCGTCCTAGCTGCCAACCAAGCGTAATTCCAATTCATAATTAGCTGCCAGTAGTCAACAACAGCAACAAAAACAACAGCAGCAGCAGCAGCAGCAGCAGCAGTTGCAGCATCTACAACACTTGGAACTCCAGCAACTCCATCAACTCCAACAGCAGCAGCAGCAGCTGCACAACAGTAGCAGCAATTATGCAACAACAACCACAACAACAACGTTGCTAGATGCAGCAGCAGCATATTGCTATGAAACTGTGATGGATGCCGCCGTTGTGCATTATAACAATAATAATAGCACGATTATTAACAACAATATTATGCTGCAGACAATGACAATGACAACGGCGGGCGCTGTGGCTGCAGGAGGAGCTGGAGGAGCAGGAGTAGGAGTGGGAGGAGATGCAGCAACACCAACCTATCAGGGGAAATACAAGCGCTGGCAGCAGCAACAACTGCAACAGCAGGCGCAACTGCAGCAGCAGCAACACAAGTTGCTGTTGCAACAGGAGCTGCTGTAATATGTGTTTATGATGAGGAACTGAAGCTCTGAAGGAGAGATGGAACACAGAGGATACAAGACGACGCTGTCTGCGCAACACTGCCGCGAAAGCCAAGCTAATGTTGATGCTGCTGCAGTAGCAGTAGCAGCAGCAGCAGCAGCAGCAGCAAGAGAATTCAAAAGCGAAAAAGAACAGCTGAAAAAACGAACACCAAGGGAATTTCCACTGCGAGTCGCAAAACCAACAAAAGGAAAATAAAAACTTAAATTAACAAAAACTATATAATAAATATATAATAAATATATATATATGCCTATATATATATATATATATATATATATTAAATGTGATAAACAGCGTAAAGCAAAAAAATAGCAGCAGCAGCAAATACACCCGGAGAAAGTCGAAGAAGAAGCAAGAAGGAGAGAAAGAAGCTAAGCTGGCAAAAAAGCTGCAAAAAGAAAAGATAGGAAAGGAGGATCCAGAAAAAATCTGAATAAAGAGAAAAATCACACAGCAGAAGGAGGAGGAGGAGGAGAAGAAAGCTTGAGAAATTGTTTATAAAGGCTGCTCTATATAAACACACTTTTTTTTTGTTAACTATAAAATACCAAGCAGAATAATTAATAATTATTATATATATATATATAAAATTAATAATAATTAAATCCTAAATGTAAATTAGTTATTAGGTGGCATCTAAACACAAAAAAAAAAACAAAAATAACAAAAAAATGCAAGCAAAAGCAAAAAGATTCCCAAGAGAGCAAGTGAGAGAGAGAGAGCGAGTAAAAACGAAAGAGAGAGAGAGAGAGAGGAAGTCACGCGCGAGAGACAAATTTTTCTTTGTAAAAAGATAGCAAATTAGCGTAGGCTAAAAAGCATATACTATATATATACAAAAACAAAAAACAACAAAAAAAAAGAACATAGCTGAAAGCTGAAAACCAACCAGTAAAAAAAATATATAGAAATGAAAGAGAAGAAGATAAGGGAAACACAAATTACAGTTGCAATGCTTTTTTTTGTGTTTGCACGCACGCAAACAAACAGTCCACCACACACACACACACACACTCTCGACAGGCCTCATAATAGTTCTGAATATTCCACAACAATTTTACATTACATTGTGTATATGTATTGGTAATTAAACCGCAATGTATGTTTTAATTATTTCCCAAACGCAAATGCTTTTGTTGCCCTTTTATTTTTAATGATATTTCATTTGGATTTGTAAATTTTTGTAAGGCAAAAGCATTTAATTTGGCGCTTGTTTTGTATCAAAATCCCCAAAAATTAACCTTAATTTAATTATAAAATGAAAATCAATGCACACATATACATATACATTTGTATATATACTCGTAGTCTTGAACAACAACAACAAACAATAGGAAACAAAATGCACTTTGAAGAAATATCCGCTAAATAAGAGAGTGAGAGAGAGAGAGAGATAGAGAGAGAGGTACAGAAAATCAATCAGATGAAGATAAAGTCAGATACAATAGGAAAATAAAAAACAATGCCACGCAACAATAGCAACAACAACAACAAAGAAAGAAGGAAAGAGGAGAAAAGATCAGAGAACGATTTAGGGCTGCGCGCAAGAGAAGAGGAGGACGAGGCAGCAGAGACAGCAGAGACAGTTACAGAGAGGAAGAGTGATTCTCGCGTCAGATTAAAGTAGAGAAAAGCCCCATTTTTGAAGTAGGTCCCTACTTCGAATTATATATTTCATAATATTAACTAATGTAATAGTTTTTATTAAAATTATAAATATATATATGTATGTATGTATGTAACATCATATATATATAAATACATGTTTTTTTTTTTTAATTTTAAACTATATTTGTAATGCACTATGCGCGTAACATTGTATTAAATATTAATATCCAAGGCATATTAATATAGAAACCTATATATATATATCTATATATATATATACATATATATATATTTACAAACTGCAAAAAAAAAAAAACACATGAACTACCAAGCTAAATGTTTCAATAATATAAATATATATAGAATTCTATGTATGTAAAACCGATATAAAATCCGCAAAAAAAAAGATAAGGGAGAAGAAGGCTCACAAAAGAGAGGAAGAGAGATTGGATGAGAAAAAAAAGAAAAGGACGCAGCGAAAGCAGATTTATCCAAAAGCTAAAAACATTTTTTTCTTTAGTCTATACAACAAACAAAACAAAAGAAAGGAAAAAAACAACAAAAATACAAAGTAAAAATATATAAACGAAAAAAAAACCGAAATTATGAATAAAGAAAACTGAAATTAGTTTTTAGAGAGCGCAGCATATAAAATATTGCAAAAACGCGGAATCGGTAACGGTAAAAAGAAAGGCAGATGGCAGGCAGAACAAGATGAAGAGAGAAAGAGTGATGGTGAGATGATGAGAAATGGGAAACAGCAGCAAAAGAAACAGAAAACAAAAAACAAAAAACAAAAACAACTCCCTAACAAGTAGCAAAGAAAATTGTAAATATTTATATAAATAATTTATGCCTAAAATACAATTAAAATTAAACAAGAAAACAAAAACAAAACAAAGATAAAAGATGCAAAAGAAGAACCAGAAAAACCATTTCAGATTTATATGCAAATTTGTATATGTACGTACTTTCCTTTAATTTTAGCCAATCAGTTTGTAAGTTTTTTTTTTTTTTTTTTTTTTTTTTGTTTTCATAGTGAGATGAGGATAATGATAATTTTTATTCGTTTATTTAAGCCGATACCATAGTGGTATATCTATATACATACATATATGTATATATTTATATGGATATATATGTGTATGTATATATAGAAGATGTGTGTGTGTGTGTACGAGTGTGTGTGTTATTGACGCGATTCTATCGATAACTTGGATGAGAGCGCGCGCGATTGTGTTGATTTTAAAAAGTGAAAAAGAGTGGATAAAGAGAGGAATGAACAGAAGAATGATGGTATGAAGGAGTATGAGCGAATATATTCAATAATATGATTATGTAAAATGCACATTTTTAAATTATAAATTATATTATATTATATATATCTATATATATATATTTTAAAACGACTATTATTATTATTATTATTATTATATGATTATGATTATCATTATCATTACTTTTTATTATCACTTAACGGTTTCGGTTCGATCCACAGCCCACAAAAGAAACCAACAACAACAACAACAACAACCAACAAACAACAAGAGAAACAAAATAAACAAGCGAAATGTTTGATAAAAAAACCCCTGTTTTCTTTTTAACTCGATTTCATGTGATATATAAAATTCTGTTTTCTTCGTTTTTTCCTTACTTCTTTCATTTTTTAAAAGAAAGGAAAGAAAAGTGTCCACAAACAAGCATATGCATATAAAGGTAAAAAATAATACCTACTAAGTGTTTAAATAGTACTAAACGAATCAAAATATAAATACTGAAAAAAAGAATAAATAAAATGAATTCAAGTCAGCAGCAAGAATGAGATTTGGCGATCGCAGCAGCAGCAGCAGCAACAGCAGCAGAAAAACTAAAATGAAAAGGGGAAAAACACATGAGAAAACATAAGAAAAAAAAAAAACAAAATGAAAACCCATTAAATTATTTGTTGAGTATTTTATTAAATAATAATTACGATAATAATTATAACATTTAAATTGAAAGAAAAATCGAAAAGCAAAACTGAATATACATATATATATATGTTCACATATGCATATGTATATATATATATACGTATATATATATATATACAAAACAAATTATTTAATAGTTATGCTAAAAAATTATTTAAAGTGAAGGATATTAAAAATATTTGCATGCGCCCACGAGCAGACGAGCGTAAATGAGAGAGATAGAGAGAGAGAGGGATAATGCCACCGCTCCGTACTGCGAGAAACACCTTCCCAGAGACCCCAAAAAGAAACTGAATCCTTTTTTCCTTCAACCAAAACACCACCCAACCGCCCACCCATCATCCTCCCTCAGTATAAGACGTGGCAGAGGGAACTTTGGAGAGATGCGCTGTGAGCGCGAGAAGCGGAGGGAAAAATGCGTGGAAGATACTAAATCAATAAGTAAACATAAAGATTAATTAATAAATTAATTCAAAGAAAAAAAAAACAAAAAAAAATATACAAAAAAAAGAAGACAAACAGCGGAAGATGAAAAAAGTAACAAGAGATGAAACATTGAAAATAAAAAAGTACTAAAATGATTAATAACAACACTTTTCAATTTAAAAGTTTGATTTTCGGGGTGTGCCGGGGTTTTTTTAAATATGATTTTAGAATTTTAACCGTTTTCATTCCTGGCTTTCGAAAAGGTATTCCAGTATATTCCGGTCTAAAAAACAGTATTTTATCGTTATCGATTGTTTCTTACGTCTTAAGATTACGTTTTGAAGCCCATTACGTAGTTTGATTTCGTTATTAGGCTTAGCGGTATTGGTTTAAAATACTGCGACGGTATTTTGTGATTTATTACCACTCCAGTGATGCCAGACTCTGGTACTCGTATAAGCAAGATTCTTTGCCAAAAATAGCTAAAATAATTGCTAAATAAGCTAAAAACGAGCTGGTCTTCCGTGTGCAACCGGGAGAAGCGCTGAACTTCAAGATGATGACCAAGAGCCCCGGCATCACCTTCGACATTGAGGATCTCACGTACGAGCACCGCTACAAGGACTCTCATATATATATATCTATGTAATATTTGGTTATTTGCAATTTTCTATGGTTTGTAAAAGAATATTTTTTATTAAATTTACAAAAAGTAGCGTTTAATTAAATCAAATGACTTTGAAATTGATTCTGGGGATTTACAGTATAAATTCGGTAATTTTGGGATTTCAGATAACAGGCGCGCAGAAGGCAGTAGATGGCGATGTAAATTGTAAAATGTTAAATGTAAAACGTAAAATGTAAATGTAAAATGTAAAATGTAAAATGTAAAATATAAATGTAGAAAGTGGGTGCGGAATGTAAAATTTCGAATGTAAAATGTAAAATGTAAAATGAATTTGACGTAATATAAGTTAGCAAAAATTAAACGGCATCGGACATCGGACTAACTGCCAGTGATGCTCATTTGGCTATAAAGCTCTGTTGGGACAAAAAGGCATCTCACTAACTGCCAGTGATGCACATTTAGCTATAAAGCTCTGTTGGGACAAAAAAGCATCTCACTAAATGCCAGTGATGCTCATTTGGCTATAAAGCTCTGTTGGGACAAAAAAGCATCTCACTTAATGGCAGTGATGCTCATTTGGCTATAAAGCTCTGTTGGGACAAAATGGCATCTCACTAACTGCCAGTGATGCACATTTAGCTATAAGGCTCTGTTGGGAGAAAAAGGCATCTCACTAACTGCCAGTGATTCTCATCTACCTATTTTACAATATGGGGAGAAAAATGCAGATATATAGCTCCCTTCTTATTCTTAGCCAGAAATAACTAAAATAATTGCTAAATAAGCTAAAAAGTGACGCACAATTATTAAATCTTAACTCACAAAGATTAGTGTGACCAACAGGGAATATAAAAAACATCTTTAAAAATACCGCAATAAATATTTATGAATTTTTGGTATAGTATCAACAGCCCCACTGTGCCACTATTCCGGTGAATATTTTTCTGCTGATTTTATTATTTTTTCGCACGCACTGCCAAAGAGAGATGACTGATCCGAGCAAATTGTCCGTGGCCGTGGTCTGTTCCTCGAACATGAACCGCTCCATGGAGGCGCACAACTTCCTGGCCAAGAAGGGCTTCAACGTGCGCTCCTACGGCACCGGCGAGCGCGTTAAGTTGCCGGGCATGGCGTTCGACAAGCCGAATGTTTACGAGTTCGGCACCAGCTACGAGAACATCTACCGCGACCTGGAGTCGAAGGACAAGGAGTTGTAAGTTGACTGCACGCCGACCCGAGCCTTGGCCTCAGCCTCACTCATCCTCTGCTCCCTCCCATAGCTACACACAGAACGGGCTGCTGCACATGCTGGACCGCAACCGGCGTATCAAAAAGTGCCCGGAACGCTTTCAAGACACCAAAGAGCAGTTCGACATTATTGTCACTGTGGAGGAGCGCGTCTACGACCTGGTGGTGCTGCACATGGAGTCGATGGAATCAGTGGACAACCGTCCGGTGCATGTTCTTAACGTTGACGTGGTGGACAATGCCGAGGACGCGCTGATGGGCGCCTTTCTCATCACGGACATGATCAACTTGGTAGGAAGTTGACTTCGAGCCAGAAGAAGACATTGATTCACTTTTGCTTGCTTTGCTTTCCCTTACAGTTGGCCAAGTCGACAGAT
The DNA here is from genome assembly GCA_008042515.1 of Drosophila truncata. Lineage (NCBI taxonomy): Eukaryota > Metazoa > Arthropoda > Insecta > Diptera > Drosophilidae > Drosophila > Drosophila truncata. The sequence continues at coordinate 153,180 of VNJQ01005823.1, read as the reverse complement.
CTGGACAACGACATCGACGAGATGATCCAAGAGTTTGAGGAGCGCCGCAAACGTGTGATTCTGCACTCTGTGCTTTTCTACTGACGACCGACATCCGCTAACAATACGTGTCCCAACTCTGGCTCATCCGTTCTTGACGTCTTGGTTGGCGGGTAGCGGGTAGCGGGCGTTGGGCGGGCGGTGGCTTTCGGATTAAGCCGCATAGGAATTAATTAAACTGTAAATAGAAAAGGGCCATTGAAGCAGGCAACAGAACAGAACACAACACAACACACACACCACGACACACGCACGCATGGACTACACCTGTTGGCCTGACCCACGAATTACATACATATGCATAAATACGACAAGTGACAAACGACAAACAATTACAATGCGGCGACGGAGGGCTGAACGGTTCCGGCTCCGGCACCGTTGCTCTTACATATTTGGAATAAGGTATATGTGTGCATGTCCGTAATCCTTGTATTCCCCCGTCCCTCGTTTCATGTAATCGGTAGTTCCATTCCCACTCCCACTTCCATTTCACTCAGCTGGCAACGCTGGCGCCGATCTGGCTCCCTCCGATCCCCTGTCCAAACACCGCGCCCCTCCCTGCTGACCGAAACACTCGCATAAACAAAAAACAAAAACAAAAACCAGGCGGAGAAGCGTCGTCACACATACAGAGGACCGTGTTTACGTTGCGCGCGCGCGCGTGTGCGTGTGCGTGTGTGTGAATGAGTGCACAACGGAGAACAGGCAACAGGAGAGCCAGGGACGGATCGGAATCACAAACGGGGGATGGGCGCCATCTTGGGGGTGGGGCGTAGCTTTTTTATCTTTAATAGTTTAACAAATTGTTTAGACAGGGCCTATCTGGGGGCAACCGACGACCGCTGCGGGCTGTGCTTAGGCTGAACGTTACAAACAATGGCCAAAGACCGCAGCGGGGCTAACTAACAACAAAACAAAAAATAATATCGTACATGTAATAAATTATTATAAAAAAAAAAAGAAAAGTAGTTGTATTTTAGCCTTTTGCCTGATTATGTTTATTTGAAGTGGCACAATGTTTACATGATACTTGAACACAAACTGATAAAACGGCAAAGCTTGAATCCGCTCCTGGTACCGATCAAAGCGTCGTTTCTTGTTGTTGGCAGTGCCGCTGCCGCTTCATGCACGCTTCGCGCGCTCGGCCTGGCGCAGTCAGGGAACGATCGTGCTGGGCTCCATTACTGTGCTTTCGAGGCTCCGCGACTACTCCAAACTTAAGCTCCATCATCCGCTGACCATCGTAATTACATAGCTCCAAGAGCTAAGCAAGAGATTGCTTAACGTTAAGCACACAGCGTTTGGCTAGTGAAATCAAACAAGCAACAACAGGGTTTTTTGTCAGACCTACACTTGTTCTTTCTTGTTTTCTTTTTTTTTGTGAGTGTGTGTGTGTGTGATTTCTTCTTCAACATTCGAAACAGCTGACAGGATCGCTGGACAAAATGGAAACGCAAAAGGAAGGTAAGTGTTCAATGGGGGGGGGGGGCGCATATTATGTGCGATCACTGTACCGCTGTCAGGTGAAAGATTGTGAGACGGTGACTGCGAGCGAGCGAGCAGCGCCCTTCAAAGTGTGTTCTTCGGCTAGGGGGTCACCTACAAAAAATAACGGACGACTCAACGGAGGTCTTATCACAAAACGCTCAATCTTCCCTCGCTCTCACTCCCCAATTATCTACCAATGATGACGTGTTGTTCCCACTCAGTTCCCCCAAGATTAGAGCCCGGCAATAACCTTTCGCGTTGTCCGCTGTCCGCTGTCCGCTGTCCGCTCTCCAATCTCCATTCTCCACATTCTCCATGGCGGTAATGACATTGGTAGCGCGCCGCGCACATTCTACACGTAAATAATTGGCACACATGCGTGCCGGGCCATGCGAGCTGTGCCTGTACCAGCCAAAAAGCCTTTCCAAACACACAAAACCCGCTCGTTTTTAATTTATTCAGACATTATTTCATGTCCACATTACCTTGTTCTCTGCCTCTGCCTCCTCCTTCTCTGCCGTCTCCTTGCCCCCATGCCGCCGTCTGTGTCAATGTCAAATGCGATTCGGCCGAGATTATAATTACTGGCCGTGGCTGTGCGTGATTCACCATCGCGGTATCTCCTCCATGGGGCCATCCCCAGTCAGTCAGTCAGCCCAGTCAGTTCCCCCGCCCCCCCGATCGCAACTGGACGGCCAAAAAGTATGCATTATCTGAATTTTAAATGAGGAGTTTTAAATGTAGGAATATTCACCACGATCTCGACTTGTTTCACATTATCTTATTCGATGGCAAAAGTTAGAGTGCGATCCAGAAAAGATCCAGAAAGCCTGCCTTAAACTGAGAATTCATGAAATCCGGCTAAAAGCTGAGCTCACAGCTGCTGCTGAGGCTGCGACTCAATCACTGACTGGCAGATCGCTCGCCAGATCTCGGATATTCGACACCCATTACACCATTACACCTATTACACTCGGGTCTAAGCAATTTGCACTTTGTGCCGTCGACGGCGACGTCGTCGTCGTCGTTGTTGACCGCGCCACCGCCGCCGCTTACAACTTTTCAAAGTCAAGCACAGCGCAGCAGTTTATTCGCTTTGTGCAACCGCATCGAAAGATACGCGCGGGTACACACCTGTCCAGCTTTTCTGTTTCCCCCACAAACTAACTGGCTTCCGCACTCGCACTCTGCTTCGCCACCAGATCTTGGAGCGACCGACAAACCACGGTGACCAGGTGACCTCTGGCAGAGTCAAGCAGCAGATTTGGTGACTAGTCATCGTGATTAGACAACCGATCCCAGAGCGTTATCGAGTTCTTATCAGCTGCTTCAATCCCCATTCATAAATAAGGTCAGCACAAGGCCGCGACCATTCACTTTCCTTCGGCCACTCGAGGCACACACTCACTGCAGGTGAGTCCTTCGGAGTTCCAGGTCCTCAGTGTGTGTAAATTCGGTTCGAAAATCATAAAAAATTCGATTTTGAAAAATATATCTAATATTGAAAGGTTACACAGTCCAAGGTCAAGTTTTTATATGAGAAAAATGCTCCAAAAGTCTTTGGTAATAAAGTTTAATGAGGCTGAAAGACCCAAACTTTTGAAAAACTATGAAAATATATCATAGGATTTCGGTTCTTCAATATTTCTTGAAAAGGATACAAGTTTGAAGGACTATTTCTAGAAAATATATATCTTTATGGCAATAAAATCCTATTTTTATCAGCTTTGCAAAGTCGGAACCACAACAATAATGACTTTGGCTTATCAACCAAATTAGATTTAAGAAAAATCTAGAATCCCAATGCTTATACGATGAAATACAAAGACTTTTAATGGCTAACCTACTCTTTATCCTTTATTCTTAGATCACACCGCCCTGGATCTCATCATCAAGTCGCTCAGGTCCCCGAGCATGGTCTGCGAGGGCACCCACTTCGATGGCCAATTACCACACTCGTTCGTGATCTTTGGGGCATCCGGTGATTTGGCCAAGAAGAAGATCTACCCGACCCTGTGGTGGCTCTACCGCGATGACCTGCTCCCAAAGCCGACCAAATTCTGCGGCTATGCGCGCTCCAAGCTAACGATTGCCGACCTCAAAGCATCCTGCCAGCAGTACATGAAGGTGAGTTGCTCTCTTAACTCCACTGCACTCCACTAATGCCACCCACATTTGGCCCACAGGTGCAGCCCCATGAGCAGGCCAAGTACGAGGAGTTCTGGGCCATCAATGAGTACGTGGCTGGCAGCTACGACGGACGAACTGGATTCGAGCTGCTTAACCAGCAGCTGGAGCTGATGGAAAACAAGAACAAGGCGAACCGCATCTTTTACCTGGCCTTGCCGCCCAGCGTTTTCGAGGCGGTGACGGTCAACATTAAGCAGATCTGCATGTCCGTCTAGTGAGTAATCTTCGACGCCACTCACATCGATTCAAAGCTAAAACCGAAAACCTTTTTAATTGCAGCGGCTGGAACCGCGTGATCATCGAGAAACCATTCGGACGCGACGATGCCTCATCGCAGGCGCTGAGCGATCACCTGGCGGGGTTGTTTCACGAGGATCAACTATATCGCATCGATCACTATCTGGGCAAGGAGATGGTGCAGAATCTGATGACCATTCGCTTCGGCAACAAGATCCTCAGTTCGACATGGAATCGAGAGAATATTGCCTCGGTGCTGATCACATTCAAGGAGCCGTTCGGCACCCAGGGTCGTGGTGGCTATTTCGATGAGTTCGGCATCATTCGCGACGTAATGCAGAACCATCTGCTACAGATTTTGTCGCTGGTGGCCATGGAGAAGCCGGTCAGCTGTCACCCGGACGATATACGCGACGAGAAGGTCAAGGTGCTGAAGAGCATCCAGGCCCTTACCGTCGACGACATGGTATTGGGCCAATATGTTGGCAATCCCGCGGGCACCACTGAGGATGAGCGCACCGGTTACCTGGACGACCCGACCGTTGACAGCCACTCCACTACGCCCACCTACGCCCTGGGCGTGCTGAAGATCAACAACGAGCGCTGGCAGGGCGTGCCCTTCATCTTGCGCTGCGGCAAGGCACTGAACGAGCGCAAGGCGGAGGTTCGCATCCAGTACCAGGACGTGCCCGGCGACATCTTCGAGGGCAGCACGAAGCGCAACGAGCTGGTCATCCGTGTGCAACCGGGCGAGGCGCTGTACTTCAAGATGATGACCAAGAGCCCCGGCATCACCTTCGACATCGAGGAGACGGAGCTGGATCTCACGTACGAGCACCGCTACAAGGACTCCTACCTGCCGGACGCCTACGAGCGGCTCATTCTCGATGTCTTCTGCGGCTCCCAGATGCACTTTGTCCGCTCCGACGAGCTGCGCGAGGCGTGGCGCATATTCACACCCATCCTGCACAAGATCGAACGGGAGCGCGTCCAGCCCATTGCCTACCAGTACGGCTCCCGGGGGCCCAAGCAGGCCGATAGGAAGTGCGAGGAGAACAACTTTAAGTACTCCGGCTCGTACAAGTGGCACGGCGGCAAGCCGACCACGTCCAATCTCTGAGCTTCCTAGGATTGGGATCGTGATGGGAGTGTGATTGGGTTAACACAGCATGGAGCATCTCTCTCTCTCTCTCGCTCTCTCTCTGTTCTTACATATATCTACATATGTAATCTTTGGTTATTTGTAATTTTCTATGGTTTGTAAAAGAATATTTTTTATTAAATATACAAAAAGTAGCGTTTAACTAAACCAAAGGGCTTTGATTTCGACGTTTTGATAGTTCGCAGCGGCCCAGCCGGGACTCAAAGCCTTAACTGGCGGGATACAGAAACATTTCCACCAATGAGAATCCAAGAAATACAAATATGTGAATGAACTTGTGGGTTTTTTTATTTTATTTTTTAATTGCTAATTAATTCAGCTGCACAATGATATGGCCAGACAATGCGGCCAGGAATTTCTGTGCATACTTTCGGGCTGCACCCGCTTACACCTTTAATATCACTCAACTTCCGTGTATGAGCAATGAATGGAAGTATTGGCTGAATGAGTGGAATATAATATCCAAAACATAAATTGTAAAATATAAAACGTAAAATGTAAATGTAAAACTTAAAATGTAAAATGTAAAGGTAAAATGTAGAATGTAAAATATAAATGTAGAAAATGGGTGCAGAATGTAAAATTTGAAATGTAAAATGTAGAATGTAAAATGAATTTGACGTAATATAAGTTAGAAAAAATTTAATGGCATCGGACTAACTGTCAGTGATGCTCATTTAGCTATAAAGCTCTGTTGGGTCAAAAAGGCATCTCACTAACTGGCAGTGATGCACATTTAGCTATAAAGCTCTGTTGGGACAAAAATGCATCTCACTAACTGCTGCCAGCCCTGGATAAGCAGTGGAAACAGCAGATTCAGCTGCAAAATGATATGGCCAGACAATGCGGCCAGGAATTTTTTTGCATACTTTCGGGCTGCACCCGCTTACACCTTTAATATCACTCAACTTCCGTATATGAGCAATGAATGGAAGTATTGGCTGAATGAGTGGAATATAATATCCAAAACGTAAATTGTAAAATGTAAAACGTAAAATTTAAATGTAAAACTTAAAATGTAAAATGTAAAGGTAAAATGTATAATGTAAAATAAAAATGTAGAAAGTGGGCGCAGAATGTAAAATTTGGAATGTAAAATGTAGAATGTAAAATGAATTTGACGTAATATAAGTTAGAAAAAATTTAATGGCATCGGACTAACTGTCAGTGATGCTCATTTAGCTATAAAGCTCTGTTGGGACAAAAAGGCATCTCACTAACTGCCAGTGATGCACATTTAGCTATAAAGCTCTGTTGGGACAAAAAAGCATCTCACTAGCTGCCAGAGATGCACATTTAGCTATAAAGCTCTGTTGGGACAAAAATGCATCTCACTAACTGCTGCCAGCCCTGGATAAGCAGTGGAAACATGACTGCTTCCTCGAGGTTATTTATGTTGTATGCGACGAAGGAGGAGCACCCCTGCCTATTTGCCGGTCTCGACGGCCTTCTAGGGCTTGGCCTGGGTTCTCTCGCTGCGCACAACCTTCAGAAGGCCGTAGAAATGATATTAAAAAATAATTTATCTGCGGTAGTGTGCCCAAAGTGTGGAGTTTAAAATTCCTAAATTCAGCCGCAAAATTAGGGTATATTTTTCTAAACTTTACCTGGTCACACTTAAATGACTAACAATCTTCAAAATATATCGATAGTTGGTGCTGCCAGACTTCTGAAACATTGCTTTAATAGCTTACATTATTTAATTGGTTCAAAACCTGGCTAAGACGTGGATAAGTTTCAGCAAAATATCTGCAGGTGGCGCTATTAACGAAGATAAATCAGATTTTTGTATAAATGAAATGAGTTTGAGTTTGCAGACTACCTATTTGAGTAAATTAAATTTAAAAATATTCATAACTTGCCATAAATCCATTTATTTAATAAATCTGCACAAGTGGTTTAGAAATTAAAATTAAAAAATAAAAATTAAAGTTTTAGTCGACTCTGCTGTTGCGGAAATGCCTCTTTTACTGCCTTCTTATAAATCAACCCGACCACTGGGTGTAGTTGTAGGGCTCATTGGTAGGGCTGCTGATGCTGATCAAGAATATATTTGGTTTATGGGGTCGGAAATTACTTTCTCTCTGTTAAAACATATTATAAAAATTTCTTGAAAGGGTCTTAAGAACATGAAACGCCATCAAGCGGCCGCCGCTTGAACTACAGCGAGAGGAGAAGAAGAAAAGAACGGGATGGATTTTGTTTATCTGGTCACACTTAAAAATATACTAGATAAATTTGATATGGCAACACTGCATAAGAGAAGTTGCGCCTAAATAAAGCGCCAAATTTGAATTCAAATTAAAAAAACACATTATTTATTTATTTTCTTTGGTTTTTGTAGGCTAGTTGTTGTTGTATAGGAGATGTTGTTGTTGTAATAATTGTATATTATTGTTTATGGTTCTTACTACGTACTTATATGTACATTTGTATGTATACTTTGTGATTAGTATGGAACTCTGAGTACTTGGATTACGGTGGATTTTCTTTTTAAGATGCGTATTGCTGCGCTACGGATGCGAGGCGTGACGAGGCAAGGCGTGGCGTTGTGAGGCTTGAATCTCATCTTTACGGATTGATGTATCCATCGTTGTTGGGAATTAATCGTGGCGGAGGCGGATTTACATATCCATTGTTGTTGGGAATTATCCGTGGTGGAGGCGCCATGACATAGCCATTTAATCGTGGCGGAGGCGCCGTGACACAGTTATTATTGCTAGGATTTAATCGTGGTGGAGGCGGATTGATATATCCATCATTGTTGGGAATTAATCGCGGCGCAGCCTCCATGACGTTAGGAGGCGCCGTGACATAGCCATTGGTGTCACGATTTATGCTTGGAGACGGTGGTCTACCAATGCGATTACCGGAATCCATGCAAACATATGACGAGGACTCTGGTTCGGTTTGTGCCACAATCTCCGTAAAGGACTCCTCCGTCTCCACCTCCTCCTCGGGCTCCCTCTCCTGTTCCCCCGTTGTGAGTGGCTGGAGCTCTATACTAACTATGGTAGAATTAGGGATATAATATGGATTGGTTATCCTCGGCACACCCAACCGAGGAGAAGGCTCTGACTCGGGCTTTGGCTCAACCGGGATTATTTCGCCCATATAAGGCATGACAACTTCGATATCATTCATTTTTTTTAGCTTCCTGGCCGACATGATGACCAGCCCTAGCACCAGCAGGGCACCGATGCCCTCCATTATCCGGGCCTTTCGCAACGTGAATGCCTCGAATACCTTCTGTTCCACGGCCACCAGCCTGACGCTTATGCCGCCACTGACAGAATCACTGTAATGGGGCTCCAAGGCTACGTCCTGCAGTCCCATCAACCTGTCGAATACGTAAGCCTCCTGCTCCCCCTCGTTCAACGTAATGTTATTGGTTCTAACTCCGTCCCGGCAAAACTGGCCAAGCGTTTCGGAGGCATTGCACCAGTAGATGGTGTACCCCAACAGCAGGTCGTTGTCCTCGGGCTTCTTCCAGGTGAGCGTGGTGGAGCCACTTACGTGTTGGTACCTCAGATGAGTAGCCCGGCGCTTCGCCACGTCGCTTATCGCGGGCACCCACAGCCAGCTGCTGTCTGACGAGGCGCCCATCTTGTTCCGACTTCTCACGGTAATATTTGCCGGTTGGCTGACATCCCAGTTTTTGAATGTGGCGAAGCGGCTGTGTGTGTTTCTCGTCTCCCGGCTGCTGGAACACATAAGAGCATTAGTACAAGCAACTAAAAAGCGCACCCTATAAATTATGTATTGTAACAAATTTGTATATTTAGTAAAAAACAAGAAAGGAAGCTAACTTGCAGATTGCAATTGAACTATGAAATTCAAAACGAAATTCTAAAATAATAATGAATGGCCGAATCTCAAGTTTGATGAAAATATTTTGAGAAACGGCGAAGCTATGATTCTTTATATTATTTCCCTGATGGCATCTATATGATATAGCCGTCCGATTTATGAAATTTAAATAGAACATGTAAGATAATAATAAGTGCCTAAGTCTCAAATTTGATGAAAATATGTTGAGAAACAGCGAAGTTATGATTTTTTCCATTATTTTCCTAATTGTTCCTATGGCAGCTATAGGATATAGTCATCCGATTTTTATGAAATTGATATCGAAATTTTGGAATGATAAAATATGGCGTAATCTAAAATTTAATGAAAATATGTTGAAAACTGACAAAGTTATAATTATTTTTTGAAAAATGTTTCGATTGTTCCTATGGCAGCTATAGGATATAGTCGTTTGATTTTCATAAAATTTAAACCGAAGTTCTGGAATGATAAAATATGGCGTAATCTAAAATTTGATGTTGAAAAAACTGACAAAGTTATATTTATTTTTCGAAAAATTTCCCGATTTTCCGATGAAAGCTATAAGATATAGTCGTCCGATGGGATGTGAGCTTGGGCTTACCCGTTCCAGGAGACGTCGTATGTCAGGTTCGGTCCGTTGCGATAAATCTCGTCCAGAGGAAACCAGAAGACGGTTAGCTCGTTGTTGTCCTTATCGAAGGAGAAGCCGTCGCGCATAAATTGCGGCGGGCGGGCGGGAACAGTTGCTTTTGTGACGATTTCAAAGTCGGGGAAGTAATCCGACCAGATAGTGTTATTCTCCCTGATGTGACACTTGAGGCGCACATCAAAGACCTGGGAGCCCTGCGGCGGATGCGGAAAGCAGAACGTAAGAATCCTGTGATCCGTCTTCTCGCCTGGTGGCAGTGTAAGGTTTAGTGCAGGAATCCCCGGCATGCGGGGCCGCAGCTCCACTGCAAACTCGAGATCCTTTTGAAGCAGTTCTTGTGCATTTTCCCACGTCAAACATGTCTGGTTGTCTTGGACAGTTTCCGGAATCGGTGTACTCGCTGGCCACTTCGGGACGTACATGCTGTTGATGGGCAGCTCGAACAACTGACTCTGACTGTGATTCCTATTAGCCCACTTGCTAATCATGGTCAGGTTGAAGTTTTGGACCAACATGGCATAGGCATAGCTGTTCGTTTCCAGCATGCAGTGCATCCGATTGGCATTACCCTCCTCGGCCGTGCATTGGCCTGTATTGCCGCTGCCCACGCCCAGCTGGTAGCTGGTTTTGTCATGCCAATCCACGCCATCTGCCCGACTGAAGCTACAGTTCAATTCAGTTTTGACGTCGAAGCGGCATGTGAGGTCTGTCACGTTTAGCACGGCGATCACCGCTACTGTGACCGATGACATCGAATACCCTTGCACAAAGCACTCGTATTCGCTCTGCGAGCTCTCCGTGGCACTCGGCTCTGTGTGCCGCACGGTATTGTTGACGATCTCCGTGGCCAGCTTTTTGCCGTTGAGGTGCAAGCTCAGGTCCCGCACATCGATGGTGCTGCCTGTACAGGTGCATGACACCTGACCCCTGCCGCCGGCCATCCACTTACCATCGTCTGAGGCCCAAACTTTCGCCTTACACGAACGACGATCGTCTGCCGTGGCCAGAGCTAGAAGCATCAGCTTAAAAATCAGCAACAGTGTCCGCCAACCCATCGATCGATTGAGGAGCACTGGCGTGTCGCTGCTGAATATGTACTTCAGACAGATACCAGCCGCAGCCTTATCGCCGTTCTGAGAACTGGGAGTGCGAGGCCACGGGGTGAGAGATCAGTGCCTCCTTTGTATTCACGGAATTGATCTGGAATGAGGCTTACATAAGTAGAATTCCCGTGCTCCAGACGGCAAGCTTTCTTCCAAGAATAGAGATAAGCAGCAGCAGCAGCCGAAGGAGAGCGCGAGACGGCGGATGACGCGTTGGGATTAGGCTCCGTAAGCTGCGATGCCAAAGCCGATGCTCTCGGACAGCCACGCGAGACTGAAGAGCGAAAGCCCACTCCCGAAAGCAAGCTGCTGATGGACCTTATCGCAGTTTGTCAGAGAAATAAATAATACAATAACTTTATGTTTTTTTTTTTTATAATTTTTAAAGTTATCTTTTTATGTTTCATAGGACATATATAATTATTTATTAATTATTATTATAAGCTCGATTCGACGCGCACGGATGGTTAAGTGGGTGTGGTACAAATACGAATATAAAAAAATACTACAGCGTTACGAATACTTTCTTCATCTTGTAAGCCCTTTGTGCCTCACGCGCCTCGCAAAGAATACAAAATAAATTACAAACGCGGGACGCGGGACTCGTCTCGTCCCTCGTCCGATGAGTTGCCACTAATTACTAAAAACAGCTGCCAGGTTACAGGTTACAGGTTACAGGTTCCAGACTCCGCTGATCCGATGGCATGGCTTGGTTTGGATCCGGTCGCGGTCACGGTCACGGTTACGGTTACGGGTGGAGAATCAGATGTGAGAGATGCTAAATGGATGGATGCAGGCGATGCAGAGAAGGATTGCCAAGGTTTCCCTGGCCAAGTGCTCCACTTGGACTTAGAGCACATGCCTGTTGTTGTGGGCAAGGACATTGAGGTCCTGGGGCGTCACATAGCCGTTGATTGGCGGCTGTAGGCGCGAGTGTGTATTGCCAACGCCGCCTGTCGCTGCCCCGGTGGCATGCGTCGGGGATCCCACGGCCGCGGAAAGCGGCTGCTTCATTAAACCGGTGCGTTGCAGCTGCTCCATGGTGGTGTAGCCAATATCGGCTAGCTTGGGTGCGGGTGTCGATGTGGCCATAGAAGCGACGGCTACTGGCAGCTGAAGCGGCGTCTGCGGCGGCGGCGGCTGCGGCGAGGAGGCCGTCACAACGGCAGTGGCTCCTGCACCTGCTGCTGCTGCTGCTGCTACTACTCCACCTCCTTCTCCTCTTCCAACTGATGGCAGTGGCGCTGCAGCCAGGGGCTTTAGCTTATGCAGATCCGAGGCCTGCACGTAATTGTCCATATTAAGCAGATGCGCTGGCTGGAAGAAGGTGGAGGCAGCAGCAGCGGCAGCGGATGCGGAGGGAGCATTTGCGTTGGCCTGTGAGTGGGCTTGAACGGAGGGCGGCATGGGATTGAGGCGAGACTGCAGAATGGGCACGGGCACGTAGCCGCTGAGCGGCACCCGTGGCAGTGGCTGCGGCTGTACCGGACCACCGTTGCCAGCCCAGCTCTTTATCTGGTTGGGCTTGATGTAGCCATTATTGCTGTTGCCGTTGGTCGGTTCCCTTTCCCTGTCCCTGTCCCTGTCCCTGTCCCTGTTGGTGTCGCTGTTGTCCTGTTGCTCTCGCTCCCGCTCCCGCTCACGCTCAGAATCCTGATCGCGCTCGCGCTCCGTCTCACTGTCGGTCTGCACGAGCAAACCGTGGCGCATGGACAGGTAGCTGGTGGGCGGGGGTACAGCGCCGCTCATGGGACCCGTCTCCTGATGGTCATCGTAGCCATTGCGATCCATGCAGCCACCGCCCCCGCCGGAGGATGAGGCTGTACGCAGTAGCAACTTGGAACTCTCGCCGCCGCAGCTGCTGAAGTCGTGCGGAAGATGATCCTGCGGCGTGTACTGAGGTGAGTCGTCGACCCGGGTGCAGATAATGCCGCCGCTTACAGACGAATTAGGGCCGAGATCGAGGCCCAGCCCGCCCATGTCCATTGGCTTCTTCAGCGTCTCCATGATGCCCTGCGGCAGCACCAGGTCGATGTCGGACATCTTGCGGTATTTCTTGTACACGAGATAGAAAATGACGCCGAGCACAAGGATGGCCACGGTTACCTCGATTGTCTGGTACATGGCCTTCACGCTGTTCGTGTCCGGGGTGCAGATGTATCCGTACGTACCCCACTCGGACGTGTAGAGTCGGTAGGCGGACGCGTTAGCGCCGTACGCCTCGTACTGCGCCCGCTCCTCCTCGCCAAGAATGTTTCTCTGCACTTCGCACAACTGCGACTGCGACTGGGAGGACTGACCGGCTATTAGGGGATGTGCCACCGCCTCCTCCGCTCCTGTCGGCTGCCGGTCCACGTTGATTGCGCGAACCGCCAACTGGAAGGGATTGTGACTGGTGCAGCGCGGCGTGGCCATCTCGAAAGAGCGGTTGTGTCCCGGCAGGATGAAACTCATCAGGCAGCTGGCATTGCTGTCACGCAGCGACACTTCGTAGTAGTCAATGCGTCCGGCCGGCGTCCTGGGTGGGTGCCAGTCCAGCCGAGACCTCTGGTCCTTGTTGTTCGTCACCTGAAGTGTCGGCGGCGAGGGAACTGCCAAGAGAAAGAGAGCGATTTCATTAGCATTAATCGAGGAATCAGCAAACAGGGGGCCAGAACTCACCTCCAATGGCTGTGCGGAAGGTCACCAGGTTGCTGGGCTCCGAGGGATAAAGCGTGCGGGCGCGCACGCTCACCTCGTAGTGCGTGAACGCCGTCAGGTTGCCCAGCGTATGCGTTATGGGCTTCTCAGTGTCCACCAGCTCGTATATCAAGGCCGGTACGCGGAAACTCTCGGTGACGCCGTCCAGCAAAGAACGGAAGGTGCCCTCGTAGGCGCGCACCATGCCATTGGCCAGAAGTGGCGGCTTCCACGACAGCTCCACACTGGAGCTGGTCACGCGCAGCAGCTGCAGCTCGCGCGGCTGGCTGGGCGCCGCCTCGCCAGTGCGATTGACCAGCTCGTCGCTGTACTTGCTGGCTCGCGTCTCCGAGAACATGAGCATCTTGACGCTGTAGTCGGTGTAGGGCACCAGGTTTCGGATCTCGTACTTGTTGCTAAAGTGGTCGATCCTCACGGTGGTGCAGTTGTCGGGTCGCCCGGTCGACCGCTGACAGTAGGTGAGATTGTAGCCGGCCAGGATGACGGCGCAGACGTGCTCTGTGCCCCAACTGACCATCATCGTGGAGTTGGTGGTCACATCAATCGAGGGCTCCATCTTGGCCAGGTCATCTGTCTTGTCGCTGCTGCACTTGGGCCAGCGCAGGCCTGAGTTGTGCGATCTGTAGTTGGCCGAAACTGCCATGAGAAGCGTACGGTTCCTGGCCATCGTGAACATCAGCTGGCCACTGGGCACTTCGGCAAAGCGTATAGATCCGTCGCACTCGGAAAGCAGGCCCGGCTTGGGCACGCACCAGAACACCGTGTAGTTGGTGAGCTCCCGCTGGTCCTCGGGCGGCTCCCAGGTGAGCGTGAAGCTCTCGTTGGTCTGTTGGTAGACGCCATGTATATTCTTGGGCACCCGTTGCCGCAAATCACGGTTAGTGATGGGTCCAATTGACATGTAGGTGGCATTGTCCGACAGCCCTTCGCTGTTCTTGCTGCGTATGAGGAACTCGTGGACGCCACTCATGTTCCAGTGATCAATGGCCGCCGAGTCCCGGCCCACTTTGATCAAGTTGGGGTTCCTGCGAATGAGGAAAAGGAAGAGATTAGAAAACTAGACTCTAGTTCGTCAAGAAAACTAATTCTTTTTATTAGAAGTTATTGTTCCCTACAGACTGAAGGATCCTTTGCCCCTGTATATATGTATATAAGTACCCTCTATGTCTGTTTTTCTGCCTTTTTGATCTCTCTTCCACGCTTTGCGTGAAATGTACAGTGCATTTATTTTTAGCTACATTCAAAAAAAAAACGAGAAAGCTTGGTATTTGTTCTCTCCAAATAAAATTAAGTGGAAGACACGAACTAAAACTACCGCGAGAGAGGCCGCTCTTCAAGATTTCCAAGTCTAAGCCGATTTTACGAGCTCTGTTGATAAGACTTGATAAGACCATGAAAACATTAATAGGGGAACATTAAGTCAAAGTAGTCCGTGGCCTTAAAGTCTGATGTGTTTGTTATGGAAGAAAAACATCAAGGAAATTCCACGTATTCGGACAAATCAGATGCTAAAACTTTCAGTTTAAACCTAGCAACCGCTTCAAAATCATTCAAAAAACAGTTTTGGAAATTCCATCCTCGCAGAGACCGGCCCCAGTAATCTCGTTGGCGTTCTTCATATTTCCAAGAAAGACACTTGCTGCTCCACATTTGGTACGTACAATTCCGTTGCTTTCGATTTGTCTGCATGAAATACGATCGGATTCCTGGGAAGCCAGCTTCGACTTTAGGTTGTATGGGGGGTATGGGTATGGGTTTTCCAGAGGTCTTCTCTAGGTTGCTGAACAGCGCTCGTAAGAGTAAACAGACAAAAGGGACTTGAAATACTGTAAAGAAAGTTCACGAGTTCCCTCACATTTCTTGGAAAAATTATAGCAAAAGTGGGTTCCTATTTACTTTGATTAAAAGAAATGTGCAGACACATATACTTAATATATTATAGGCTATAGGCAGTGGGGCTCAAAATCGGGTATATTTACTTGGAAATTCAGAATTTATTACTTATTTAAATTCCAAGGAGGGGGCCATCGAAACCAATAAACAATGGCAATTCCACTGCTCGACTTAGGCCAGCTCTAATCTGTCGGCTATCAGCATGGCAAATAATTATCAATTTACTGGAAATATTCAATTAGTTCAGCCTGACACCCGTTGGGGGGAAGATTTATGTACATGCTTCCCATATACTTCCAAGACCTTTTGTTTTAAAATGACAATTTCTGGGAATCTGTTATGTGGGGAATCCTCAGCCTCGACCCTGTTTTCCACGAACATCCATCTATCTATCGGTGATAAGAGATTACCGAGAACCTTGAAATCAAAGCGGAGTGTCCCCTTCACAATGGCGGTGCGAAAAATAGCATTATTTTATCTATAATTAGTAATTTAAATCTTGATAGAATATTCCTGCTTTATTTTCTTTGTAATAAATGGAATTGTGTAACGAGGTTCAGAGTTACATACATATAAACATCACATTCCCGGCATCGATTGCCATGCCATTAACACCAGCCAGTCCCCATCCCCTTCCCCTTAGTTATCTATCACTCAAATTCGATTCAATTTCGATTCCGGCAAAGCGACAGTAAGCAGAAGACGAGATACCGCGAATCCATCCGAATGACGACGCTGCAGGCAACCAGAGAGTATGATATATGGAGTATAGACTACAGGGTATCTGGCAACAGACGGGTTTCCTCCGATTTCGATTTCAATTTCTCTGGTGCAGTGCATTCGCGCTAAACGCCTCCATCCCCAACCCCATTCCTCATTCCCATTCCCATTCCCATTCCCATTCCCCATTCCCATCTGCCCCATCTTCCCATTAATGAACGTGTTTTTGCGTTTGTTTTGCTGCCACTGGTGCTAGTGCTGGCTCTGGCTCTGGCACTGATGTCTGTGTCTGTGTACGGCGGCACTTCGGACGAAGTTAAAAATAAACATTTTCTACGGAACCCCACAATGGGAATGTTGCTCCGCTCCGCTCTGCTCTGTGCAAATACTACGCCGTATGGCTGTGTGCCGTGTATTCGCGAGAAATCACCTTTTCGGCGAACTCCCCCTCCCCTGCCTCCCCTGGAAACCTCCCTCCCTCCCCATATACTCACACCAAAGTTCCGTTGATGCGATACTCGCTGATGATGTATCCAAAGTTTGGTCCGTTCCACTCCTGCGGCTCCAGTGGCTCCCAGTAGAAGCGCATGCCCTCCTCGGAGGAGTCAACGTAGAAGCTGCCATAGGTGACGCGCGGCGGACGGCGTGGTCGAGCCGGAGCTGTGGTAAAGCTGTAGATGAGCGGCTCGCTCCATATCGTATTATTCCGATTGCCGCGCACGCTCAGCCGCAGCGTATAGTTGTAGAAGGCAAATGGTAGCTCCGTGAGGCACAGCGTGTCCTTGATGGTGGAGCTATTGTTGCGCCAATGGGCCCGCTTCAGCGGCTCAAAGTTGTGCGGCGAGACGTGAACGCGCCAGAGCAGGCCATGGGCATAGTTGCTGCGCTGCTTCATCTCCCACGAGAGGCACACGGAGCTCTCGGTGCTGTTGACAAGGGTCAGGTTCTGGCCTGGTCGCGAAGGCACCGTTCGCTCAAAGTGATTTATCGTTATGGACTGCATATGATCGCCAAGGGTATTGGACATGTACAAGCGGAAGTAGTAGGTCTCGCTGAAGCGCCGGTAGTTATCGTCGGTGATGTTGCAGGTGACCACCGGGGCGGCGTCGTAGTTGCAGTCCACCGAATTGCTGTAGCGCCAATCGTCATTGACATTGTAGCTGACATTGTAGTTGGTGATCAGCTTGTTTGGCGGCTGGGTGAAGTTGCACACCATGAACTGGAAGTCGTAGTCGATGCAGTCGAAGTCCCGGATGGGCAATGGCCGCGTGCCCACGTACACCTTCGAGGTGTTAATCACGTAGTCGCGGCACATGCACATGTACTCGCTCTCCTGCTCCTCGGCGTTCCTGGCGGTGAACAGGATCGTCGTGTTGTTCACCGTCCGAATGTCCGGATGCTGGCGGTACTCCCGCCTTCCGACCTTAAAGTACAGATCCCTGGCGGTGCAGGGATCCGTGACGTTCGCATCGCGAAAGTATGTCTCGTTGAGGGTGCAGCTGATCGTAAAATTGCCACCGATGGCCGATTCCACCTTGTCGGGGATGAGCCAGCCGGGATCGACGGTGGCGCGGGCGCCAACCTGCAGCAGGAGGAGCAGGGCGAGCAGCTCGAGTGCCTGCGGCACCAGAGGCGCCATGGTCCGGTCCTTACGCTTCCGTAGTCCGCTCCTGTGTTTTGGTATCTTCTCTTCACCAGTTCTCCTCCTCCTGGCACCCCTCACTTCACTTCTCGCACTTCTTCGCTCTCCAACCTCTGCTCTTCTCTTCTCTCCTCTCTCTCTTTCTCTCACAGTGCACTCACACACGGACGCACACCGACACAGCCGCTCTCTCACACTTCCACGCACACCTTGCTGGCCGTGGCACTTGTTGGCTTTGTATTGGTGGGCAGTTCTCGGAAACCGTTTATACGCTGGGTTCCTGGAAGCAGCTCTAACGCATCTCGCTGCCAAGGTGTGTGCTGGCTGGATTCCTTGTTCGTTCCGAAGTTCAGAGTTCACTGCACACTGTTGGCTTGTTTGCAAAACTCTGCTTAAATGTTGTTTAAAATATTTGTTATGTCTTTGGATCTGTGTGCAGATTCCTGAGTACGCGTAGGACGGCGATCGCTCCTCCCTGCCCCCGCTCGCGTTGCTGTTGCTTTCGTTGGATTTTCTGTTTCTGTTTCGCCTGGTCGGCAGTGTGACCGGGCACTTATCTGAACTCGATACACGATATGGCCAGGTGCGCCGTGCAGACCTTCGTTTGGGCGGTCACACTTGGCACGCTTATTTCACCTGTGGCGCGCAAGTGAAATTCAAATTGCATGCGCATTATTTTATTGCGCTTGCTAACTTCATGCACAAAAGGAGGCGGAAATGCGTTTTTGAATGGGCTGCAGCGGTTGCTACTCGTCGACAAAGTATTTTATATCGATGTATATATATCGATAAGTCGCGTGTGGCAGCCCTGGCCTAGGTGTTCAACACTCAATCGAACGTGCGTTTGTGTGTGTGTGTGTGTGTGAGTGAGAAAGTGACGAATTACTTTTCATCAAATGGGAAATAATTTAGTTTGAAAACACGTATATCTATCCAAAGCAGCGTAAAAATACAGTCGTAAGAACTCAAAAGGACGGCGAGGCAAATCGGCGCAGTCAAAGAAAAACCCGTAAGCTCGACAATTACAGCAGCGAAATGGCGGAAGGCGGCAGTAAGCGCATCAACGTGGTTGTGAAAACGCCAAAGGACAAGAAGACGGTCGAGGTTGATGAAGATTCTGGAATAAAAGATGTGAGTACGACTCGAGGTCGGGGTCGGGGTTTCCCTAGGTCTCTGTGATGCCCCTGCCCTTTGCTGCGGTTCTCTGGCGCTGGCAGAATCCATTAATTGGCAGTAGAGCTAGCTGGTGGTACAGTGCACTTCGCCTAAGCCGCACCGCCAGCGCCAACGAACGAAGAGGGTGGCAAAGTGCAAAGGGCTTGGGCAGTGTCTGTGTGTTTGTGTATGTACGCGCGCGTATATGAGTGCGGGTCTGTGGGCGTGTGTGTGCTGGCCTGCATATCCGCTGAGGGAGCGGGACAGGGCGATAGGATCGGATCCTTCTAGAAGGAAATAATAAATAATATTCATGTTCTTATATACATATATTCCGTTGTCTTTGACCCACAGTTCAAAATTCTCGTCGCACAAAAGTTCGAGTCGGAGCCGGAGCAGCTGGTGCTCATCTTCGCCGGCAAAATCATGAAGGACACGGACACGCTCAAGATGCACAACATTAAGGACAACCTGACGGTGCATCTGGTGATCAAGGCGCCGACGCGCAGCAACGAGCAGCCGGCCCGCGCCCCGGCTGACGTCCGTCAGACGCCGTTTGGCCTCAATCAGTTCGGCGGTCTGGCTGGAATGGAGGCATTGGGCGCAGGCTCGAATACGTTCATGGACCTACAGGCGCGCATGCAAAATGAGATGCTGGGCAACGGCGACCTCCTGCGCTCGCTTATGGACAATCCGCTGGTCCAGCAGATGATGAATAATCCAGAGACGATGCGCCAGCTGATCACGTCGAATCCGCAGATGCAGGACCTGATGCAGCGCAATCCAGAGATCTCGCACATGCTCAATAACCCGGACTTGCTGCGCCAGACCATGGAGCTGGCCCGCAACCCATCCATGCTGCAGGAGCTGATGCGATCTCACGATCGCGCCATGTCCAACCTAGAGTCGGTGCCGGGCGGCTATAGTGCGCTGCAGCGCATCTATCGCGACATCCAGGAGCCAATGCTGAATGCGGCCACCGAGTCCTTTGGCCGCAATCCCTTCGCCGGCCTGGTCGAGGGCGGTGGCGGTTCTGCTGCCGGCGTCAATCCGCAGCAGGGAACCGAGAATAGAAACCCTCTGCCAAATCCCTGGGGCGGCGTTGGGTCCACCCTTAATGGCACTGGCACGGGATCTGGAACTGGAACCGGCGGAACAGGCGCCGGTGGAAATCGCACCGGCGGCGATTTGCCGCCAAACAATTTAATGAATACGCCGGCCATGCGAAGCCTACTGCAGCAGATGGCTGACAATCCGGCGATGATGCAGAACCTGCTGAATGCGCCCTACACGCGCTCCATGATGGAGTCGATGTCGCAAGATCCGGAGATGGCCTCACGCCTGCTGAGCACCAGCCCGCTGCTGTCGAACAACCCCGCCCTGCAGGAGCAGGTGCGCCAAATGATGCCACAGTTCATGTCCCAGATGCAGAACCCGGAGGTGATGAACATGCTGACCAACCCGGAGGCAATGAACGCCATCCTGCAGATCCAGCAGGGCATGGAGCAGCTGCGCAGCGCAGCCCCGGGCTTTGTCGGCACCCTGGGCATCCCGCCACCGCCTCCAGGCGTCAACTCTGCCTCGGATCCGGCCAGCGGTGATACCAACAGCGGTGCCACCGTCAACAATATCTCGCCCAGCAGCGGCACTAATGCCACAGGCAACCCAGCCGCCGGTGGCCCCAGCCTGGCTCCAGGCGGCGGTCCCAATGCGCAGCTCTTTAATGACTTCATGATGCGTATGCTGAACGGCATGTCCAACAACACGGACAGCACGCAGCCGCCGGAGGTGCGCTACCAGTCGCAGCTGGAGCAGCTGGCCGCGATGGGCTTTGCCAATAGGGAGGCCAACTTGCAGGGTAAGAAATAATCATCTCAGTAATAATGTCTCTCTTATTCAAATCTTTCTTTTTGGTTTCCCCAACAGCTCTGATCGCCACCTTCGGGGACATTAATGCGGCGGTGGAACGCCTGCTTTCCCTCAACCAGTTGTCCCTGAGTTAACAACGTTAAGCCATTTCCAAATTGTACACACAACCTGTCTATATATCTACGAACTACAACTATAACTACCACTATATAGCCCTGGAGAATGCGAATGAGAACTAGAACGAACGAGAATGATAACGAGAGAGCGGGAGATGAACACGAAGCACCAGACGAGAAAGGGTGGCGAAGACGGGCACGGATACGGTCAAACCCCAAATACTATCTCCTCATTCCATCGAAGCCCGCCAATCACCCACAACACACCCACAACAAATTCCACAAGGTCAGCAGCACGATGCTGACCGCTTATTCCTACATTAAGTGAAGTTAGAAGTGAATTGAACACCTTGAACACTAAACACGCGACACCATAGAGCATCTCAGACAAACATCATCAGCAGCATCAGCAGGAGCACAGGATCGTGGGAGCGCCAATAGCATGGCTAGCATGGGCTAGACGGGAAGAGAAGAGGGTTCTAGAGGATAGATCGTATACCAAAGTGTCGCCGGCTGCATGGCTGACATAATTATCTTTTTTTTTTTTTTTGTAAACCGTTTACATCTTGGGGGGCAGGGCCAACGGAGAGGGAAGGGGTACACACAACAAACATCCAGCAGGACAACACACACACACACAATCTAAAAATAATCACCACCTTCACACTTCATTGTATTGCCGAGGGAGAACTGTATTGTTTTCTACTAAATTTGAACCATGCTTGCGGGCGCTGCTCTCGTTTATCATTATTGAGTAAACTAAAACCTTGTGACTAATATTATATTGTGTGCTTGCTCCGGAGGTGACTGTCGTCGGAGGCGGCTAATCGGTTCTAGTCGGATGCCAGTGGCAGCGGAATTCCCATACTTTCTCACAGCTCACGCAACTCGAAGGGGTTCTTGATTTGATGATCTGCTAAGATGCAGGGGTTCAAGTGTCTGGGATATACATAATTAGCTTAAAGGATTTGTTCAACAATCTACGTCTAGAAGAGGACTTGGGTCTATCATAAATTTTTGTTTAACCGATATCTACCGTCAACTTATATTGTGTGCTTATCTATATATGTGTATATAGATATATATATATATGAATATATATCAAAATATTCCATGGTGTTACAAAAGACGTGAAACTATTTGAAATTCCTTAGTAAAAAAGAGAAAATAACAAACAAAACACAACCCCCAACACTTTAATCTTTAATTTATGTATAAGCATTACCAAGATCCGTATCCAGGAGGAGCTATCCCCCCGCCCCCCATTTCCGCACCTCGATTGCATCCCATTTTCGTCACGTTCCATTTCGTGCGCCCCTGTGTCTATATATATGATGTATGAAAAATCAATCTTTAACCTGTAAGTACTATAACTACTAAAAAAGCGTCGCTCGGTCGCCGCAGCTGGACAAACATCTACAAAACGGAGCTCAGGGGTGGACTGGTTGGGAGTCAGTGGAAGTGAGAGTGAGAGTGGGAGTCAGGAGGTACTGGAGGAGCTGGTAATGGCGATCGGAGCTTAGCGGTTATTCGTTTAGTGATGGAAGTGAAACTAAGTAATTAAATGTAAATGGTCACATGTTTTAAAACATAATTAATAAAGCTGCTTTGGTTTTAGAATATAGCCAGCCCGAGTTTCATTATTATTTCGCATATTTCAATTGCAGATCCCAGAGCTATTATCCCAAATGCAGCGTTTTCGTTCTGTCTCTGTCTAAATCGTGTTATATGCCGGAGTTTAGAAACCAGTCAAGGACTCTATCGCATATCTTTGGGCCTGCCAACACAGGGCTGTGGTCCCTGGCAGGAGGTTTGTTTATTACAGCAGCCGTGGCTTGAGTATACAATCGAAACACATTTAGTACAACATATATTATAGTATATATACGGTATATAGTACATCCTAGGGTTAAGGCACTTGCACACATACATTCTCGCAGTCGCACGCGCATAGAAACGAACAGAACACACAACGTCGTACAGCTAGAGATGAGGATGCAGTCGAGAGGATGGTCGGGAGTCGATCAAACGGACCGGGCGTTCGGTCAGAGCTCCTCGAAGAAGGCGACGCGCGCTTTGGTGGAGCCGGACTTGAGCTTCTTAAGTGTGGAGTACTTGTTTTCCCCGGCCTTGATTTGCGCCTCGCTGAGTATATCCAGGTTGCTCTGGTTCTCCTCGATCTTGTGCGGTGCGATCTCGGAGCGGAGCGTCTGTAGCTGATTCTGCACCTGCTTCTTGGACTTTCGCAAATACTCGAGATGGTTGCGCTCCATCTCGTTGGTAATCTGCTCCATTTCATTGTCGGTGAGAATAAACTCCTTGGGCTCGAAGTCATCGGAGATGCCGCTCGAGTTGTCGCCCTGGGCAAGATAGTGCGATGAGTGGGTGGTCAGCTCGGCACCACCGGCGGTCTCCATGTCATTGGTGGAACTGCTGGTGGTCAGCGACGGAGTGCTGATTGCCGCCATGCTGGACGCTGTGTTGGCTGCGTGCGAAACACTAGAGGCGGTCAGCAAACTGTCGGTGGAGGACTTGCGGCCGCTGTTGAGAAAGTTGAGAAGGCGGGCGGTGGCCTCGCGCTCGGCCATTTTGGCGCAGATTAGCTCCTTGCGTAGTTTCTCCGTCTCGGCCTCTCGCTTATCGTTTTCGACTGTCAGCTGGTGAACGTAAAAGTCGGCGTCTCGGATCTTTTTCTCCAGGTCATGCTTCTCGCGTTCGATCTTCATTTGACGCTCGCGCAGCCGGTCCATTTCCGTCTTGAAGTGGTTGGCCTTGCATTCGGTCAGCTGCATCTGCTCCTCGTTGACTCGGCTCTTCTCGAAGTACAGCTCCTTGGTCTCTTCAGAACGGCGCTAAAGGAGAAAATAGAAATAAAGTACCAGAGATGATTGCAGTAAAAGGTCTAACATACCAGCGCATCGCTGGCCATGCGCATCTCATTCTGCAGGTGCTCCAAGCTCTTCTCCATTTCGTAGCGCTCGTGCTCCGCCTTTTCACGCAGCTTCTTCTCCCTCATGAACTTCTTGCGCTCGATCTGGCGCCTCTGCTTCTCCTCCTTGGCCTGTGCCTTCATCTGCTGGATTTCCATGGTGTCGGGCTTGCGGCGCCGCATATACAGATCGTGGTTGCCCTTGCACAGGTCCAGTATCTGCCAAGTAAAGCGATAATATAGCTATCTTTCGCCCCGAGTACTAAGTTCTAAACTCCCTTTTCAGGAGAGCCACTTACCATCTTGTTAATGTGCAGATCCTGTGAGTAAAATATAAAGTTCGATACCTTGGCGTCCACCAGGCGAATGGTGAATTTCTTGTCATCGAAGCTTACGTGCCGTATCTCGTTCCACTGGAACGTCGTCTTTGGCGTTAGCTTGTCACGTTCGTCATAGATGTTTAGGCCCACGGCGGTGACGCCCAGCCACAATTTGGTTTTGTTCTTATTCTAAACGAGAATCGATCATACTTATGGAGCAACATTAGGGGCAGGTCAGGGCACTTACTGTAATAGGAAAGTAGTTGACACCGTACATGTCCAGGTCCTGGGCGATCTTCAGGTACTCCAGCTCCACCTCATCGCGCGTCATGGGCTCATGGTCCATGTACCTTGCGAGGGGGCGGGGCAATCAATGAATTAGCTTGAGTCGTCGACATATCCTAGCTGTACAGCTCTACTTACCAGGTCTTTATGCGCACCTCCCACATTTCGGGCGTCATCTGATACTGGTCGGTCACGCCCTTCGGCAGGAGCTCGCCGCCAGCCAGCATGCCGTCCTTGTAGGTCTCGTAGTCGTACGGTCCGTACTGCACATGCACCGCGTACGAAGCCAGGAGCACGGACGCCTCTGGGCGGCAGTATATGTCCATCGAGAGGATGCTCTGCTTCACCTGCAGGAAGAACAGGTGCTGCGTGATCTCCTGGATCAGCTCCTCGCTAACGTTCTCCGGAAAGAACTTCGCGTAGAAGCTAAACACGTACACGTTGTTGTTGGCATGCAGCTCCACACGCTGGTCGCGCACCCGCTTGTCCATCTTCAGCCAGGAGACGTTGCTGCGCGTGTCCACATACTGCAGACCGAAGTACCAAGACTCGCGCAAGCCGATGGTCCGGCAGACCAGGTCGAACAGATCCTGGCCGGAGGCGCGCGGCTCCAGCTTAAACTCCAGCTCCGAGTCGAAGGTGCTCACTCGCACCGACAGCGAGCGGTTCTTCTTGGAGCCGAAGGGGCTCATCGCGCCCTCTCGATTATGTGATGAATGCTGTGAATGTTCTGTTTGGTTTTTAATTCTCAGGGGTTTGGTAGCGTCTGGCTTCTGGTTGTGGTTCTGTGATGTGCGTAATATATACTAAACGATCCCAGTGCTCAGCGCTCTGCGCTGTGATAACTTGTTGCGTGCAGTGACTTGTTTCAGCTGCCGCTGCTGCTGCTTCCTGTTCCTGGGGCCGCTAGTGGTCCGCTTCCTGGCTGCTGCTGCTGCTGCTGGTGCTCCTGCGACCCTCAGTTGTTGCACACTTCCACCTCCACTCGCACTCGCGCTCGCACATATTGCAGCCAATTGGGTTGCTCGGGACAGTGGCAATGGCGATTCCGGGCTGAAGGTTGAAGGCTGCGGCTGCGAGAGAAAGAAAGAATAGTGACATCGTTTATGCGTCGCTCCTATTGCGAACTGTGTCCGGTCAGGATGCTCGGAGACTAGCTTTCGGCTGTTAAGCCACGGCTCGACAAGATTAGTCGGCCGAGAGTATTCAGTTAAGCAGTTTTTTTGTTTCAGAATGGCAAATTGGCATCATTTCACGCACTAAATCAAAGAGTTGTTGGATATTTTGCCGAGAGTGCTGCATAAACGTGAACAGTGTGACCAGCTGCGGGGTTAGTAAAAAGCCTAGTCTCAGCTGCCCTCCAACAAAATACCAAATTAATTTCTGAATTGTTTTGCCATTAAAATTCTGGCTTGTCTGCCGTAAACAAATTATTAATTTTACCTTTACTAGCCTCTCATGGCTACAGCCATAACTATCCTCCGTTGACTAGGAACCACTGCCACCGCTGTAACTAGAACCAGTGCTGCAAACCGAAGCATCGCATCGTACTTCGCACTGAGCGCCAAATTCAAAATGCAAACTCCATGGGCAAATACTTAGAATACTCGACACTTTATAAATATATGAATAATATACAATTTGTAGATGGCAAAACCTAGCTTACATGTGCGTGTTGGGGGAACACGGCTTCACCATGACGATGTTAATGCTCTCTAGCTTCGACTTTAGAATGCTTATCACACAAACGCAATTGCAGAGTTGTCTCCTGCTCTATGCACACAAATACAATAACGAAACTACGAATAAATTAGGACTAAGTGTTTGTACTCGGACCCGGCCGTGCCCAGGATTCTGGGGCTTGAGCCTCGAACCCTCGAGCCGCAACCCGCATCCTGAGCGACCTGAGCCTCGATTGGCACTTAAAAAACGACCCAATCCGCCGCGATTCGAGTGTCGATGGCTTTCGTCCATAAGAAAGCCACCGATCGTGGGCAGCTACTGGTTGCTGCGCTTCATCCGTTCAACATGTAGGTCGTAAAGCATCTTGTTCTTCTCATAGTAGTATGGATTCTGCTCGGCTCCCAGCTCTGGATTGTACTCGTCCACTGCGGGACCAATCACCACGGCTGCTCCTCCGTCGCCAGCAGGTCCCGATGTAGGTCCCCGATAGTTGGTGTCGCCGTTGCCCAGGGGCGGAATGCTGCAGCTGCTGCTGCTGTTGCTGTTGCCGTCGTCGTAGTTTAGGTGCAGATTGTTGATGCGCTTCGAGAGGGGCGTGGACTCGCAGGGAAGGTCATCCTCTCGGCTGCGCTTCCTGTGCGGAGATTGAAGTTGAATGAGTAAGAACGCAGTAGTCCCTGTGTTCAATTGTGTCGCACTAGCCGTTAAATTCGAAAGGA
Source organism: Drosophila truncata (assembly GCA_008042515.1). Lineage (NCBI taxonomy): Eukaryota > Metazoa > Arthropoda > Insecta > Diptera > Drosophilidae > Drosophila > Drosophila truncata. Next base: position 126,450 of record VNJQ01005823.1, on the reverse strand, counting down.
TTCGGCAGGCAGGGCCGGCATGGGACACGGATTGAGATGCGTGTGTGGGGCGTTGGTTCCCACTTACCTAGTCTTCAAAAATCCAGCCATTCCGTTCCGTGGCCAGCGAGATGGATCGGGTCTTTTTGCCTATTGTGTTTTCCTCCTCTCGTTCGCTGGTGGCAGTATGACCAGACTGTACGCCCACAACAGAGTCCAGACCGAATCTGGAAATCTGGTATGCTGCTCATAGATATCTGACGACTACGAGCAGGTGTTATGAATTTCTAGGCGTGCTGCCATTTACTTTAATATATCCGTTCGATGGCTGAACGTTAATTTGGGATCGGCAGACTGGGTTCCAGAAAATACCAACTCACCGGGTGGAAGCTCTGCAACGAAGTGGCAACGCCGCGGCTCGTCACTCGCACGCATACAGCTCGCTGGAAAGAGAACACGAACACACAAAAGAAAATAGTAGTTTTCCGTACAAATCAAGCCCGACCCAGCCCAGAAAAGCGGAAAACAAAACGGACTCGTTCGCATTCGGAATTGCTTTAAATTGTAAGTAAAAAATAAGCACAGGGCGCCGGCGATGAGTGGATTGCCAAGGGTCCAGTTCTGCAAATAGCAGATTAATAGGAAAGGAGAAAATTCTGAAGAGAAAAGTGAACGAAAACGACGTTATCGACGACCGCTGCTGAGTGTGTTAGTGTGTGTCTGTGAGTGTGTGTGTGTGTGGCTCGGTGTTATGGTGTGAGTGTGTGACAAATGATTGGTTCCAAATTTCATTCTTTTTACGCTGCGAATGCGACACTGAATTGTAAATATTCCCCTGCTTTCTATTAATTGCAGGCGGCGGCAGAAACAGCGCTAGTCCCGTGCCTTGCCAAAAACAAGTTTACACCAAACGCACACATATGTCGGTGTTCTCCTGCTTCTGCTGCTGTGTCCAAATAAATTAGCATATTGCCAGTTGCAGTAAAACTGCATTTTGAGCAAGAACCGCACCCACACCAGTGCAATTGGAGTTCGAGTTATGCGAAGACTGCCCTGTACGTGTGCCTTTGCGGTTGAGTGTGTGTGTGTGTGTGTGCATGTGTGTCACATTAGAATTTTCTGCGCTTATCTGCGTCTGTGTGTTGTTGCTTTCGGTCTGTCCGTTACTCTTCTTCTTGTTCTGCTGCTTCTTCTTCGGCTTGAGTCATCGCACAGATACCCTACCCCGCATAGAGTAAGATAGATAAGAGGAACAAAAGCGGGTAAAGCGAGTCCGGCAGGAACTGCAGGACCGCACCCTCGACACTCGACACTCCCTGCCCTCCCCAGGAACTAGTAAATAACTAACTCCCTCACCCCCATTTGCCATCACCTCTTTGCAGGAGTTCTCCGTAGCGTGCTCTCTCCACAACAGAACATGCAAACCATCAAGTGCGTGGTCGTAGGCGACGGAGCCGTGGGTAAGACCTGCCTGCTCATCTCGTACACAACCAACAAATTCCCCTCGGAATACGTGCCGACCGTCTTCGACAACTATGCGGTGACGGTGATGATTGGCGGCGAGCCCTACACATTGGGCCTGTTCGATACAGCCGGTCAGGAGGACTACGATCGGCTGCGTCCGCTCTCCTATCCGCAAACGGACGTCTTCCTTGTCTGCTTCTCGGTGGTCAGTCCCAGTTCCTTTGAGAACGTCAAGGAGAAGGTAAGATTGTGCTGTGTATCCTTGACCAACAAACTAACCATGATTCCCTTTCAGTGGGTGCCCGAGATCACACACCATTGCCAGAAAACGCCGTTCCTGCTGGTGGGCACACAAATCGATTTGCGTGACGAGACCAGCACACTGGAGAAGCTGGCCAAGAATAAGCAGAAACCGATAACCATGGAGCAGGGCGAGAAACTGGCTAAGGAGCTGAAGGCGGTCAAGTATGTGGAGTGCTCGGCCCTGACGCAGAAGGGCCTAAAGAATGTCTTCGACGAGGCCATACTGGCCGCACTGGAGCCGCCAGAACCGACCAAGAAAAGGAAGTGCAAATTCTTATAATTCGGTTTTCCTTTCTCTTCTGTCTGTCTGTCGGTCTACGTGCGTTTTCGTATCCCTTCCACTCTTGCTTCTTGCTAACGCCTTCTTCCCAGGCTGCCTGAGGGGGCGTTCTTCAATATATATACACATATATATACTGTATATTTTATACACCTGTATATATACATATATATATTGAATCTTGATTGTATTACTCTGCACCCACTGCTGCCCTGAAGCCCAATTCGTCACACCTCTCTCTCTCTATGTAACTGTCGCCGTGTAAGTCCCCGTTCCGTTCTGGAACCATAGTCCAAAATCCCCGCACCGGACTATAAATCGGTTTTTATGATTTCACATGCTTCTTACTCGGGGCAGCCTTCTTCCGCCCCAAAAAAAACTTCCAGAAACAGAAGACAGAAACCGAGTCAAAAACCCAATCAAATCAAAATCGACATCATAGTGTCGCTTCTGCTCCCATTCTTCTTGTTTTTGGCGCAATTTTCTTATTAAGCAAAAAGAGGAAACACAACAACAACAACAACAATAACAATATAGCGAAAACAAATTATTTATATATATTTCTTTATATATATATCTATATATATATACAAGGATTAAGTGGAAAGTGCGGAAAAGATATAGAAGTATAGAAAACAAACAAAAAAAAAAATAAAGTGTGAACTAAGAAGAAGAACCATGCAATGTTTTGTTTTGCATCATCTGCAATTAAATCGCGATGCGAGTCAGTCCCAAGAGCAACGCGAAGTCTTGAGAAATAATAACCATAAGCAAGAGCGCCAAGATTATATGGAAAAATATTTATATGACGACGATAACTGTGGCAGGCATAATGGCGGCGAAAGGAGGAGGAGTGGCCGCTAAAAAGCTAAGGAAACAAGCGAAGCATATTATGTAATAAAACTAAGAGTATTGAAATATATATAAATAATATATATATATATATATATGATTAAAACGTAAATTAAAAGAAGCAAAGCAAGGAACAGGAAAACCTACACACACACAGACACAACTGAAGTCTACAATCTATATATATGTATGTATGTATATGTATATAATTATATACATATTACATATATATATCTATGCAAATATTGTATAATCCATAAAGTATATAAACAAATAGTTCAGAAAACAACAACAACAACAACAAACAAAAGGAAGCATAGAAGAAAAACAAAAGGAAAATACGAACTAATGCATTTTTTAATATTTTTATATGTATACATTATCAATTTTTACATTTTTTTTCTAGACCTTAGTGATTTAACATTATTGATTTCAGATAATATCTTATAATAAAACGAAATCCAAAACGAAAAGAATCCAGAATCCTCTTTTGTACGTTGCAGCATTCGCAAAAAGTCAGGTGGCTTGAAAAAATGTGAAAATAATTGAGATTTAGGTGACTCTCCATGCAGATGAAGAGATCATCACCACTGGTCACCTGTAGGGTAAAATTAAGAAGCCACAACAGGCCTATAACATAAGATGGTCCGATCCCAGGACACTGTTGAACCCTTCTTAATATAAATACATATGTATTTCTTCTTTATAGATTTTTTATTTACAGAATATCCTATTTATAAAGTATTAATTTCTTCTTGTTGAACAGCACATATCGTCTCCAGAGCGTTAGCAGCGGTCTTTCCTGCCAGATAGAGACGTATACATTCCAGGAAACAAGCTGAAGCCTCAGATCAATCTAGCGGCTGTACCCACTTGCACTTAATGCGTGCCGCGTTCACATCTGCCACGAGGGAACCGGCAAAACCGGCGCTGCCCTGGACATCGATATTGTCGTAGTCGAAACGCAGGCAGCTCTCCCCGTCCTGCAACAGCTGTTCGACTCCGTGCCAGGCGATCATGACGCCGTTGTCGGAGCAATAGCGCTTAGAGGGACGGAAGCTCCGACAGTTGTACTGTGAAGCCAGGTGCGCCATATTCGCGTAGATGGCATCGTTGTTAGCTACACCGCCGGATACGACCAGCGTTGGCTGGGCGTCTCCGAACAGCTGGACGTTTGGCAGCAGGCAGTACTCCAGCGCACGCTGGGTGCGATGCATCAGGTGGCGGCTGCAAGCGCGCAGCAATCCGGCACAGAAGTCCCCGTAGTTGCTGATGACACCGTCCGGCGGCGTTCTCTCCGTCCGCTCGCGTGCCCTGATGGCGCGAAACGAGTTGTTCTTAATGCCGGCAAAACTGAAGTGGCAGTTGCGCTGCTGGGCCAACGGTAGAGGGAACTCATAGGCCAGCGGCTCACTGGCCAGTCGAGCAGCGTGCTCGATTGCCCGACCGCCGTTCCATAACCTGTACTCTGGCAGTACGTGCAGTCGCAGGCGGCGGGCGATCTTGTCAAAAGCCTCGCCAGGGGCATCGTCCAGAGTCTGGCCAAGAAGAGACAGGCGACCGGGACCACTCACCATCACCAGCTGGCAGTGTCCACCGCTCACCAGCAGGCAGAGGAAAGGAAACGTAATGGTCCCCGGCTGCTCCATGCGGGCCTGGAGTGCGTGCGCCTCCATATGATGGACGGGCAACAGAGGCTTCTTCAGGCGCCGTGCCAAGTGCCGGGCAAAGCGTAATCCAACCAGCAAGCTAAGCGGCAGGCCGGGACGCGTGGTCACGGCTATGGCCGTCAATTGATCCGGCTGCAGCTGTGCCTCTGCCAAACAGCGCTCGTAAGCGGACTCGATGCGTGCTCGGTGCAGGTCCTGCGCCCGGGGTGGAATGATGCCGCCATAGCTGCAATGAATAAGTGAATCCTGCTCTACTCATTGCGTTAAACTGGCATGCATCGTTCGATGCGACTTACCGGGTGTGGAACTCCTGCTGGGAATCCAGCACGTTGGCAAGGACGCGGCCATCGGTGTCTACAATGGCGAGGCCGGTGTCATCGCAGGAGGTTTCGATGCCCAGGACATAGCTAACGTGGCGCGCGGAGGTGACTAGAAGGGGAGCACCAAATCCCTTTCCTAGTCCCAATCCGGTCCTAAGAGCTGCATGCATAATGATAACGCCAGTGTTGTCAAGACGCCGAATTTTTCAAAAGCTTGCCGACCAGCTGACCGCAACCTAACGGTTCGATTACAAATATGGGCGTAGAAACATCGATAGAGCCGCCAATTATTTGTAAAATTTTGAATTTATTATATTATATTATTATATTTATAATTAAAAAAGAAAACAGGAGAGCTTGGATGCATTTATCTGTATAATTGACTCATGACATCATTTTTACATTTAAAAAAAAGTATTGCAATACTTTATTAATACAAGTGTTGATATATAGTTCTCCATTTTTGCCTCGTTGTTGCCTTTTCTTTCTTCTCTGGTCCCCGGCTCAGTTCTTTCCTCCGGTGCTGTCTGATCCCTAACAGCACCCACCACGATTTTGATCACCGTAGTCCTCCGAAGACTTTTGCCCTTCCTCTGGAAGACCCACCGAAAGCGGGTCCGTGGTTGGGACATCAGCGACTTGACGTTCGACAGCCGATGATGCGGCTGCTGCGGGCTCCATTCCCGCGTTCTCCATCTTTTCTGGCAGTTGCAGCTCCTCGGTGCAGAGCATGGATAGCAAAAGGTGCTCTGCAAAAAGGCCATGCTGACGCTTTGAATTTGCGGTCGTTTCCGATTCCCGACTGAGGCGTTCTTGTTCCGCGACCCACGGCCCCAGGAGAAAGCCCTCACGAGCCCGGTTGGATGATACTGATGTTTCCGCTTTGGGGAGTTTCTCTTCGTTCTTCTTACGGTAGAGGGGCCCCTGGGTCACGGCATCGCCATTATTGGCCATCCTGGCGGAATTTTTCAGTAGTTGTCGTGGTAACTCCAGGTTCTGGCAGTTACCGCAGTAGATTTTTCGATCCCCCATTGTCCCGTGCTATGTTCCGATTGTTTAAAAATCTGTGCAAAAGAGCATTTAATTTATATAACACCAATTCGAAACAACTGACAGCAAGAAGAGTGTAAATGACAGTGACTTTTCGAAATAGGCCCACTTATTCCTTTTTCATTTGTTCCAATTGTAATACAAAATCGTCAAAACTTTTCGATAGAAATTCATTTTTAGTTTCGATATAAATATGATTATTTAGATTTAAATTTATTTAGATTATAAATTAACTATTATTATAGTCAAAAGCTTCGAACGATCATATTAAACATATGTATCAAGAGATCAAAATCAAGAGCTGAGTCGATCTGGCCTCGGCATGCAGTAGACCAACGATTAGTTGGGTTAATAAAAGTAAATATACACTTTTAGACTAAAATTCTAGTACCGAGTCAGTGAGCTTTTGTCGATTAATGCAGGAGTTCCCCTGATATAGAGAATATTTTATAGCAGCATCAGAGAAACTAGTAACTCTTTGGTTCGATGACTGAATGTAATGATTTAAATAACTCTTTGACTCAATGGATGATTTGGGTGCTGCCTCAAATGTATGCTGATATACAAATATATAATATAATAGAATAAAATATATACATTTTATGTTTTTTGTTACCATTGTTGGCTTGAGCTCTAGCTTCGGCACATTAAAACAAAGACACCTATAAGATATTATGTATAAATTCAATTTCTAACATAGTTATTCGTCTTCTGCTCATCTCTGAAACCCAAAATTTCCATTAAACGCATTTCCCAATAAGTATATTTATCAAAAAATTACATAATTGCATTTTTAAGCTTATTTATTTTATGGCATTTTCCATGTAAACTTTTTGAAACAACACAAATCATATCCAATTTGTATTTGGAATTAACTCTCATCACTGGCAGTAACTAGATCATGCCTGAAACGAAACAAGAGTTGGACATACATAGGTTCGTCGCCATTAATCCCTCGTAATCACCCTGCATCTCGGCCAGCTGCTCGGTGGTCATGACGACGGGCAGCACTGGATCCAGAGTGTCGCCAGGGGGAGCCTCCAAGCAGCGATCGGCGATCGGGCCCATATAACACTTGCGCATTTTGAGGTACTTCATCCAGACATTCGATATTCCCTCCTCCGAGTAGACATAGCCGTTGTAGCCGCCGCCGACATTGCGAAAACTGAGATGTCCCTCGTTAATAAACACATGACGCGTGACGTGAAAGTGTGAGTTGGTAATGTAGATGTTCGACGGAACGATCGGCTTTGTCTGCGTAAGAAATATAGAACGAAAAATGGTTAGATTCATCTGGGAGGCTATTCTAAGGAGCTATGAATGTGTGTTTTAATACGAACTTGATTCAGCCGCACGGAGCGCATCAAATTGACTTTAACCATGTGCAAGTTGCAGTTGCGCAACTCGGCCAACACGACCTCCAGCTGGACATTCTTCTCGCTCAGGGTGGCCACCTCGCCATTCAGACGACCCTTGTCTGCCTCGCACATCTGCAGGGTCTGCTCCCACTCGCGGCTCATCGATCGGACCTCGTTGATATGATCCTGGCAGCAGAGCACGTGTTGACCAAGATACCGCTCTGATACCAGTACCAGCTTAGCCATGGCATACAGGAAGATGAAGAGGTACACTAGGCTGGCGAACATGTCAAAGAAGCCGCAATCATGAAGAGCGCTTGTCTCCTCCAGTCTGAAGAAGCCAACCAACGATGAGGCGCCCCACTGCAATGCGGTGACAGAGGCGGTCGAGTTCTCCATTGGCTTTCGATCGTTCTTGTGTATTATCTGAGTTTTTTGTAAGAGTTTGTGATGTAGAAATCACGTCGGAATTTAAAAAAGGTCAATGTCGAAGTCAACAGACTACAGGGCCTTTTTGGAATGAATGAATGTGGTGAAGTTATGAAAGTAGTGTACAGGCGTGCTTTGCTTTGCTAACTGATCGAGATTTTGTAGTATCCTCTAAAAGAAAAAGAACCAAAGGTTATGATTTTGATAAAATAAACAATAATTTAGGCACTGTAATATGATATATACATTACCATTTCTAAAATACATTACCCTTAAGTTTAAGTCTCCATGAATGCACTCTAAAATGGTAGAACCAAGCCAATAAAGTATGTACCCAAAATAATTGCGCTTTTAATAAAAATCCAACATATTTCTCACTTACGATAAAGATAACTCAAAAACATGTCTATTGAGTTATTGATGCAGATATATGTATGTATGTATATATATATTCGCTAAATTAAACTAAAAATGTAGCATGATCATAGCTTAAGACCACATCTCTGCATGAGTAGAGGATGGTTTACGAAAAATGAGAGCATTCAATACGTTTTTGCTTCTTAATTATTTTCCTTTCTAATTTGCAATCTAGTGTTTAGTAGGGACCGTCTTTCTATCCGAATGCTATAATTTATCTTTGTCAAGAAATCGAGAAATGTGTGAATATTACTCAAATTTTCAATTACAATAATAAGTCGCATAACGCTTATGCCGTTAAATAAATTTGAAAGTTTAAACGAAATTTGAATGCAAAACAATTGTATGGCGTAATGTTTAGTCAAAAAATAAATCCGAGATTTAGCATTAACATGAAAAAACGGCCCCCACTGAGCGATCCAACAATACATTCTGATTTCTATTCACTTTGATGTTGATTTATATGCTTATATAAGATGCATGTCAATGTGACATAATATTCATATAATTCCATTACAACGAATTATTTGCTTCAGTTTATTCTTTGGGCTTGAATTTGGCAACCGATATTGGTAAGTGATCGTTTTTATATATGTATGTGTATGTAGGTATGTATGCCTTGTTTAGATTAAATTGAATTGAAAAGCGTACGATATTAGGACAAAGCAAACAATAAAAGAAAGTAAATATGCAGCCATAGTATCAATTCCACTTCTGCAAGAGTTCTCCAAAAAGTACATTGTACGGTCCATTTAATTCCATGAAAGTCCTGCAAAAGTCTGGCGGAAGTTAACTACATATATGACCTGATATATTCATAACTCTCTCTCTCTCTAGTTGGCTACTAATATACCGCTATGATTCTCTAGTGCAGTTCGACCCCCTGAACATCGTCTACACGAAATAAAACATTTGATTGTGGAATAAATTTTTGTTTTTAATTTCTGAATATTTTCATCATTGTTTTTGTTTTTTGTTTTTTGTTCGAGGTATTTACAAGTTTTATTTTATTGTATATATCCTAAGTTCTGATCAATTTCTTCATCCAAACACGGACCATGAGTATTTTATAGGCTAATTAGCGTATTGGTTCAGATTCTAGAGATTAACTTTTGTTCGAATTGCCTGGCTAATTGTCTGAAACATATCTAAACTACATATGTAGTGGCTAGAGTCCTGCCCAAGTGGAACTACTCAACACTCTATGTTTACTAAACACATGTCCCTCGGTTTTTTGTTTCTTGTATAAAATTGATTAGTAGAGCTCTTGCCGCATTTGTGGTGTTGGGTTTACTATCAATTTTGGCAACCATATAAATGGGGAAAAATATAGTAATATAGTACATGAAAACCAGGTAACTGAACAGGAACTTTTATAAACTTCTATTATAAAACTCTCTTTCAATGCCCTTTCAGGATATTATAATTTTTAATCGAATGATTGCAATCTAATATACATATATTGTGTAGGGGAACGTATTTTCTAAACGTGATTTATTATTGTTACGATTAAGTGAAAAATATAATTTAGAATGGCATCGCTCCACATTTTCATTGCTTGACACTTCACCTAATATGTGATATGTAAAAGGGAGTATAACAAACCTCTAAGTCTGATTTTGAACTGTTTTTCTTTGTTTTTTCCTTACCCAAGTGCATGCTGCACTCGGGCAGGACTCTAGCAAGGACTATTGGCGCCCCAAGCAAATGGAGAATCAAGGCTAAAGAATGATGTTGCTCTTGAAGCTGCAGAGGAGATTCAGACTAGCGCTCATTTGGCAGGAAGACAAGGGGCCATAATAAGCGTTTCGGGCAGTGACACGGTCATTACTACAATCTTCTATTTTCCATATACAATAATACAATACAATAATATCTGGCTGTAATAGAAATGAGAGGCATGTTGTAAGAAAACTAATTACCTAATTTTTACCTATAGCAAACCCTTTGAAATGCATCAGATACCTGTTTTTAATATTCAAAATCTAACCTGATTTCAAGAAACCACACATTAACTTTTGTTTTTATTATCTTTTAAGAAATAATATTGTTAGTACTTTGTTGTCATATGTGAATACCTTCCAGCTTCAAAAACGTTTGATTACAAATCGAAATCAGTGTTGTGGCACATGCTTAGGAATGTGCAAGAAATAGGTGTAGGTGTGGGAGTGGAAGTGGAAGTGGGAAAGTGACGCCTCAATAAAAGCCTATTATTGTTGGTAACAAAAGGTCGTGTAAGAGGTTTCACCTATAAAACGAGCCCTTGCTTAGTTGAGGTAGTTGATCAGATCTCGACACATAAAGCATGTAAATTTCTCTGGAGTCCAACTGGATCAGAAAATAATAATGATACTCTCTCGTATATATATCAACGAAAAATTCTTCAAAATCTTGTAAATCAACATTTGAATTTACTTTTTTTTGCTTTGGGTTTTTCGTTATTCGTTTTCAAGTATTCTTTTAGGGGCAATGTCTCAGCAGCGCTATCTAAAATCTAAGACCTCTTATTGTTTTCAGTTTTCTTTCGCATTTGTTTTAAAATCTCGTGACTAACTTTTACGCTTTTTGTTTACGCTAATCATGAATTCTCTGTTAACTTTTTGCTGTTCATTTAATTGTAGTTTAAAAATTCGTTACATCTAACTTTTTTGTATTCAACTTGCACGCGGTTTTTGTTCTGTAACTTCGGAGATAGTTAAATATTTGTTTTCGTATGCATTTTTTGTGTATATCTTCTGACTCTACCCTTGTTTTTCTATGCTTGTTCCTAATACTAGTACTTGTTTGATTTTAGTTTTTATTTTAATTAGCAGTACATTATATTCGGGATTCGTTGCCACTGCATTTCTTGTTGTTTTGCTTTCCTTTTTTAATTTTAAAAATAGTTAACTTTATACTTTGTTTTACACATTCTCTTTGAAGCTTATATTTGTTGCTTTGCTCTTGCTTTTGCTTATGCTCTTGTTTTTGCGTTTGCTTTTGCTTTTGCTTTTGCTTTGTTTGTGTTTCTTCCAAATAACGTTTGCATTTATACTTTAGATATAAGGATTGCTCGCTCGTTTTTAACGTCGACACTGCATCTGTTTTAGCGTCTGCTTCTGTATCTGTATCTGTTTCTGTATCTTCGCGAATTGCCGCAAGCCTGTGTATAGAAAACATTACGCTCGTGTGTATTATGTTGCTCGTGGAGTAGGATTGAATTCTTGTAATTGTCATATCGACTTTGACTTGCTTTTTGATTGTGTTTTTAGGTATCAATGAATGCCTTGTGCGATTTCATTTCAGATTAACGTTCGTTCTTGTGTTTTTAAGTTTTATTTTTTATGTTTTATGTTTTAAGTTTTAAGTTTTAAGTTTAAGTGCCATCCGCCAGTATCTATCCACTATCCATTATCCACCATCACTTTGCTATTTTTTGACCACTTGGAATTGGTGTTGTGACTGGATTACGTATTGTTATAATTTTTTTTCTATCACAGCAACATATTTGTATACACTATTTCATATATCAAAATTGAACAGTATGGGGATCAAAAGTATGGCAAAAGTACAATATTTTATACAATACAATGTGGGGGGAGGAACCGAGGGAGTGGAAACAAACATTCAAAAACTGCTCAAATGTTGCATACAGACTATTTTGAGTACTTAATATATTTCATTATTGTGTGAAGCCGTATATATGTATATGTATGTCGTTAAACGTTCTCTCATCGCGATCTCAAGTCGAGTTGGGAGGTTGAGAGTTAGTAGGGAGCTTGGAAGCTAGGGAGCTTTGGAGCTTGGGAGCCTTTTACGAGCTCTTCGCGAGTAAGAAACCTCAGCTTTTGTGTCGCATGGGGGCAACTTATGTATGTATGTATGTATGTACAGACAATTATTGTACCAGCTTGATTTCATTATTTATACAAAATGCATTCACATACGTACATACGCCATTATCTGAACTGATCATAATAATCTTGATAACCATCAGACACATCTTCGAAACTATGAAATTATAAGGAACAAAACGGATAGACTCCCTATACCTTCTCTCTCTGCTTTGCTTTCGTTTGGCCTATGCACTTGTCTTGATTATTTTCTTATGATTTTTTGATTTGCGTCATATATATATTTCACAAAAGTACGACCCATGCGAGTTATTTATTTCCCCTTTCTTCCTGTAGTCGTCCTCGTAGTAGTTACCTCCATCACCTCCTCCTGGGTTCATTGTCCTTTTCGCTGTACTTCCGCTCTGCTTCCGTTTACGGGAACTGCAATGAAAACGCAGTCTGTGAGAACTGTTCCCATCGACATCGACATCGCCATCGCCATCGCCACTTGGCAACTTACAATGAAATGTGGTGCTGAGAAGAGTACCGCTAGGGTTGCAATAATAGTAAATAACGTGAAAATAATAAGGCACAGGCGGTCGACGACCATGGCTGCAAACTTCCAATCTCGTGTTATGTCGCCCGTCTCGTCCTCCTTTTTAAGCTGTGTTAATAATATGTGATAAGTATGATAATAATAAAACACTGAAACACTGCAACTACGACACTCATTAGAAGTATCTCAAGTTCTACCTGATCTGTTATCCAGCGGAGTTCCTTGAGTATCAGCGCCAGCTCGTACTCAGCCGAGGAGCTCAGGCAGGTGTGGGAGATGGCTTCGTGCATGCGCGCCTCGGCAACAGGTCCTACAGGGCCCACGGGTCCCACGCTGCCGTCATCCCCCTGCCTGTATGTGGTATTGGGAGTCACATTTAAATATTTAGACTTATTAGATTCAAAGTTTCATGAACGAAGTTATGGAAGGATTTTGTGCAACAAGTCTACCATCGATAGTAACATTCTAGGATATAAATCTGTTATGAAGAGCTTAGAGGACGGCCTCACCTGTACAACGTCCTGAAATATGTAGGCTGGTGCGGCAAAGTGGCGCTGGCACAGCGATGGTTGCAGCGAAAATCATCGTCTATATCTAAGACATTCGCCAGCAGCGATTTCGAGGATCTTCAGAATTGAGAATTCAGAACGCAGAGCGAAGAATGCGACAGAAGAATGTGATAGATAGATAGAAATAGGTATAGAGTCAGAGAGCAGGCAGATCTTGGACGGTTGGAAGGACTAGAGACTTAGGAATACTAGAGAGAGACTGTCGTCTGCGGTTACCTCTCCTTGAGCTCAACGTTCTGAATCTGTTGCTTTTTGTCGCCGGCATTCGATGAACTCGACGACGAGGGCGGCGGCGGGCATTCATAGCCAACCTGTCCGGGTCTTTGCATGCGCAATATGCAAGGTAACCAATAAAGGAATATTACTCTTATCTGTGTGTGCGAGTTCGATAGAGAGACGGAGTGTGGTTGGGTAATGCGGTTAAAAATAATAGCAAATAGTATTTTTTAGTTTTTTTTTTTAATTTGAAGGCAGTTTATGTCATCATTTTTTGTTTTAGTTTCGTTTCGTTTATGTTAAATGTTCGTAGGTTTTTTTAAATGTTTTTTTTCATAATTTTATTATTAGTTGTTGTTGAAGCGACACGATTGTTGTTGAATATATATAAAAATATATATACGCATGACATCGAGGATGAGCAGAATGAGAGGTATTTAAGTTTGGGGATTATTTATCGGTTTATCGTCACATATTTATTGATTTTTTATTAGCACATTGTTGTTGGGGGTGGTGGTGAATTTTGGTGAGTTTGTTGGTGAATTCATTGGTGTATTATGAGTAAGTCGGATGTTGAAAGTTGAGTGTTTCGTTGGTGTACATGTGATCAACTCGTGCATGGGTCGTCGTTGTTGTTTTTTGATTGATTTAATTGGGTTTTTTTTTGTACGAAGATTGTTTATTTTTTGTTATTGTTTTTTGTTTGTTTTTTTGTTTGTTTGATTAAAATTGTTCAAATGGCAGGGAGAGACAGAAAGATACACATATGTAGAAATAGAAAGAGAGATATATAGAGAGAGAGAGTTGAAGAGGCAGTTTGCAGAGTTTGCGTTGAAAGAAGAGTTGAGTTGCCGGTTTGCGTAGTTGTTGTTGTAGTTGTCGGCCAGAGTTTTGGTTGAAAAATAAAAATTGTTGTGTGAGATTATTGGTGCTGTTGTTGGCAGAGACGCTTTTTTTTATAAGTAATTAAAGTAAGTAGTATGCGCACATTAACTGCGAACAAAACACAAAAAGAAATAATCAAACAACTAGGAGCTTTGTAGGAGGACCAAACTTAACAAAATAAAAAAAATAATTTGAAATGAAGGCATCAGAGTATAACAGCACTTTATTTTTATTTTGCATTCAAGGAATTACTGAAATTAAAAATTCTCTTGGGGCCGAAATTGATGCGCAACGAATGTAAAATTCTATATATTATCTGGTAGACCTTTTGGCTATCTTTATTTTAACCTTAAATAAAAGAAAACATTGTCTATATATTTTGTATTTTATGAAGGAATATATTTGTAGTAGAAAATTTAAAAAAATGTTGACGAATTCCTTGAATTTTTAAAAGATGACAAAGTTATATATTCGCGAAATAACCATGCATACTCTAAAAAAATTTTTTAAGTAATGAAAGTTTGCTCCGGCAAGCCAAAGTTTTTATACCCTTGCAGGCAAAAAAAAAAGATTATTCTGATTAAGTTTTGAGCAGGTTTTAATTATTTATTGCTGTTATGACAGCTAGGAACATGTAAAAAACCATTGGAAATTTTCAAGTAAAAGTTAAGCAATTAAATTGGGCTTTGATTTTAGCATAAGTATAATTTTCATCGAACAAAATACATGAAAAAATTATTCAATTAAGTTTTCCCAAGCAGAAACTTAAGCTTCTTGTTTCTATGTACATAACGGGGACAGTGCATAGATTATTGTTCATTTTGACAAAAAGATACGGAAATTTGCTGCTCTTTAATATCAATATGATAATCATATAAAAGGCATGAAATTATAAGGGAAATCCATCGATGGATGACATTTGTTGGCGTTTTCTGTGCCTGCAATATACATTCAGTTTTCGTT
Source organism: Drosophila truncata (assembly GCA_008042515.1). Taxonomy (NCBI): domain Eukaryota; kingdom Metazoa; phylum Arthropoda; class Insecta; order Diptera; family Drosophilidae; genus Drosophila; species Drosophila truncata. Next base: position 111,324 of record VNJQ01005823.1, on the reverse strand, counting down.
ATTGTGTTTTGATATTTGTATGAGAACGCATTGGGGATTCGGTATTCTTTTTTAAGTTTAAAATTGTTAGTTTTGGCGTTTCTTAATTTAGTTTTTCGTTCGCAGAACACTGGTAAAGAGATGGGAGGAGGGTTAGCTGTAGTCTCTCATGCTTTTCTCGGGTATATCTTCTTGCAAGTCCGTGGGTGAGTTGGTGTAGTTGAAGTTGGGTGACTTATGAGCGAAATGTATAGGTTTATGCGTACTTATGTTTGTTTTTTTTTTATTATAAGTATCCTAGCTATTTACAAACAAATAGGTTTAAAGTGATTCGTTTAGTTGGGATAAATAAATATTACATACGTATAAATGTATGTTTAGCAGTGGAATAATAAATTAATTTCAAAAGATAAGATCTATATGTCTTGAAAAATATGGATAGAAAATTCGTTTGTTTTTTGTATATATATATTTTTTTTTTGCTTTTTTTGTTTTGTTTTGTACAAGGTAAGAAAGTAGTTAAGTTAATTTGAATGTAAAATATTACCCATTCACTCATTTCATGCGTATCTGGATTTCTATGATGATAATTGAGGATAAGTATGGTTGACACAACTGATGAGGCCACCATAAACATAATGCAATTGAAATAAGTTCCTAGAAGGACACAAAAATTACACAAACTTGTAGTAATTGTTCGATTCGTTTTCAGTTTTGGTTTTATTTTATTTTTTCTTAGTCTAGCCCCCGTATTGATCACACGACGGATTACGACGTAGTTATATTCTGGCCTATCTTCAATATTCATTGATTAATTGGGGTCGGTATTTGGTGTGTTTGTATTCACTGTGTATTATTTGTTGCTGTATTTGGTATTGGTTCCAAAAACCTGTTCTCATTTCCGATTATAATCAAAGGTCCTGATTTCATTCAAATAAGTGAAATATGACCAAGTTTTATAGGTTTTCACTTCAATTCGCGAAGAAAATTTAGATTCTGAATTATTTTTAATTTATTTATGTACAGAAAATTAATCGTGCTTATAAAAAAAATGTCAAACTCATTAGTTGACTTTATTATTTATTTACAAGTATCAGAAAAAAGATCTTTCGGAAACGGGAACTGGGCTATACGGACATGTGAATGTGTGGTTAACAAAAAACAAACTCCCGATTTTTGTTTCAAAATTGTCTAAAGCCCAGTTAGACTTATGTATTAGTTTATAGTTAATTTTGAAAAGAAGACTAAAATAAATATATTGCTAGAATGTGTGTGTGTGTTTGTGTGTGTGTTAATGCCAACTCTGCAAACCCTTTGGCCATAATTCATAATTTATATTAATAAATGTCTAAGCAGGGCTGCCCTGACCACCGCGTCAATAGAAAACGTTTGCAGAGAAGGCAGAGCTGGCTCAGACTTAACATTGTGTTTTGTGGAGTGTTTTCATATTTACTTGCGAAAAGGTAAAATTAGTAGAGAGTTGGTAGTAGAGAACACAAACTGTAAGCAAGAGTAGTAGAGGAAAAACAAGTAAGGCATAGCTGCTGTGTTTTCGGTACGAATTTGAATATTTTACACTTAATTACTGGTCCTGTGCTCAAGCCCTGAATTTCACCAATGCCCAGCCGAAAACCCAACCCGTTGGTGGCCTGTCCTCTGGCCCTAGCTCTATATAAACTCGAAATCTAATAGCTAATAGCCCAGTTCAAGGCATCCTCCAGCTGCAAGTCGGATTATATATCGTATATATCCGAATGGCTGGAGGCGGAGACTGGATCTTGAACTGGACTAAGCGTAAACTGAGTTTTTCCTGAATTTTTGGCCGTTGTCGCCTTCGTTTTTTAGTCGTTTAGTGCACAACCAATTATCCGCAATCATCATTTTTGGTTAAAAATCGAGATCTAATTGGTAATTTGCTCAATTGTTTGTTGGTCTAGACTTGTGGATATTATATATTTGGACATTGTCTGTTTTCATTCAAGTTTCACTATGGTCTGTTGTTTTTTATTTCTTGTTTTGACATTGTGGTTCGTTGTTAAGTTGGGAGTTTAGATTTGGATGAGACACGGCTTTAATGAGGTTCAATCAAATGATATTTATATAATTAAATTTGTTTAATTTAGACGTTTGGTTTATAGTAAATATTAGATGTCATTTATTTAAATATTATGCGCAGCGGATGACGAACGAAAAGATAATGATTTCTTTTTTATTGAATATGGAAATGATGCGATGACAATTAGAAGGGTCTACGAATTCCTTGCCAAATAATATCCAAAATATTTTTGTTTTTGGCTTTATTAAATATATATTTTGTTTTTGTTCCAACTATATTTAACTAACATTAGAAATGTATTCGTGGACGGAGATTAAGGATTTTAAAAGAAACAAAGAAATCATATAGTAACATGGCTGATTTTTAGGGAAGTGTGGCGACCATGGCGACGGTTTTGAGATCCATGGTATCGTGGTCGTGGTTTTTTGGGACATGGATTTGAACGGTTTTCACGAATGTGTTTCTTGGGGCACACACGTTCCATCTAATCGATCTAAAAACAACATGGGGCAATGGGCATTGAGCATTAGCGTGACATTCAAGTGTATATCGGTCCTGAGAGCTCCCAAAGGTCATCAGTGATCGTTGCGGAATTGCGTATTAAATAACATTACCATCAAAAATCGCCACATATTGAAAATCAATTTGAAAAGGCATCAATGATAAAATGGAATAGGAATTTGCACGGTTCAGTTCCAATTGGTTTGGTAAAGCGAAAAAGAACACACAAGTATATACAATTTCGCACTTATTTACTCCCTGATGCGTAATGATTTTTGGTTATTAATTTCAGAATTTCAATTTCACAAACATGTGTATATTAGTTCTACTGTGGAAACGGCCGACAGGTTTACCAATTTGATCAATCTTTATGGGACAAGCAATACCAAAAATGTATGTTAGTTTTATAACTAATTATCATGGTACCGAACGAAATTTTGATTCTTTTTGGGGGGATTTATATGGAACGAGTATCTGGCTGCGTGTTTGATTTACAAGTGTGGAGGAAGGAGGATTCTGCTAGGGGCTGGGTGTATGATACTGTGTACGAACTTATTCGGTGGGAGGAACAGCACAATCACATTGTAAGTAACACAATAACAATAATAGTATTATTGTTCTACCACACTACATAGCGATTAATTAAGAAAATCAAGTGAACTCAACTGGCTCTTTTAGAACGAAACTGAGGAACCAAAAAACAAACACAATCATTCAGTAAAACGTTCTTACAAAGCTGAAAAATATATATAGAGTATACAAAATATTAGCAAATGGTGGATCTGGATCTGGTTCTGGATCGAGAGGTCGGTCGATTTATCTGACATATGATAAAGTATCCTATAGATGGCATTTACTACATACATACAACTAATGTTTGCACCAGGCCTAGTAAGAGGAAGTATCGCTTATCTAAGAACCAGGGCGAGACTAGCATAAATCTTAGTGTTTCAAAGAATTCATTGGTATAAGCTCAGCTTCATGGTTTTTAGCTTAATGACTTTGGAGGTAAAAGGGATGCAACCTAAATGAAGCCCCACATTCGTGATATATATTATATATTCACCAATGATGCTATTGAAAATGTGTCTAGTTCTCTTCTTTCCTAGTAAATTTGCCTGTTTCATGTTCATTTTATTCAGATCGCATTTAGGGCATGTAAATATATTTTAACCAATTATTTAATTGGAAAGAAAAGAAATGTTTAGTCTTCATGTATCTATCTTAAATTGACAAATGTTCAAAATATTCGCACTGATCTAAGCAATATCTAAGAATGGGACTAAATTTACGTATCAAAAGGATTCTAATTGATAAAAATGTTAATATACATTTGATATTTTTTATTATTTGTGGTAGAACAACATAAAAATTTTGTCTGTAACGCGTATCACGTCGATAAGTGTGAAAAGCAAACCGTCTGCTTCGCGTTATGTTCCATAATAACAATTTAATTCATAAAGAAATCCAATTTCTGGTAAAATAAGATCGTAAACTCTGTGCACTGACGTGTTAGACGTACAAAAAAGCGGTATTAAGTAGATAAAGTAAAGTTGGAAAAGTGTGGGAAAGTGGGTTTTTTTTTTTTCAAAAAAGAGCGCACACATTATTCGGTTATTGTATGCAAAAAGAGCAGATAGAGAGAGAGAGAGTTTGACCAGAGTTGAGCCGAGTTCTTTTTTGGTTCTAAGAGTGACAGTACCGGAGTTTTTCTAGGGTCTAAGTGTTGACTGTTCCGCAGTTCTTCCTTAGTGTTCTCGTGTAGGGTTGTACATTCTATGTTGAGAACTATTCATTGCACCTATAATATATCGATTTACACACACCTAGCTAATGTTCTAAGCACTCGTACCGGGTATGCTCTGTGGTGTAAGCGTGGTGGAGTGGAGTGTTTGTTGTTGTTCTTGTTGAGGAGTGTTGTGGAGTTGCATTTGTGAACTGTGAACTGTGGGCTGTGGGCTGTGTGTGGGACGGAAGGGATCAAACTGGCTCGGCTGGTTCAGCTGGGACCAGGAACAGCTTGGACCCGCTCAGTCCTTCGTCCTGGTGCCTGGTGGGCGGGACATTTGTGCTCCTGCATGCCGACAAGAACATTTTTTCGCTTACATTATGTGGTAGTGGTCCTTGGCAAAAGCTCACTGGCACAAACACAAAGGAACAATGGAAATTAAGACGAAATCAGATACAAAATAAACAAATAAATCAATTCACATACTCGAAATATCGCAAATGAGTTCACACGACGATATCGTATATTATATATACATATGTACATATAGCATATAGCGTTTACCATTTTGAGTATATGAGTTCTCTTACGAAAAGTAACAAAAACAAAGGGGGCAAAGAGCCCTCTTTACGAGGGCTGCCAAATCAGCCCTCATCGAATATACTTTACTACAGCTACAGTATATATGAATAATAGGTAATATTGGCATATTATTATTATCATTAGAGTACTTGATGGGTCATTGATGATTCAACATTCTAAAATAGTATTTCGGTGGGCTGTGACTGTAGTTTAGTTTGTTAATGTTCTAGTTTTAGCATACTCTATGAAGAAATTACTAATAAAATTGAAGAAAACTTGTGCAGAGGTAATACAGAGGAGGACATGTAACAAAATGTGCAGGAGCAAGACTTTTTCGTGTGAAAGGTGGGCATGCAAAATTTAATTAGGAAAACTAATGTGTGTGTAATTATATTTATCACTATCCGTTCATGGATATATTATATTTATCTCTATCCGATGGGGTACATGGTTCTATTCAAGAGGAGTTCATCATTAAATTAAGGCATTGGAAGGAGCTTGTGTATTTCCAAGTGCCTGCTCATTGTGACTTGGAGTTAAATTTTGTTAATTCCTTTCCAGGTGGGAATTCAAGTACAAGGCAAGCAATAGGTTCACCAAAGATTAGGAGGTTCCTTACACACAACTCGTAAAAGAGGCCCAACCCTTATGATCATTCTAAATCTCCTCCCAAGACCGAACCGAAGAAACTTAGAAAATTGGCCTCTCTCGTGATCGATTGATTAATTGATTCTTTATATTTTTAATTCATCCTTTCGAAGGGGCTCACAATGGGTTTAGATACCAAAATACAAAACTACATACATACATATGTACAACGTTTGTTTAATAGTAAATCAAAAAGGAAAATGTACCCACAGAACAAGGTCACTTTGCATGCCTCCCACTACTGGACCAACATGCAACCTAACTATCCGATGTAAGGGAAATGTTCCGAAGGCATGCCTATGGGTAATGGTTTATTTTCACTGACTGGACTAACTAGCCTTCTTGAATGACAGTGTACATAGGGGGAAGGGACATTTCGTGTGAAAAGGGACAGCGATGACAGCGATGGCGGGCCAAATGATTCGATTCAATTTGTTTATTTGTGATATATACCCTAAGTTCAGGCAGCTGATTGGCAGGCCTTCTTCATGTGTGCCCCAAATTCACAAGACGAAACGAATTTTGCAATGGCAACAGAGGGACAAAAGGACAAAGACGACAATTAATGGCAACGAAAAAGCGAATGCGAATGCGAATACGAATACGAATGCGATGCTCCTGGACGACTGGGCGACACTGTCTCGGGGGCTGTGCGAGAAGTAGAATATGTGGCAAGTTAAAGATGAATTTTTGCTGAATGCGTTGAGAGTGCGTTAGTTAAGTAGCGTATATTTAGACGTAAAATATGTTAGAAATTTTTCTTATTTTTCTTTGTTTTCTTTTTTGTGTGTCAATTTTGTGTCACATTGGCCACGGGCTGTACTTACCGAGCAGCGGCACTGCATCGGAGGTCGCCGGCATCGTTTCCGCCACCATATTGAGGAAGACTGTAAGCGATAGTAAAATAGTAACTCCTGTTTTTTTTGGATCCGAGGCAGTGGCATGGAATAAGATCAAATTGAGATTACATTAGTTGTGCTTTCATACACATTATTTTTTGTTTCAAACTGCCGCGAAGTAAACACACAAAAACACACACACAAAATATACACAATTACGATTACGATTACAATTACGGCAAGACAATATATATACTATATGGAACAAGAATCCTTCTGAGCGCTCATTTCCTGCGATTGCGATTGCGACTGCGGCTTGGCATGGCAGATGTGTTTTAGTGAGGTTGTTGTCGCTTCCATGATCACGTACGATTGCCTTCAATAAAAAACTACTACCATATTCTCTGCTCTGAACCTCAGGGCCCTAAGTTCCTGAGATGGAGACAAGCTTAAGGTTCTGTCCGTGTCTGAGATCCTTTCCTCAAATACCCGACAAAGTCGTGAAGCATGCACACTAAAATTCGTTCAAAAGAGTGCCCTGCAAGATCAAAATTAAAAAAAAAGAAACAAAAAAGAAATAAAAATATGCCTCTCATCCCTACAACATTCATGGAATTTCTAAACAAATCTGGGTTTCTTCTAGTCAGCCCCGAATCTCAGAAAGTAAGTACCTTAAGCAAGTATAATTATCTGTAATATCTTTTTTTGGAGTGCATGGATTCCCTTAACTAAAGAGCTACAGCAACCAAAGTTGGCAACCAAAACGAAAAATGTAACCATGCTCAGTTTAAACAATCGCAAATTGCTAACAGCAATTGCACTAGGTCTCAAATAGGAGCAAAGACGCGGTAGTCATAGGGCACAAGGAAGGGTATATGACATTCGTGTAAATGCATCTAACATATTTTATGGAGCGTTTCCGAAAATATAGGCTATATAATGGGTAATAATTAGTTCGGGCAATTAAAATTGGAATGCTCTTGACTTTCTCTATAAAAAACTAAATTTTCTTTGTTACCAGAACATTTCCTCTACTACACGGTCGTAAATAAAAGCCCTTCAAGGCAAAGCTTGGAGTTATTCTGTGATGGGTACTCTTTTTCAGTATATCTTACTTTATTTTTATTATAATCTCGTTCTTTAATTTCTTTTCCTGATCAATTCTTCCATAAGTTTGAAAACGTTTCCATTTTATGTGACATTTACACGATTTGTAATACACCCTAGATTTTTAGGGAAGCTGACACCTCCCAGGACCTACTACAGAAGACAGAAGAGTACCGAGTGAACTCAGGTGGACAGGATTTTTAGTTGTGGTGACTAGCAGCGTTAGTTGCCGGGCATGCAAAAGTTGTTAATTAATTAATCAATAGATACTCGAGATGCAGTAGCAAAAAACAAAACAAAAAAGACAAAAGAAAATAAATAAAACATTAACGGATAGTTGGCATTCCATTCTGTTATTTTGTTTTGACATCAACAACTGGTTTTTACTATATAGAGAACAACGAAAGTCGGTTTTTGTTTTGGGAACTCCTCTAGCGGGATTATGTAAGTAGTAGAGTCGGGAGGTAGAATAGAAATAGAGCCAAGTTGAGAGACGGAAGGGCGGAGAAGGGTTGTTTTTGTTGTTGTTGTTGTTGTTGGGGACAACACTTACCAAGCGATAGCTTTTCACCAGAATCTGGTGGTAGTGTAAACCCTAGCAGTGCCATGGAGGCGATCAGTACGCACGGCACAATCAGATTGAAAAAATAGTACAAAGTTTTGCGTCTTATCAAAATGGCGAATGTAATGTCAATATAAGGTTCTGGGCAGCAATTATAGTAGATTTCATTTCGTTTACCGGGCACACCTGATGGGTTGATTGATTCGATTGGATTTCGGGTTCGGATTTCGGGTTTCAGGTTTCGGGATTCAGTTCGAGCATGTGCGTTGGAAGATGGGTTTTTTGGTGGATTCGGTGGATTCGGTGGATTGGTGGGGGGTTAGAATGACAGATGACCAGTGGATGGAGTAGAGAAGAAGAGATTAAATACGAGATTAATACAGACATTTACTGCAAACGCAAAACATATATGTTGGACCACGACGTCTCGCCTGTCATTCGCATTAATTACTTACCTAACAGGTCCCACTCGCCATTGGTTATAAAGCTTGAAATATCGCCTCCGGCCTCGTCCTGCAACTGCAGGTCCAACTGTCGAGAATAGAAATGATTTGTCATTAGTTTTTTATAAAATATGTAAAGGAAAATAATATAAAACAATTAGTGTTTTAATTACAAATCAAAATAGAGTCCGAATACTCCAATTTAGTTTGAAACGCATCTTCAAAATTATGCCGACTTAAAACCATAACATCCCCTGCAAAGGTATAACAATTTACCTGAAAACCATCATAGGTCCACGAGCCAAACTTCATTTCACATCGCTGATCGTCGAACGGAAACCACGTGATGTCTATCTTGCAAGTTGATTTGAATATGCCCGGTGGCACGTACAGACAGCTTCCATTATTGCGGACCACCACATTTGTGGCATATGTGCCGTCGAAGCCCTCATCCGCGCTGAAAAACAAAAAGATTTAAGATATTAAGCCAGTACATGATATAAAAAAAATATGTATATATAAGGAACTTAGTTCCAAGGGCATAATAAACATATTTCTCTATTTGTGCTGTACGTGAGACGTTGTGCGAGCTTTTCAAAGTTTATGTCTGACTCAAAACCGTAGCATTTTTCATGCATTACCTAAATAGACAACTAACCTGTTGTACATGAGCACATCCGGCTTCCATAGCCGATGTGGCGGAATCCGCAGGTCTCGTACGCCTCCAAATTCACTGGAATTCCAGCGCAGATTCATGTCATTCCATTCCTAGAAAAAAAAACAATGCAGAATTCAATGGTTCATTGAAGCTTCAATTGCAATGTTTTTTTAACCATTACGAAGAATTATTGTTAAATTAATAAAAATGGTTATTGAAATCTTAAAGGACATATCGCACAATATTCTTTTTTGAATTTAACTAAAAACAGTGGCTTTTTACTGAGTCACTTTCTGGTGGCGCCTCCTGCCGCATGTAAAGTAACCACTTTTTGTAAAGTATCCTTCGGGGATGACTTTCTGTTAAGTATCCTTCAGGGTTGACTTTCTGTAAAGCATCCTTAAGGGCTTACTTTCTGTAAAAAATCCACAAGTGCTTACATTTTCAATAATCGTGAAATGTTATGCCAAGCTTACATTTGGGCAGAGACTGTTGTGTACAACGTAATCCTTACATGTCAAAAATAATATAATAAAACAGTCATCCGCTTTACATTTACTATTTATTTAGCTTACAATTTTAATTTAAAAGAATATAAAAACATGTACTTACCAGTTTCAGCCAAATATTTGTTATTAGCAATTGATTCTTTTCATCCTGCAACGAAAACAATGTAGGTTAATGTCACAGAATGTTAAAAATATAAAAATTATACACGTATAGAGATTAGAATGGGGTTTGATTTAATCTAACAAATCAAATTCGACCAAAGGGCACGTCTGCCAGCCAGTTTGCAGCTGGGAACCCTTTGGGAATTCTGGTGCAATGCCAGCAAATCCCGTGTGCCTTGGACTTTCTTTGTTCAACCTTCGATTTCAGGTGTAAATATTTGGAAAATAAATTATTAAAATTTAGTTCTGACTCACCACATCGATTATCTGCATGAGAGTTAGTCCGAAACTCAGTTGCAGTGGATCGGATTCATTGACCACCGGCCGTTCCAAGCTATTGTAGTTGTCCAGAAGGGCGTGCAGCAAACGTTTTTCATGGGGGCCAGCCGTGCAAGCTGTAAATGACAAACAAACATTAATTACATTTCAAATTAGGGGGGAAAAGAAAAGCTACAAAAAGGGCCAATGATGGACCAGTTCAGTTCTGTTTTCCAGGAGGACCCAAAGATCTAAGTGCAATAGCTATCACTTTAAGTACCCTGGACTTTGGAGACAATCTGAATTAGAAAAACAATAAGCCCTTGAAATATTCCTAAATGTTTTCTCTTTAATTCAACAGCAAACAAAACAAATTTACCCAATTAGACGCTTCAGAACTTGTGTAATTTTAGATAGATTAAAGCTATTAGAAAACAAATCGCAGCAAAGTTATGCCTAAGCTTTGAAATACTTTGTAAACTATAATTAAAGTCCTAGATTATATCAGTTATTATAAAAAAAAAAAACAGTAAAAAATAGGCCTCTGTCCTGAAATACTTTGTAAACTATTATCATCATTGCCTGTATCAGTTGTTACTAAACATTAATAGTAAATAGATAAGAAAATGCCTCAAAATTAGGCCTAAACCCTGAAATACTTTGGAAACTATTATTAAAGTCGTTGCCGTATCAGTTGCTATTAAGAAGAACTAGTAAATGGGATTAAATAAGAAATGCTTCGGGCAGAGTTCTGGCTTTCAAGGATTCGCTATGCTGGGAGCCTCTTTTCCTGTTTATTTTGTTTATTTTGCTTTCCATCCTGTTTGTTTCTGTTTCTATTTCGGGCTAGGAACCACTCACTCACCTGGCAGCATAATTAGAAGCCCCAGGCCGTAGACCAGCATGGTGCCGCCGACAGCAGGGACTCTCGCTCTCGACAGTGCGTGCTGTGGCTGCAGGAAGCTCATTGTGGTTTTGTGACTGATGCTGAGATTAGATTGTCCTAACGATTCATCGACTGCTCCTGGCGTCGGCTTTTGCTCTAGCGCATAACTCCTCCGGCTGTTGTTGCTGTTGCTGTTGCTGCTGCTGCTGCCGCTGCTGCGATATCCAGTAATAGTGTTGGGTTGAAATTGATATTGATATTGGCAGCGACATAGTCTACTTCCGCGGCGTCGACTTCGCCTTACGCTCCACTGATGCTCCGGCGAGGATTCGGGTTTGCTGTCGAAACTGTGTGTGGCACTGGCAGCACGGGCCCTGCCATCATGGTCGTTAATCTTGCCTCCGCGGCGTCGTAACTTGTCCCAACTGCTCGAGCTTCTAGAGTCCCGTTTCGCATCCGAGCAACTTTGAGCGGACTTGAGATTCCCACTCGCTCCTCCTTCGCCCCGGACCTTGGGTTGTTCTCCGTTGCTTCCGGAGATTTCTTACGGCTCTTGATTGATTTTGTTTCCGTCTTTCCGTCTCGAAAGTGGTAACGGACTAACATCTTTTCCCAGGTGCCATATTCTCAGGCCTTCCGTGACGGACGCATTCCAAATAGTTATGATTTAAAATCCATTTGGATTTTCCCTGATTTACTTTCAACACTTATTTACTTGGCGGAGGAGCTGCAAGAGGTAAATAATTTTAAAACCTTAATACATACAAACATACATATGTACATAAATGCCTTTTGTTTGTTTTACAAGATGGCTTCCTTGCAGTCTTTATCCATTTTCTGAGCAAAAATAAATGCGGTAATCGTGTGTGTTACTATTTTAACCTTTAGACTATTAAATGATCTTCATTACTAAAGCACTATGAGGTAACGAAATGAGCATTAACTCATTAAATTACTTAATTTTCCAACAATATCATTTTGGCGCGTTTTTCTTGACTTTTTCATTGTTACACCTTCGCAGCCAATAGGAAACTGTTTCTTTTTCGCTTGGTCTGATCGTTCGTTTTTTTTTTTTTTTTAGTGGTTTTGGAACGATAATGAAATATACTACAATATACTGATTTAATCTAAAGTTTCACCCATCTAATCTGAATATTTATCTCATATATTAATATTTATTTATAAGGAGCTAAAAGTTTTTACAGTATCTTTAATTTTATTATTTGGTGAAGTTGTCTAAGCAAGATTAAATTTTATTTGGTGGTATAATTAAGTAATTTTAAGGAATTCTTTGATGTGTTTGATGGCGTGCGATTTGATATTGTGTTGAAGTCCTTAAATATATTAATATTTATTATATTAATATTTATATTAGCATTCGTTTTAAATAATCATCGTAGAGATAAGTTTTTAGTATTTATTTTCATGCATTTCTGTAATTATGTTCCAATCTTATCGTTTCGAAATTGCCACAAAAAAGGAAAGAACGATCAAACAAAGCGAAGAGAAAACAGTTTCCTATTGGCTGCAAAACAAATTTTCTTAAATTGAAGAATTAAATTGTAATATTCAGGAAAACGCCCCAACATAACATTTCTTACGTTACCCTGAATACTAAAAATGCCTCCGATAATTTAAATATTTAAAGCCTGTTATGAAATCCCCACACAAGAAGAAATATTCTACGATCTGCGATCTGCGTGTTCTTGCGTCAAAAATTACTTTCGGAAGCATAAATATAATAAGTAAAGTTTCGCGAAACAAGGAAGTAAGTCCCCTAGACACCGATGGACATGAGTATCTCGACTCTAATTAAGAATACATACATATCTTTATAGGGTCGGCAATGTTTCCTTCCCTCTGACATGAGGGCGGCCATATACCCTTGTACAATACGAGATAAAGGAACAACAACAAAAAAAAAACGTAACTGCGGACGGTGGGTAAGAGATACTGGGGACTTCAGTGTGTTATGCTCTTCATTTATTAATAAAAAACGAGGTTTTATATGCACAGACCCATGTAACCCACGCAAATAAGGCTTGCCTCAAATTTTCGGCATCGTCCTTTGTACCACGACGACGCCAAAACAACAAAAAGAAGAAAAAACTGAAAAAAGCGGAATGGAGATTAGAGATTCCTTACATTTCTGCAAGGTCCTCGCACAGTCACGCACTTTAAAGCCATTTCTGGCCAGAAATTGGGAACGCCGGAGAGATTTTAATTTATTTATAGAATATTCCCTGTACGCAGCCGCCGAGATGTAGGCAATGTTGCGCAAATTGCAATGTTTACGCACAAACTGCAGGGTATTTTTTCAATGGTATATGGGCGTATCTGTTCCTTAATGGGATTATAGGCCATATATAAATGTATATTTTATATATTCTTCTCCTATTCCTCTCCTACACACACATATTATATGATATTTATGGTATTTTATGTAAATGATATGAGTTATTCATGCGAAATTGGCCGCCTCCTACTTATATGCTTATCTAAAAATTAAGGAGACCGCATCCCGACCATTAATTATATTATTTCTTTTGTATCCGAGAGTATTCTGAGCCAATTCTGTTCTTAACGAGTAAAGTTAAACAAGAGATTGCAGATGATAAATTATTGCCAAAAGTTATTTCGCAACGTGAAGGCGATGGATGCGGCAGCAGATACTCCTACTCCTCATCCTCCTTCTGCTCCTGCCTCTGCCTCAGCTCCCACTCTGTGCTGGCTCCTAGCTGGGTTATTTGTTGAAATTTGTGCTTTTTGAAAAGGAAAGCCGGAGTCGGGGCCACTTTAATCTTATGCCCCAACTGGAGCACGCTAGCCACCTGGTCCGTGTCAGCAACAACTACTCCCTGGAGTGCTTGCTCTCTGCTGCTCTCATTTAAGACTGCTGGTTTTTATGGGATCCGCGCACTCATCAAAGCGGCTATTTATTGAGGGAATAAGCATGGGAGACGGCGAAGAAGCAGAAGCAGGAGCAGGAGCAGTAGCGGAAGAAGGAGAAGGAGAAGGAAAGTCCGGATGCAGGAGCAGGACCACGTTTCACATTGGCCACAGAAGTTTCCGGGGCGAAGCCATAATTTAAACGTGTGTTAGCAAACAGCGGGGCGATAGTGGCGGTTTGTTTACGTTGTCTCCCCATCCTCCTGGAGGGAAAATGCTTTGGGAAAGCGTGGGAATAATAATATTCCCAGCAAAAATAAAAAAAAAAGAGGAAATAATATTTTGCTAACTGCTCTTAATAGCAAGAATTTGAGCTTGTTTGGAGAGGTAATTATTCACTTGGCGAATAAATATACAACATTAATTTAAGCTAATAACCGCTGGCGCAAATAAATGTTGTTTTCTCATTAAAAAGCTCAAGGAATTTTCACATTATGAATATTTAAGCAGCATTTCAAGGAATATATATATAAAACTACATTTTACGAAATATGCTGAGCAGAAATATGGAAATATGCGTTTTCTAAGCTTTAAAGTCAAAAAGAACTTAAAAATTTGTTGATTATTCTAAAGCTTTATAATGTATTTATTTTTTATATGGTTCCTTGATCTTGATATGGAAAGGGCGTAAGACTTAAAACCAATGCAACCGTTAAATGTGAATAAAACTCATTCATCCAAGGTTCTAGCCTTCCTTTTAAGAAAGCTGTATACACCCATCTAATCTAGATTTATATCTTTTATTATAGTTTTGTTTTATAAATTACAGGGCATTCATGACGTCGAGAAGTCATTCGTTTCGTCTTTGGCATTCATCATCATTCCTGGTTTTGCCATAAAGTTAACAGTGCAAACTCTGATGCTGCTGCTGTTGTGTGAGTTTTCTTTTTCTGTTTTTCCTTTTTTTTTTTTGTGTTTTGTTGGATGCTGGGATTGGTTTTTTATTTGCGCATTTCCCACGGTCCATCAACCGCCCAGCGGACCGAGAAATATAGAAATATATGCTGCAAGACACCACCAAGCGGGCCAGTTGAATCCTATCATGTGCTCAGAGTGTTAAGGATAAGGTATTGAAGTGAAAGACCCAAAGTAGAATGCTCCTAATACCGGAATCGGAAGTGAAGAAGGCGCTATAAATTCGAAATCCTTTAATAATAAGGAAGTTTAGCTTATATTACTTGTATTTTAAGTGGAGGTAATTTTAAGGGATTATATTGTGCCGCTTTATGAGAGATTACAAATCAGTGTGATAATGTATATTTATTTTTTATTTTCCTTCTACCATATCCTATTTTCGAAGCCAAAATTTAATATATGAAACTATTTGTAAAATAATTTATCATTTAAATTTTCAAACAGCTCACTCAACTGAGTTGAGTCAACTCTGATTTCTTAGGCACCTTTAAATCAGAAAACACAACTGCAAATGTTTGTAAATTATTCAGAAGTTACCTAAACCATATTCCTACTAATTTTTAAAAACATTCCTTAAACTTTTGAAGACCATTCTTTAAGTCTGAGAACATTTAAATTAACAAATTAAGAACTTTGAAATGTCCAAGTGATTTAATTATATTGATTTTGTCAGTTGAAATGCCAACTTATTAACGAAATAATTAATATTAAACCCAAAAAATTGTATAACAAATTCACACCAGTTACGCTTTTCAAACTTTGTTTCCTGCACATCATTGTGCCTCTTTTTTGATTAAGTTATTTCAAGTTATCCGGCTTAAGCCGCAGAGTCTGTGGAAGCCCCATTCATTTGGCTTAACACAGGACCCGGACTGGGACTCGGACCCGCACTCGGACTCGGCAGATGGAGCCTGGGCTGCTTGTTTTTAATTTTCGCGCCACTGAAGCGAGGCTGGCAGGCATATTCCTCGGGACTCACCAGATATTGTGCTGCAGCTTTTCTTCTTTTTTAAGTTGTGGGGCTCAGAAGAGCTCAAGGAACCCCGACGCACCCAAATTGTTGCTCCCAACCCCAGACTGATAAAAGCATGACGATGATAATGGCCAATGGCCAATGGCGATGACGATGACGACCACCACCAGGTGTTGATGATGGAGATGGAGATGGAGCACCGTAACACACCGTAAAAAAAATATAAAATACAGGTCGCAATACCGGCAGGTGTTTACATTACCGGCCTCGGTGTGGGAGGAGTAGGAGGTAGAGGTAGAGCTGAAGTTCAACTTCTTACTTACACGACTGCACTGCGTACGTATACGTACGGGCACGGGCACGGGCACGGGTACGGTTACGGGGATTCACTGCATCCGCCGGCGATATTGGCACTAAGGAGCAATAAACCGAAAAAAAAAACTAGGAAAAGGAGCTGCAACTCCAACACGTTTTATCGCTTCAGTCTCTCTCTGGAGGAGCTGTGGAGCTATGCCACTGATTACAGCTCGCTGAGAGGAGCAGCTGCCCGAGCCCGAGACCGAGACCAAGTCAAAGACCAAGACCGAGACCAAGAGCAAGACCAAGACCGAGACCAAGACCTCGACCGTATCGCACCACACCGCGTACTCGACTGAGCGACGCGACTCTGCTGCTGATAGCGCCCATTGACGCAGGTCCACGCCGAGCACACGAGCGACGAGCAGCAGCAGCACTACTGCAACGCACGCTGGACACTACCGACGACGACGACGACGACGACGACGAGTGACGATGGCAGCTGGCGCAACTGGCAGCACTGGCAGGCACTGGGAAGTGGAGAACAAGCAAGTGCAGCAGGCGACGCGACGCGCAACGTGCTCGACTTTCCAGCTTCGACTGAGCGCCGGAGCCTGAGCCTGCTGACATCGAGCCAGCACAGCGGCGGCGGCACGTGGCCCGATGTGAAGAAAATGGAGAAATGGAGAGGCTTCGGGCCCGGTCCTGTGACCTCCTACGATGGCTTACATCGCACACTCGGCCGCTGTTAGCGTGTCGGCCGTGCGGAATGTTGCGGAAAGTAAACAAATAAGGTGACGACGAGCTAGCGGCGGCGGTGGCGGATGGCGGATGGCCTTCCTAACGAGCAGGGTCCCCACCACGTGGTGTCCATGTCCGCATCCGTGCCATGCCGCTCGGCGAAGCCATTGTTGCGAGCGGCTTTGTGGCGGCTCAAGGTTGCCTTTTCGGCATTTTGGAGCCAGATCCCAGAACTACGGCCGCTGCTGCTGCTGCTGCTGTGGGGTAAATGAGCTCATTAAATGAACAGTAGGCGGATAATTAATTAATCTGCTGTCAGGATTGTAAGGCTTTTCGGGGTGGGTGCGATAAGGGAGCGGAAGCAGGAGCAGCCCCCCTTCCGCTGCCACCCAATGCACTTCCGACGACGATAACGCCGACAGTCCTCTGTTAAGTGCTCGCTCCCAAGACCAAGTTCCCCTTAATGCCGGACTCCAGAGTAACCCCTAAGCACTGTTCTACTGTTCTACTGCCTCTCCAGCCTTTTCTACCCCTGAGATAGCATGAAGTCCACATGGATTCCAAGCGTTGAAAGCTTCAATCCCGAGAACTTGCCCGTAACCCCAGAGCTTTTGGATTATGGGTTTATGGATTATGGCAGCAGTAATAGAAACTTCTGTCTCCAAAGTGTTGTGCTTGTCATAAACGTACATATGTCCCAAATTATGGCAACTCACGGTTTATGGCAAGAACTGATGTTGTAAACAGTGTTGTATTTAAGGACCAAAACTTTTGCAATATTGGTCGAAAATTCGGTCCCTAAAATGTTTGCCATAAATTTGAGTCCCAAAAATATGGAAATAACCTTCGCTAAATAGGTCAAAGCTATATTTTACGAGTAACTCAAATTGAATTATTGAAATACAAATATTTCCAGTGAAAAAATAAAATAAAATTATAAGAAAATTAGTTTTATAGGCTATACAAAATTATGTCAGTAAAGGAGCCCTGGAATTCTACAAATAAAATGTTTAATTAGATTAAAACTTTCAAAAACTAGTTGCAAATAATTATAAATAAAAGATGAAGCCGAAAAAGGTCAAGTCAGACGTCTTGAATATTGTCAAATGGATATATATTACACCTTAAAAACATGCTAAAATAAGAAAATATTTAACGAATAAAAAAATAGAGAAAATTGATCAATTTGAGTTTGTATTGAATGTAGCAAAGCCAATTTGGGAGTCAAAAAGGCTTTCGATTTGCGTTGCGATTATAATTAATTACGACTTTATATGTACAAACAATGCTTTCGTTAAATTATATTTAAAAAAATAAGGTAAGGTATAGTATGTGTGTGTGTGTGTGTGTATGGGGAAGTGTGTGTGTTTGTGTGTGTGTGTGTGTAGTATTAAAAAAAAGAAGCAAGCCAATGTTGTCAACATATATTGTGTCGTTCCATTTTGTTCCAAATATTTATATATATATATATAATTATATATATAGATATATCAAAATCTGCTGATAGTGGAACTTTCGAGGCCTTCTCCCAGGACGGACGCAAACCCCGCCTTCGTTACGAATTCTCTGATGTGAGCCTCTCTTCATATCTCATCAACATGTTTGCCTTTTGCTGTTGTTTGTGGTTTGTTTGTTTGTTTGATTGTTGTTAATAGTGATTTTTTATTGTGGTTCGCCGTTGTTTATAGAGTTAAGCTTATGCCTGTTCATAGGGTTTTTGATGTTTTCTTGTTAGTTTAGGTTTTTCTCGCTTCTCCTTATTGTTGTTTTGCCGCAGTATCTGTTCCTTGCTATTATTAATTGTTGTTGTTTTTAAAGTTGCTGTTGTTGTTGTTGTTGCTCTTGTTGTTTTTGTTGTTGATTTGGATGTTTTGTAGCAGTCTCAATTGGTCCTAAGACGCTGCCGCAGCCGTTGCCAGAACCGGCACCGCCTGTTCACTGGAATCAACGTGATTCAATTGCTGCTGCTCCTCCTCGGCGCGCAGCCTGGCCGCCTCCTTCTCTTGAAGCTGGGCCTCCAGCTCCTCGACATTGCGAAAGATGCGCGCATACTGGAAGCGTTCGTGGCAAGCCTGCTGGTAGGCAGCCGCCTCGTTCTCGCAATCGCCAAACACATCGCCGTCCCGCAACGCTGTATAAACCTTGATGGCCTCCTAAACGTAAACGTAAGCGAAAAAGAAATGGTCAAGTCAAGTCAAGTCAAGTTTAAAAGCTGGTCAAGAACATGGGCTTACCTCGAGGCGCATCTTGCTCAGATTAAAGCTGGTAACCAGCTTGATGGCCGCGGCCTTTTTACTGGCGTCGAGCTCGTACAGACTGCGGGCGCCCTCGTATAAATGCAGTATGGAAGCGTTGTGCTTGGCAATGAACTCGTCGTTGAGCTGCTGGGGCGTTTTGCGACCTATCAGCTCCTCGGTGGCCTTGTTCAGCACCTGCTGCACATGCTCGTTGAGCGGCGGCTGCTGCTGCTTGGCGGCTAACGCCAGGGACTTGATGAAGCGTATCACGCAGCTATGCACCTCGGGGTGTTTGGGATCGACGGCGCGAGCCCGCTGGATGGACTGCAGCATGAGGAGCAGCTTATTCTTGCGATAGTACACCTCGAAGGCAAGCAAATGCGTCTCGATGCGCTCCTTGGCCAACTGCTGCAGCGGCTTTAGGAAATCGATGGCCTTCTCCAGCGGCTCATCGGTGCGCTCCAACTTTTCCGCCACCAGCTCATCCAATTGCGGGGCGTCGGGGTCGGTCTCCTGATTGGCCTGCTGCTTTGACTTTTGGTGCTGTTCGCGCTTCACCTGCGCCTGCGCGGCCTGTGCACTCTCCAGCTCGGCTTTCTTTTTGGCCTTACGCTGTTTGCTGCGCAGCTTCTTCAGTTCCGAGGGAGGCAGGTTCTCTGGATGAACAGGATGAACAGGATGAACAAATGAATAATAAACAATATCATAGGGTTACGGGCTACATACCTATGTCTATCTCCTCGATGGTGGCCTCAGACTTGAGCGGCTTGTCGTAGAGACGAATATACACTTCAATGGCGCACTTGGCCGCCTTAAAGTAGAATGGATGCTGACGCAGGACATCCTCCAGTCGCAGTAGGCCAACATAGGCGCGCAGCGTCATCTTGCGCATGCAGTACGTATGGAAATCGAACTGATCTTCCACTATTTCGGCAAAGTGGCGCTCCACCTCGTGGCACTTCTTAAGCGACTCGCCCCAGCGACCCATGCGCTGAAAGGCTAAGGCACACTCCGTCTGGAACCACATGCACTGCATCTCGTTCAGATTGTCCATGGCGGAAACGCCCTCGCGGGTGAACTTGGCGCATATCTCCTCGGCCTCCTGCACCATGTTTCCACGCAACATGTACTTGGCGCATTTTGAGTTGATGTAACTGCAGCAGAAGGAATTATTGTAGTCTATCTATCACCAGGTATGAGAGAGAGATGGGCGGCAATATGCTTACCGATCCGCCGTGTCCATGCTTTGAGCCTCCTCCAGCCAGACGTAGGCCTCCACCGGATCGCCGGCATGCTTGAATATGCGACCCTTCGTGATGAGCAGCTCGATCAGCGTTGGCGTATGCTCGATGGCCATATTAATGTAGTTGAGGGCAGAGTTTGTGTCGCGCATATAGTCATAGTGCTGCGCCAGGAACAATGCCGTCCACACCAGTGCCGAGGCCGGCTCGACGGGCGCTCCGGCATCGGCATCCTCGCGAGAGAAGTGACCGGAACGCGTCAGATTCTCGTAGTACTGCAGCATAAGCTTCTCGATGGTGGCCGCCTTCTCGGACTCTTGATGCAGCGTGCGTACGTTGACGAATAGCGGCGGTATGCCCTTGCGCAGGCCGCGACGCAGGTACTCATCGGCCACGATACGGAACTCGTCGCCGCTGGCAATATTCAGCGGCAGGCGGCGGGGGCAGAGGGCGCGCGGATACTGCTCCTGAAACACACGATAGATGGCCACCACGGCGCTGGGCTCAGTGACCTGGCGGGCAGCGATATACTGCTCGTAGTAGAACACATTCTCCGGATTGCGTCGAATGAGCGACTCAAAGATAGGCACCGCCTTCTCCTGCTGCTGCAGCTTGATGTACAGGTCACCCATGGACTCGCGCACAGCCAGCTTGTCGACGATCTGACCCTGGTACTTGGTCAGATGATCGAGGGCCTGCTGCAGGTGCTCAGACTCGACGAGAATCTGGTTCTGGTAGAGCAGCAGCTCCGAGTGCCGGTAATCGTGAGCTTCCTGCACACAAAAAAGAAAAAAGAGCAACGGAAAAGAAAATAAAAGGATTACAAGGATTGCCTTGGGTTAATGCGCGTTGCGGTTACATACAATCGCGGTCTGCGACTGGCTGAAGGTCTCCAGGATGCTATTGGCCATCTCATAGTCCCGCAGCAGATGATAGCTCATGGCAAACCCAATCCAGGAGGCCTGCTGCGAGGGGCGCAGCGTGAAAAGGTGATGGCGCGTCTCCTTGTAGCCCTCGAGGTCACGCATCTGGATCTGCAGCAGCGACAAGTCCTTGAGGATCTGCAGGTTGTCCTTCTCCCACTTGAGCGCATTCCGATAGCACTTGATGGCCTCGTCGTACTTTTTGTCACTTCGCTGCAGCAGCCCGTAGACGTGCCAGCAGACATGGGACCGCAGATCGTTGCGCAGCCCCAGGCGCACATACTTGTAGGCCTCCTCGCGCCGCCCCAGCCCGTTCAGGGTGAGCCCCTTCATGGCCAGCGTCTCGCCGTGCTCCGTGAACTTCGGATTGGAGAGGATCTGCTTGGCCAGCTTGAGGCCATTTTTGTACTGCTTCAGTTCGTAGCATTTCTGTGGAGGAGTCGCCAAAAAGAAGGCCACATTTAGTCAAAGGTCTATCTATATTCTATATTCTATATTCTAGTCTAGCTTCCCTCCCGCCCAGTGCAACATTTTGAGGTTATGCGACCGCCTTCGGCGGGCTAACCGCCGTCGACAATGGGCAGGTAAGGCCAGCACCAGTGTGGCGCCTGGAATCACCTCGCATCCCGGTGCCTGTGTCATCGGCTGCCGCGTGCCAAAAATAGGCACATCAGCCACACACAAAAAAAAAGCACATGGGATGCCTGCTTCTGCGGCCGTTGCGGGCTGAGCGCGGCCAGCTGAAGCCGGCACATGAGGTGGTGACAGGACCCACTGGGACTCGACAAAAGCTGAATTCAATGCTTACAAGTAGCTTGCGGAAGAGCGCACCCTCCTTGGGCGGCAGGGGATTGCTGGAAGGCATCTCTGCAATGCTGCTGCTGCTGCTGCTTCTTCTTCTCCGCCCGTCTTGTTCTTCTTCAGCTGCTGACTGTCGTCGGTCGGTCGGTCTCCGGACAGCGGTATGTGTTTTCCGTGGGCCGTATTCGGGTTGCGCCTGCTTCCGCTGCGGCACCTAGCTGGAAATGGGCTGGTTTCTAACGCTTTCTAGAAGTTGCACACACAACACACGAAAACGGCGTATTGCGAGCACGAGCAAATTTCTAACTCGACGTGAGACAGCAACACCACCAGGAACCAAAACTATATACACACATGCACATACCGCACGCACACTTAAACGCGAGCGGTTGGTGGCGTTGCGTGGCGAATGGCCGTATTATTTTGAGGGGGAATCGATTACTGTTGATTAAGGCGCCAGAATCGAATCGATTTGAATCATAATTGCTCTGGTGGTGCTGTCGTTCATGCTAAATTCATGCCAATTGGCACAATCACAATAAATCACTTACCGTCTTCTAGACTCTCGACTGACAAAATAGTTAAAACCGTTGAGTGGAATGCCGATCGCCGGTAAGAAGAAGCGGCACTTGTTATGTAAAGCGATTGGTTATTAATTAAAACTACCTCGGTGCGTATGCGGACGGTACGCAGCTGGTTTACTTTTACACACAATTTCTAGCCACATTGATTCTCTGCCATCTGACTTAAAACTACGCTGTTATTTAGTTAAAAATCTCCTCGCTCATTCGCCATTCTCATGAAATCTTATCGCTGTTCGCATGGATGTCCCATCAGCTGTCAGGCTTTATCGATAACATACACCTATCGGTAATCACCCCAATTGGAGGTCGAAGAAGAAGCGGCGAAGGAGCAAAGCAGCAATATGAATTCCTTGGCCAGGATCGGTAGCTTTGTTTGCCAATCGGTGCAGATAGCCGGCTGCGGAGTAAGTATAGTCCCCACATAAAGCATCCAGCAAGCTTATAAAGGCCTTCTCCCCCACACAGATGCAGCAGGTCCGCACCAAGTACGCCGATTGGAAGATGATACGCGATGTCAAGCGGCGCAAGTGCGTCCGGGAGAACGCTGTGGAGCGGCTGCGAGTTAACTCGCTCCGCAAGAACGACATCCTGCCAGTGGAGCTGCGTGAAGTGGCCGACGCCGAGATAGCTGCCTTTCCCCGCGACTCATCGCTCGTTCGTGTAAGGGAGCGTTGTGCGCTTACGTCACGCCCTCGCGGAGTCGTCCACAAGTATCGGCTGAGCCGTATAGTCTGGCGGCACCTGGCCGACTACAACAAGCTGTCCGGTGTGCAGCGCGCCATGTGGTAGTGTCTCCTGTTAGCCATCTAAGCAAAAATAAAACATTGTTAGTTCCATCCAATCGCCGCCTTGCATTCTTATCAGTTTCGATTTCGATACCGGCGTTTTGGACCCCCCTCACAGCTGATTGTTATCGATAACGGTTTGTTTTTGCAACGAAAACAATTCGCATCTCCTTTGGCCAATTTCCTCGATGTCCAGGAAATCGGGAAGCTCCTCGGGTGGTGGTGCCCAGGCGCCGCTCAACCTGGTCAACTTCAGCTTCCTGGATCACAAGGCGGAGCTGTCCGGACAGCTTCTGGCACGAGGCCGCCAGCAGGCGAGAGGTCTGGTGGAGAACGAAGCCGATTTCTGGAAGTTTGTCGGCAAATACGAGGCCATGATGCGTTCCACTGGCCAGCCAGCGCTGCCGCCTTTGCTCACGGAGACGGAGCTGTCCACACCGCAGGCGTATCATCGCAGTAAACACCTGGCGTTGCGTCTCAACAGCGAGGCCTTTCTGCAGGACGCCCGCGGCGAGATGCAGGAGCAGTTCCGGCATCTGCTGCTCGTGTACCTGGACTTTCGGCAGAAGGAGAAGTTCCAGCGCATCCGGAAGCTTCGTCAAGCTCAACGCAACCTGCCCATAGCCCGATTCCGCAGCGATTTGCGCGAAGCCCTTGACGAATCGCGCGTTGTCATCGTGGCCGGCGACACGGGCTGCGGCAAGTCGACGCAGGTGCCGCAGTTCCTGTACGACTTTGGTTACCGAAGCATAGCATGCACCCAGCCCCGGCGCCTGGCCTGTGTGTCGCTGTCGAAGCGCGTGGCCCACGAACTGCTGGACGACTACGGCAGCCAGGTGGGCTTCCAGATCCGCTTCGAGCGCAGCCGGACGCAGCGCACCAACATACTGTTCATCACCGAGGGTCTGCTGCTACGCCAGCTGGCAATGTCCGCCAATCTGGATCAATACGACGCCTTAATTCTGGACGAAATCCATGAGCGCAACCTCTTTGGGGATTTCCTGCTTGGCGTGACCAAGTGCCTGCTGCGGGCGAGACCGCAGCTGAAGCTGATTCTTATGTCCGCCACCATCAATGTGGAGCTTTTCCACAGCTACTTCCGCGAGGAGGGAGCAAAGCTAGTGCAGGTGCCGGGACGACTTTATCCCATCAAGCTGCGCTATATGCCGCCGCCAGCGTTGGAGCTGAAGGCGGGACAAGCGGCCGCTGCCTCCAAGCGTTCGCAGGGCTCCACGCGCATCGATCCTGCCCCCTTTGTCCAGGTCCTCAGCCTCATAGACCAGCAGTATCCAAGTGAGTATGCCATTCCTCTGTAGCTTCTTTTATTGAACTGCTTTTTTTATTGCGCAGCCAGCGAGCGTGGCGACGTTCTGATCTTCGTGAGCGGCGTCAACGAAATCGACTCAGTAGTGGAGGCCATACGGGAGTATGCAACGCAGCAGGAGCACTGGCTGGTGCTGCCGCTGCACAGCGGCCTGGCGCTCGCCGAGCAGGATAAGGTGTTTGACTATGCCCCCGAAGGTGGCCGCAAGTGCATTGTGTCCACCAATATCGCCGAAACGTCGCTGACAGTGGACGGTGTGCGGTTCGTCGTCGATTCGGGCAAGGTCAAGGAGATGAGCTATGATGCCGCCTGCAAGGGCCAGCGTCTGAAGGAGTTCTGGGTGTCCAAGTCGTCAGCGGAGCAGCGCAAGGGTCGCGCCGGCCGCACGGGACCAGGTGTTTGCTTCCGCCTCTATACCCAGGCGCAGTTCGATGCCTTTGAAGCGTATCCGGCGCCGGAAATCTACCACGTTCCGCTCGACACGATGCTGCTGCAGATGGTGTCCATGGGGTTGCCCGACGTCCGAGCCTTTCCCTTCATCGAAGCTCCGGAAACGGAGCGCATCGAACAGACGATTCTGGGTCTCAAGCAGCACGTAAGCTAATAGAATTTTAACTCTCCTACAACTACATATGTTTGTATCTTCCGTCCCCTGCAGTGTGCCCTTAGTGTGGACGAGAAGATCACGCCGTTGGGCAGTTCGTTGGCCAACCTACCCGTGGAGCTGTCCATTGGCAAGATGCTGCTCATGGGCTGTGTCTTTCCGGAAGTGGAGCAGCTGCTAACGCTGGCCGCCATGTTGAGCGTTCAGAATCCGCTGACGAACAGGGCCCACACGGATCAGCGGTGCGAGCGCGAACGTCAGCCGCTGGAGTCCGACCAGGGCGACCTCTTTACACTCGTGCGCGCGTACCGCGAGTGGCTGGAGCTGAAGATGCGACGCGAGGGCACGCGCAAGTGGTGCCATCGCCTGGGCATCGAGGAGCAGCGCTTCTACGAGGTGACCAAGCTGCGCCAGCAGTTTCAGCGAATCCTCGAGAGCTGCGGCATGGCCGTGGCAAGTGATAGCAGTAGCTCTCAGTTGACTAGCGCCGAGCGGGCGACGCGCCATGGCGAACTGCGTCAGTTGAAAGCTCTTAAGCGCCGCCAGCGCTTCGAACAACCACGTCAGCGCAAGCTGCTGAAGCATCACCATGGCAGCGGCGGCCAGCAGGAGGAGGAGGAGCACGACGAAGAGCAGCTGGGCGAGGATATGCGTGACGTGGACTTTCGGCTGCGTCACGACGCCCGCCAGCTGGCCTTGCTGGAGCGATCAGCGCGTCTCGATCGCAGCCGGGACGTGGTGCTGCTGAAGCTGCTGCTTGTGAGCGGCTTCTATCCGCAGCTGGCCGTCGGGGACGAGTTCAACTACTGCAAGGGCGGCGGCCAGCAGTTCTTCCACACGCGCCTCAAGCCCTTTCTCTCGCAGCATCCCAATGCACACTTTGCCAAGCACTACGAGCTCCTCAAGCTGGCCGACAGCGACATCCTAGCCAAGCCGGACTTCTACACGCCCAAGCATCCGCTGAGTGCCCGCCACCAGCTGCTCTGCTACCAGTAAGTAGAGGGCCAGCGATACGATCCTCCCTCCATGTGCTAACGCTCTTTAATGCCAGGTCCTTGCTGGAGACCGCCAAGCCCTACCTGATGAACTGCATCCGTCTGCCAGCAGCCCAGACGCTGCTGCTCTTTAGCTTCTCCATTGACACCAACGCCGGCCTCACACAGATCGTCTGCGACGACTGGCTGGGCTTGGATCTGCCCATGCCAGGCAGCGGTATGCAGCTTCTCAGTCGAGCTATCGAGCTGCGGCGCCGCTGGAGCAGTCAGCTGTACGCCAAGCTGGATGGTAAGTACATTCGAGGAATCTAAGGGATCACAAAACACTCAAAAATACTTATTTGCAGAACTTAGTGACAAGCGGGAAGCCCCTTCGGACGTGACCAGTCCCAGCAGCACGCTCTGGCACGATTTACTCGATTTCATGGCCCTAGACGTGGCGTACGCCATCCGCCGCCTGCTGCCCGCCGATCTCAAGCGTCTTTACTCGCACCAGGCTGCACCGGCTGCGGCGCGACTAATGGAATTACAAGCAAACCCCTTCGCTCCGGGCTATGCCATGAGCCCCAACGAGGAGAAGGGTGGGCTTAATGTCTCCGAACATGTGGTCTACGGCTGCCTGGTCGAGCAGCAATGGACGCTGGCCATGGACACAGCGTTGCGAACGCAGCCGTGGCAGTGCACGCGCTGCAACTTCCAGCTAGAGGAGTTCGATGTGCTGGAGCAGCTGGTGCACCAACAGGAAGACCAGTGCCGGCCGAGTAAGGTAAAAAGAGGTAGTCCGAGTAGGAAGACCGATAAGCGGCCATCATCATCATCCTCATCCTCCTCCTCTGCCGGGGGTTATTACTGCGAGACCTGCAAGACTCAGCTGAGGCTGCATTCACAGATCGACATCCTGCGTCACCGTCGGCAGTGCACAAAAGCCAATTAAAGTTAATAAAAAAAAAAAAATAAGTACAATTGAATTGTTTTCTTTTTCGTGTTGTTAAAACAAGAAATGCTATGATTTATTTATTTATTCACAATTATATTTACAAATAGTTTATATGGTTTCTTTAGAAAATAATTGAAATCGTGCTTTATTTAGAGTACAAGTTGCCCAACAGCGATGTCTACTTCATAGATGTGTTAAGGAACTCGAAGGAGGAATACGAACCGCAACGCAGTTCCGTGTAAGTTATATTCAGACTATTAAGTCGGGTATTCGTAAGAAAGAGAATGCTACGATCACGATCTATGTATATGAAGTCAACGTTCCAAGAGATATTCTGTGTGTTGTCCTACTCTTTCCTCTCGCTCTGTTTCGCGCGTCGAAAGCCTAGCTCCTAGCTTTCCCTTTCATTCACTTACAAAGCTACTAAATATCGGATAAATATGCTTTACATTTAATACCAAGTTCAGAGAATTGGTTCTACCAACTTAAATTCGTTATTCTGCTGAGACTATTCAAATTTCCAAGGACGAATGAAAATAACTTAATTGCAATGGATTTGTAATCGCTTGGAATGGACTCCAAAAACTATGCCTTAATACATCATTATTGCATTGCGATTTCAGTGACATTTAATTGAAATACATAATTCTGTGTTCTCTATATTCTCTATATAGTTTGGCAGGTGTGTATATTTTTGATCCTTCCCGTAGGCAACGCAATTTATTTGGGCAAAAGTGTTAATTACAAAAAAAAAAAAATTAGAGGATGTTTTCAGTCTCACCGAGGGATTTTCATCTAACCTCGACCTTGTCACAAGAAAAAATGATCTGTATCCCTGGCGGATACCTTTTCCTTGCTCAATTAAAAAAATTATAGATGTATATGTACTGCTATCCATGGCTGCCCTTGGAATTCATGATTATATCTTAGTCTAAGCAATCTTGGTTGCGGACTAGGGGGAAGGGTATATAATTATCATAATTGGGCGCAAGTCCAAGTCTTTTTCAATTTGAGCGCTAGTGTCGTTTAGTGAATTATATAGTCTAAATCAAATTTGGCCCCAATCCGAGGCATTCGCTGCTTCCTCTGCTGGTGCTTGCTGCCGGGCTGCAGGACAATAAGCAAGTATGAGCAACGGGAGTACAAATTCCAACATAATACATACATACCTCAACGGGAGATGTAGCGTCAGCAGCAGCCATCGCTGCATCCCTGCTGGTGGATGGAGTGGCATTGGATTCCGGCTGCAAAGGGGAAAAATATAGATATTTTTTAATATATTATATTTATTTTTATCTATTTTTGAGTTATCACCTGAATGTTTAGGGTACGCATGAGGCCAATGGTCTCCTCGTTCGGTCCCTCTGACTGTCCGCTGCTTGTGGCATCCGATCGCTGCCGAGAGATAAGTGTGTAAGGGAATCACTTAAGACATTCATCTATATATGATGCTTACCGCGTCGCCCTCCTGCTTATCATAGCCATGGTTGTTTCGCCTGGGACGATATGCCTGTATGGGCACAAAGTCCTGGATGTTTGAGTATCGCGACTTCGTTTGCTGGTTATTGGTCTCCTGCAGGTGCTGGAAATTGGGCGGCTGTGCTTGATACTGCTGTTGCTGATATGGGAACTGTTGTGGCTGCTGATGATCCTCTTTGTTCATGCCCGAACCCATATCCGTCTTCAGGCGGTTGCGCTGTGGCAAGTTGTTGTATTGTAATGGGGGACGTGACATCTGCCGCCCCATTCCCATCACTTGGTGGGGCCGCACTATTCCCATCGGATTGAATCCCATCTGGTGGCCAGCTAATGGTGGCTGCTGCTGCTGCTGCTGGTGGTGAGCCTTCGGTACCTGATGGCTGCTACGGTACCACTGCTGGGTCTGAATGCGATCGGGCTGCTGACGCTGTGACTGTGCCTGCTGTTGTTGCTGATGCTGCAGCTGTATTCGCTGCTGCTGCTGCTGCTGCTGTTGTTGCTGGTGCTGCTGCTGAGCTTCTTGTTGCCAAAAAAGCGGCGGCTTGGGTAGATTCTGTTGTGGAGAGTAACTTTAAATGCTGGAGAGATCACAGACAGCTGAACTATGAGCACTTACCGGTATCTGTCCTGAACCGGGAGCCTTTGGCGGTGCCGGTGCCGGTGCCTGTGTCTGGACCTGCGACGGCGGTGCCTGCGCCTGCGACGGCGGCTGCTTGGCATTCTCTCCCTTCTTCAGACCCAGCAGCGACATCAGAGCCAGTGTCTGTGCCTGCGGCGTTACGTCTGTTGCTGCTGCTCCTGCTGGCCCATGGCTCGTAGCGCTACTTGAAGTAGCAACAGCACTGCCGCCTTTCTGACGATGTGAGGACTGGTTCGAGTTCGGTTTAGGGTTCGGGTTCGTGTTCGGGTTCGGGGTTTGGCTCTTCCTCCAGTTTTCTTTAGCTGGAGGCGGATTTGACTGCGGTGGCTTGGTGACTGCTTGAGCATTGTTGTTGTTACGCCAGTTGGTCACCTTCTCTGGCTTCTCCAGCTTCTCCGTTTTCGGCGGAACGTTAACCTTTGCCGGCTTGATCTCGACATTAGCAGTAGCACTTGGCTTGAAGAACTCGTCGGCTATATCCGTCTTCATTGTGACGGTATTCCAATCGTCGCAAGCCGCCGTTGAGTAGCGACTTCCGCTTGCCTGCGGCGGTGCCGCCTGCTGTTGTTGCTTATCACGCTTGTCCATTCGGAAGTTATCCACCTGGTTTCTGGCTGGATGGTCCTGTTTTGGTCCTTCTCCTAAACGCAATGAATAAGAGAAAAGTTAAAAAAAGAGGTAGAGAAAGCCTTTTGACAGCCGTATTTATCAAAATTCTATCTAATTGGAGAAAAGTTTTAAAAAATGAAGAGAAAGCCCTTTGACAGCAGTATTTATCGAGATTCTATCTAACAGCAGTATTTATCGACATTCAATATCGAAGCAGTGTTGCAAATACACGCGATGTTTGCTTTATAATCGAAAGAAGATTGCTTGCAATCTCTAACACCATTTTCATCACGACTTTTCAATACCAAAAGTTACAGAAGAGTGCACGGGAGTGTCAAATATCCGAAATTCGTTTAATTACAAATTTAAAAAGTCTTCTCTTTAGTCCTTTTTGAAAGTTTAAAGCTGCTAATTAATAACTCAAATGAAGACTCAGTGCCTTGACTAAATCAACTCGCCTACTTTATACATTTTCGAGAAATTATAAATTGGAAAGCGGACATAGATATATACCATTCGTGTAGATGACGACGAGGGCACTCTCGGGCACCTTGTAGACTCGGTCCTCGGCAATGCCATGGATATCGTTGCAATTGGGCACCGCCTTGTCGAAGAGCACCTCACAGAAGGTGTCCACAGCATGAACGCACTCCAAGCGAACGGGATTCGGATCCGTGACGGGATGTATGCCAATCACTGTGCCCTTGATGCCCACCGGCACCATGTAGATGGTGCGCACGATGATGACACGATCGAAGAGCCGTATGGGACGACGTGAGCGATAGACATCCGGCAGGGTGACATTAGGCTTTATCAGCAGATGTGGCTTCACTTGCAGCTTGACATCCTTGACGGGCAGCGAGCGTAGCTCGTCGACGGCGGTCAGGAGGAGCTCCACGGTCTCGCGGCAAACTGTTTTCGAACCGCACGTAATGCGCTCGACCTTGGTGTGCGGCTGTTGGCGCACCCAATTGGCCACATTCTCGACCAGGTGCTGGCCCATGGCATGGGGAAAAATATCCTGTTCGTAGACGAACTCGCCGCGATCATTGCTTTTGCCAAAGAAGGCGACCAAGTCGGGGAAGGCGTTGCAATAGTCACGCATCAGCTCGATTGCCGTGCTGGAGTAGAACCACGTGTTGCCCGACCGGCAGCAGTAGCCGGCGCGCTCTTCATTCTGCCGCGGAAACTTCAGCTGCAGTCCCACATTGTGCTTGGCCACGTTCTCCATCTTCTCGCGCCGCGGCCCGAGAACAACCCAAACAGTGCCTGTGAGTCGTCCCAGAGCCCGCGTGCTGATATTCAACTGATGGGCGACGTCGTAGGAGTTTACGTAGTCGCGATCGCGCTCTTCCTGCATCTGCCGAGCTGCCCTCAGCTCCGGCTCCGGCCGCACACGTATGTTGACTGGAGGGGAAAAAAAAAACAAAGCACATAAATCTGTATCTATATTTATACAAGTTATGGATATGGACTTACCTTTAATGCGACCGCAGCTGTAGGCGAGCGAGGGATCAAGCACGGTTCCCTCGCTCCCATAGTACGGGTTGCCAATGAAGAAGACCGGGCTGCCGACGGGGAATAGTTCCTCCACGTTGTGGAACTTCTGGCGCAGGTTCTCGCTCACGGCCAGATCGGCCACAACACCCTGGGCCGGATAGCCAGTGACGGCGCTGCTCCACGAGTCCTGCATGAAGAGCGTTCCCTTTGGCCCGAATTCCAACGAGCTGCCTGCGTAGGTTCGCACGTACACGAGGACATTGTAGTTGTGGAACTTTATGCCCATCCGGGTTGTGAAGCTAAAAAGGAGAAAGATTAGAAGCTATCGCAGGAGCTGGGAAAAGGACACTCAACTGTTCCTGCAAGGACTTGCACTCGGACTCAAAGCGACGGCTTTCGTTCTGCGCGATTCCTTCATCATCCACACGCTGCTCCCGCGTGGCCACTCGCACCACCTTGGCCTTGATGAGATGCGGCCAGCCAATGTACACCACTTGCCCCAGATATTCGCCGGCCACAGCCTCCAACGTGTCCTCCAGCTGACGCTGTCGCGGCTTGAGGACCATGTTCTGGTTTCTGCTCGCCTGCTCGAACACCTTCACGCGATCGTTGCGCAGCTCGAACTGAGAAATGAAGGGATAATGAAATTGTCTCCTGACAGCGGCCACCACCACCACTCACATCGAACGGCAGGTGCTGCATGGTGGGAAAGCCCGGGAAGAAGACATGCCGCGCCGCATTTGGCAGCTCGACGCACACGCTGTACGGCAGATTGAGTGTGATTTCGTTCGACCATCGGGCCGATTCCGTGCAAAACAGCTGCTGCAGGGCCTTCAGCGGCGGCCTGGCAGCCATCGGACCCTGCGGCTCCGTCGAAAAATCGTATTGGTACATCGGTCCGTGCCTGTTTCGTTCACGCTCCGCCGCCGTTAGATTCACCTCGCACGGCCGCATGGCGGCAAGCAGGCGCCTCTCGTCGATGAACGGTATGAGCACCACCGCCTCCCAGTCGTGCTTCTTGCCATTGAGATCGGTGTCGAAGTCCATGGGATAGAATTCGGCCAGTGGGCTGTTGGATTGCAGCATGAGGTTGTGATAGGCGGCCGGCAGGAGCTTGCAACTTGCCGCCGGAAGGACTGCCAAGAGCTGGAAGGTGAAGGAAAGGAAAGGAAAGGAGAGGAAAGGTGTTTTAGCACCTAAAAGAAATGCTTTTAAACAGACGCTCTCTTCTTACCTGCTGGAAGGGAAGAAAGGGCGTGCCCAGCTGAAAGTTAATGTGGACCTGCTCGATATTCTTAAGGTCGCTGATGAAGGGTGCATAGTGGAAGGGATAGTACCAGTCCCAGGACTGCACCCCTCGATAGTAGTAGTCCAGCACCCACTGCAGGGCGTTCACATAGTGGTGGCCCAGGTCTTTGATCAGCTGGCCCTGTGCTTCGCTCTTGAACTTGTTGCGATAGTAATTCCGCTTATAGTTCTGGAACTCGTTCATCAAGGCTGTCGCCTCGTCGCTCCAGTCCTCCTCGCTGTCGTCGTCGTCGTAAAGCTGCGGCGGAAAACAGGGAATCTATAGACCAGGACAGGACCAGGCATCCAGAGACATCCTACACTTACCCTACAGCTGTCGTCAATCAGGGCAGCCAAATCAGAGTCCAGATTCTCGTTGGCCCTGATCTCATCGGCATCGACGTCGAAGGCCTCCGTTTTGGCGTTCATATACTTCAAGTCGTCGGCGTGCTCCTTGAACTGATCCAGCTCCACCTCGGTGAGGGCCGTGAGAAAGATCTGCAGGCGCCGCAGGTTGAGCTTGCCATGCTCGTTGATGTTGCCTCCTAGCTGCGGATAAATCTGGATGTAGGTGCGATACAGCAGCGGCAAGGCATTCGACGAGATGTGCAGGCAGGGCAAATGTGGGATGAAGTCATTGCCCACCATGAAGCCCATCAGCACCCAGTCGTCGATCAGCTGCGCCACGTCCAGCTTCTGCTCGGGGGTGCTCAGGGCATCAAACTCCAGCTCCAGGTACTCGCGCAGGAGCCCCAGATGGAGCAGGAAGAAGCGCGTCTCCTCCACAGAGGCTCGTTTCACGTTCTTCCCGAACTTCACCTCCTCGCGCAACACCACAAAGTGCAGTTCGTGGGTGCAGAGGCCGAGGATGATCAGATCGGCGTCCAGGCCGTAGAGGCAGTGCCGCGTATTGGGATCGAAGCCCGGCTGCGCCTTCATGTAGCGAATGTAGTCCATGATCTTGTGCTCGCCCTCGCCGGGCGTCTCCTGGCCGCTTAGGATGACGCTACACCGCTGCCACAGGGGATCCGTGGAGATTTTTGTCTTGAGGAAGGCCCGCAACCCCGCCTGCAGTCGTTCCATAAACTCCGTGCCCGGCGTGATGCAGTTGCTGTCGAACCGTTCGTGCTCCCGCCTCTCGCCGCGCTGTGCCGCCTTCTCCTCCAACTGCTCCGCTTCGCGGGCCGATCGGAAGCGACGACTCCGCTGCTGGTTCATCTTGGCACGCGGCGCCACACCGTCGACGGCCAGAAAGAAGAGGCGCTGCGGCTTGATTAGGTAGAAAAGCTTGTCCACGTAGTTGAAGATCTCCTGAAAGATCTGCGCCTCCTCCAGGTGAAAGTGGATGTTGTTGTCGTCCGGATGCGAGCAATTGTGCACGATGCCGTTCATGTCCAAGTAGAGGTTGTCGAACTCGGGAATCTGGCGAACATAAAGGGGGAGGGAAGGAGAGAAACCGAAACCGAAAAGGTGATAACCACTCGCGATCGTCCATTATTTTTGCAGAACTTACGCTGTGCTCGCGCGCCAATTCGCTGAGGCACGGATAACGCTCGCTGATGTAGCGGAAGAACTTTGGAACACCCATTGTCGCAGGATCTGTATCTTCTGGCACTGGCTCTGGCTCTGGCTGTCTGCTTTCTCCTATTTACACACAATTCGTCCTTGATCACCGAAAATTTCAATTTGTTACAATTCATGTAAAACAGTAAAGTTTTGCAGCCACTGTATTACTTTTCTCCACGATGAAATTAGTGTGGCAATATTTTTTAAGTTAGAAAATACCAAAAAACAATTTATAGCGATAAAAAGCGATGTTAACCGGTGAAAAAGAAAGTGCAATCGGTTAAATAATGGTACATAAGAAGCGCCAAAAGAGTGTTGATTAATTTCAGGATCCTCTTTAAAGGTTTGCCGAAAAGTATTTGTAAAAATACTAAAAACTAGTATTTTTAAGGGCCAAGTCAAAACAAAGCATCCGTTTACGTCCGACCACACTGTTTCGGTGGAAGCAGCTGTTTTCACAACAACAAAAACTGCGAACGCTTTTGTGTTCCAAATTTTACGTAATTCTTATTGTGAATTATCCGCCAGCGAAATGTCGCTCATCCGCCAAGTGATGTGCAGAAGCAGCGCCCAGCTGCAGCTGTAAGTGAATTGCCGTCCGCACACGAACCGACGAACTCCAATTCCGATTCCCCGCTTCTGTTCGCAGGTATCAGGCCAACAAGCTCGCTGCTGCCGCCCGTTGGGCTTCCTCCTCCTCGTCGACGGACACCGGACCACTGGACCCCAAGCTGGCGCTGGCCCTGCCCGAGGAGCTGGAGCAGCGTAACAAGCTCAGTGGCAAGATCACCGTTCCCACGGCCGTCAACCTCGGTCCCATCACCGGCGTGCCCGACGAGCATCTGAAGGAGCGCCGCGTACGCATCCACATCCCTCCCAAGAATGCCATGCAGAGCGGCACGGATAACGTCAATACCTGGCAGATTGAGTTCGACAACCGTGAGCGCTGGGAGAACCCACTCATGGGCTGGGCCTCCACGTAAGTTCGAAGCTGTAAATTCCATAATTCCATTCTGATGCTATATATCAATTCAATATTGAAGCGGTGACCCATTGTCCAACATGAACGTGCAGTTCGGCAGCCCGGAGGAGGCCATCACCTACTGTGAGCGCAATGGCTGGCGCTGGTACGTCGATGGCGCGGATAAGCCCAAGAAGGAGCGCGTCAAGAACTACGGCATTAACTTTGCATGGAACAAGCGCACTCGCGTCTCCACCAAGTAAATGGCCGGTCGCTGGCTAGGATTCCCATAGACAAACACTATTTTTTTTTTCTCCTTCTCTTTGTTCATAACCAAAAACACCGAATAAACCGACCGAAACCGGAGGAATTCGATCTAGAGCGACCTGGACTTAATAACGATCCCTGGATCGATGCTGCTTGTGGTGCTTCCTGCGGTGCGAGGAGCGAGAACGGGATCGAGAGCGTGAGCGAGAACGGTGCTTTCTGTGGTGCTGTCTATGTCGCTCCCGCTCATGCTCCCGTTCCCTTTCCCGCTCTCGCTTTTGCGGTCGCCTGTGTCTGTGCCTCTCATGGCTTCGGCTCCTGCTTCGGCCGCGACTTCGACTGCGGCTGCGCCTTCTCTTCCGGCTGCTAGCAAGCTCACTGGCAGCAATTTGCGCTTTCTGTCTCTGCAGTGCCTCCATCTGCAGGTCAACCAGCTGGCGCAGTTCCTCGTTCAGCGTGGGCTTGCTCTTGCGGTGACGGCGACGCTTCTGCTGATCTCGCTTCGTGACGCCCACCAGCTCGGCGAAGGCGGCGTTATCGTCCTCGAATGCCGGATGCTTTGCCGTCCGTTGGAGCACATACTCATAGAGATGCAGCCGCTGGCTGACCCCAGCCTGGCCGGCGTGCGTTCCCAGAACTTGCTGCAGCTCTGCTTCATCCAGTTGGACGCTAAACGCGGGATTGTTGCAGCAGGAGGGAGGCAACTCCTCGTCCGTTTTAGGCGGCTTCTTCTCCGTGGATCGATGGTTCTGTGAAAACGCAGGCGAAACTAGTTTTAGCCCTTTTTTCCCCCCATATTTCTTTCTCACTGAGACTTGCCGCTATTACACCCGCCTCGCTCCATTGCAACTGCTGCAGAAGGGCATGCAGACGGTTGCGGCTATTGGCCACGAATAGGCGCAACTGTTCCCGGTGGCCAGCCAACTTGTTCACATCCCCAGACATTGGTTAACCACTGGATGATCAGCAAACAAAATTGAACTGCAAAAACAAACCGCAGATAAACACGAAGCAGTGTTGTAGAAGACGCAAATATCATGGCCAGTGCTGGATAACGCAGCGTATATTTAGAATCCTTTGCAAACGGAACGGGATTTGGAATTGGAATTGGAGGAGATCTACACCTGGAGACCAGCCGATGGCCATTCAGGTCCAGAAGAGAACGGTAAAGGCCATTATCAAACAGGCGCCTCCTACCCACGGTGACTTGCGCTCCCCAATCCTCGCCAGCTTCCAGAACAATCCCAATAAGCTGCATGCAAAAAACAAAAATTGGGATCATTAGTTGGGTTTCCAATTCAAGAAATGGAAGGGAAAGACTGAGCTGCACCTACCCGGTCTTGTTGCGATCAATGATGCTGGGGAACAGCGATCGGAGATAGGCGCAGGTGCAAATCAGCAGGAGGATGACCGACAGCAGGCTCTGGAAATTGAACAGGGCACTCTGGGAATGGAAAGACAAGCGGCGATTAGTCTCTGCTACGGTCCTGGTGCTCCAAAAGCATTCAGACCATGATTTTGCCAAGTGAATCGAAACAACAACAAACGAGAGACTAGTGACGTGTTGTCATTGTGCCCGCCGGCTTTCCTGATGATAATGTTAAAAATCCCAGAAAAGACGCGGCATTTCTGCCTTCGCGTCATCTGGGCACTCTAAAACGACCCTAAGACCAATCGATAGTGCTATCGGTGACTGCTCCACCTCTAATAGAATTTTGTCTTTCTAATTCGTCTGCGGGTAATTTTTTTTTTGTGTTTATCGTTACACATAATCCAATACGAGGACGGGAATTGTGTGCAAATTTTGTCAAATAAAACGTGTTTGTGCTGTGTCCTATTGGCCCGTCGTCTTCGGTTTCAGTTTTTCTCCCTCTTTTTCATCCGCGTCCGCGCTCGGTTTCCAATTGAAATTGCGGAGGCGGCCGCAAGGGGACGACGACTGCAGCGGGCAGTGCGCAAAGGAGGGACGGGGACGGAGACTAGGACAGTAGCTCCCGACCAAGTGCATCCCCCGCCCCGTGTGTGTGTGTGTGTGTCCGTCTTCCTAATGCAATTCTGGCGGAGCGAAGCGCGCTCATAAAAATCAAAAGTATATATAGCTAGATGTACATGTATATATAATATTCGGATACGTTTTCTCGATTCGCTCGCCGTTGCATATGTATTTGTGTATTTAAATCAGTATCACAACAGCACGCACACAAGCGTACGAACGAACGGGCATTTGTTGTGTGTAGCGCGCTGCGTTTTCTTTTTTTATGTGTGTTTCGATTGAGCGTTTTGGCCGTGTGCGAGCGAGAAAGTGGTAACAAGAGGAGCTGCAGTGGACGGACAACAACAATAAGAGAGCAAGAACAAGAACAACAACAACAGCATCATATTTGGCAGCATGACTGCCAGTCGCTGGACTGGCGAAGCGGTAAGTTTGGGACTGCAATGGGCTAAGCTAAGTTAAGTTCTCGGGACTGGTTACATATGTACATAAGTATGTTTTTATGTAAGTACACACGCTCGTCTTCTGTGTGTGCGTGTATCGTCATCGTTTGACTTCGACGTCTGCAGCGCTGTTAACCGCTAACAATACAGCAACAGCCAGCCGATTAGAGCCAAAGCCGCCGCAGAACGACAAGTAGAGTGAGAGAGTGCGTAAGCGAAAAGTGAAAACATCTGTGAAAAGTGAAGCTGCGAATAAGGAGCGTGCGTGTTTTCGTGTTTTTAAAAATATTATGTGGATTTTTAGCGCCGCGTTGCTACTGTATCTCCTGCCGCTGCTGTGTGCCACCGCCGTCGAGTCGCGTCGGGTCGGGTCTCTGAGTTCTCACCAGACACGACATTCGCTAAAAAAGTGTTGGCCAACCCCCAAACAGAAGCAGAACGAAAAAACAGACGAACTGAGGCAAAGAAGCAAAATAAGCGAACACATTGAGGCGCAGAATACGCGGTGAATTGGCTGTGGCAACCAGGACAAGTGAAACGTGAATCGCCACATTTGGGCAAAAGAAAAGCGTTCCCGAGAACCTCTTCCTTCCCCCACATACCCTGCCCGTGCGTGAGAATTGAAAATCCGCAGGTACGGAAAAGTTGCATTTCAAAGCGTTCTGTTTCATTCCCTTTCCTCTTTCCCCTTTCCCATTCCCTTTGACGACTATGCTTTCTATGACACGCGCATACCCACTCACTCATACAAGCATAAGCTATCCAACATCAACTCAAGCACACTCACACCCGCAGAGAGGAGGGATATACTAACACCAGTAGCGTGTCGTCGCTCGGACTTGCGCTCTTTATTTTTGTTTTTACTTTTGTTTCATTCCACCTTCTCTGCTCTGTTCGGCGAGTGCACTTATTGTTATCGGTTTGTTTTGGATTGTGCTTTCGTCGCAGGCGGAGATCGTCGTGTGTGCTTTTGGATTCTTATTCGGTATGTGAACGGCGGAAGAAAGTAACAGTTTTCGGGGGTTTCTGAATGAAGGAACACATTTACGCAATTGTTTTTGCTTTTTTCTGGCCGTGTCTCGTTTCTCTTTTCGTCATTTTTGCCAGTACTCTCGCTCTCTCTCTCGCACACGGACGGACAGCTGGCCGGTGTGATGGAGCTGGCATACATTTACACAGCGTGTGGTACTCGCGCACACAGTCAAACATACACATACATTAGCATCCGCGGCAGCAGAGGCCGCCATTACGCTGCGCAGCTTTAGCAGTGTTGCATTTTGCCGCGCAGTGATTTGTGCTGCTGCGAGAGCTTTTTTGGTCTTTGTTTTGTGCACCGCATTCGTAATAGGGTTGCCAGAATACTCATCTATCGATTCTACCTAAACGATAGTTGGAGATTATAGTTTATCGGGTTTCAGATGCAATTATACTTAAAAAATGGTTGCTAATTCTTTAGTCTGGGAATGTAGAGTAACGGTTTTAATTTCAATAAATCTGACAACTATTAGGTATATTCAGCTGGCATGGTATTGATATTACAATTCTTGTTATAGGAAAGGTAAAATTATAGTAGAATCCTTAAACACCTTAATTATTGGGGGCAAGAACAACTATTAGCTTACTGTGTGAAACCGCCAACTGTTTAGACAGTTAAGTCTGACATTTTCCCATTGAATTTGGATCTACAAAAGCTTTTTAATTCTTCAAGGAATTCTGTTTAAAGAAATAAACTATATATTCCCTTTATACATCCATATGTCCAAGCTTAAAGCTAGTTCGGAATAGGAAATCCCTTATAATTGGACACGACAACTTTGGCTTCTGAGGCCCCACAACTGCAACTGGCTTCTTTAATTAATAAAAAATAAAGGGGAGAACCGGAACAGTACCGAAAGTTGCCTTTTATATAAATAAATATACTCGTATATATTTAATTAAGTCCTACAAGTGTTTATATGAATGTTACCTTTGTTTCTATGCTCCAATTTTTGAGGGGGGGCCTCTTAATAAAAACATTTGAATTTAATAAATAAAAAGCCAAAAAGCCTTGATAATGTTTACCAATATGTATGTAGATACAAATACTAAATCCACAAATTTCTTTTGTCTGCCGTTGATTTCAGTTTAGTCTACTTTTTATATTATATATATATTATTATAAATTTATATACATAGCGGCATTTTTATTTGATCTAACATATTTTGAATTCTGTTCGGTCTTTCATATGAATGTTAGGTGTTCCTCTTCTGTGAAACATTACATGGCATTTAATGAAAATTTAAAAAATTAATATCTGTTTCGATTTTTGCTTGTCTGTAAATGATTATCGATAGACAAATGTTAATCAACACTGAAAACTTTAATGTCTGCGATAATCAATGATTTTCCAGTTTTTAAATTATTTTCTTATATTTTATTAATTCAGTTTATTACAGGGTATCTTTTTGTCGACCCACCCAACTTTAGCATTCTCACTTGTTGTTATTATCGTGTCTGTTGCTGTTGTTATCGGACGTTCTCTCCCCTTTCCCCCCCTCAAGTTGCCGCCGCGCTCTTCGAGTTGGGCGTATGATAGCGCTCAGCGGGTTTATTTATAATCGCAACGAATCGTATGTACATATGTATGTACACATGTTACAACAAATGCAGGGGGATCGGATCTGCGCAAAGGTAAATAAAAGGAGAGCGCAACACGTGATCGCCTCTTGGAATGCCTTGCAGCAGCAGCAGCAGTAGCAGCAGCCTGCAGCCGTCCACCTGTCGTCCGTTCACATCTCCTACTCACCAGATATGGCCGCATTTTTACACTTGTCTCTGCGGCGCCGCCTTTCCGATTTGTTTGTTCGCAGTTTGCACTTTTCATTAGTCTGTCTATTACAGGGTAAACATTCCCAGTAAGAATTAACGCAAAATACTTATTTTCTTTAGATAATTATCATAATAAATACTAATTTACTAATATTTACCCTAAAAATGTCTAGCATAAAAAAGTTGTGATTAAATTAAGATTTCGACAATTATAATTAAAGTATTTTCCACATTTCCTATGCAAATTCCCAATGGGATATGACATTGGCGGTAGAAAAAAAAGCGTTTAACCAAAAATAAATGGAAATTACGATGGCAAACACACTTTTGTTGGCTATCGCTAAATGTGTGCTAATTCAATTAGAATAATTTGTTGTCCCTGCCATTCGCATTTTTTTTTTCCTGCTCGCACACCGACCAAAGGCGTGCACATATCGCAATCTGCGGTGTGGTGGGGCTTTTTCGCGGGTCCCAAGACAGTTAAAACCCTTTTTATCAGTCTCCCAGTGTTGGCACAGCAGTGGTCAGTCGCATAGAACTGCGGATAGCTTTAGTTATGATCTCAAAAAAAAACAGAATAT
The DNA here is from genome assembly GCA_008042515.1 of Drosophila truncata. Lineage (NCBI taxonomy): Eukaryota > Metazoa > Arthropoda > Insecta > Diptera > Drosophilidae > Drosophila > Drosophila truncata. Next base: position 69,964 of record VNJQ01005823.1, on the reverse strand, counting down.
CACAAAGAGTTGGAATTTCATAACAGAAATTAAAAGATTAAAAAGAAAATAGTGCTAAACATTATTAGATTCAAGATTATAGTAAAATAGCAATGTTGGTAAGGGTAAGAAAATTATAAAGCTGTGGCTATTTATGCGGGGTTCCTCGTAAAGCAAATGCTCCTAATGCTCCCACCCAAGGTGTTGCAATATTTACCGCTCTGCCTCTGCCTCTGCCTTTACCGCTCGTCGTAATCCCTTGCATAGACAAACGATAGCGCTTACCGATTACCGCTCGGCGATCGGATCGCTCGCGTGCCGTTGTATATTTTTTTTTTCTTCTCAGCTCTTGCCTGCCTTGCTTTCTGCTTTCTTGCTCACTGCTCCACTGCTCATTCCGATTTTGTCGAGCGACGTGTGCGGAACTGAACGAACGGGCGGTTCGGCGAATTCGCATTTCCCCCTAACGCTCGCTAGCTCGCTTCATTCGCATTCGCATTCGTATTTGTTTTTCTTCGAATCGGAATTCGAACCAGAAACAGAATCAGAATCAGAATCAGAATCAGAACCAGAACCTCTCGCAAAGCGCGCGCTGGACTTATTGCGTACAAAAACAACAAATTAGCGTTCCACTGCGCGCCACCGTGTTTGATCTGTGATTTTTGATTTTTTTGTATGTGTGTTATTTTGCGTTGTTTTTGTTGTATTTCCGCGTGATCCTGTCCAGTTGTGTTGCCGTTTTCATTTTGTTGTAACTTTTTGGGGCGGGGACGAACTGCTTACTGGCGGCGCCACAACACTGCTTGCATTCCCGGGGCGCCATGGCCCAGTGCTGTGAAACGTCGCCGCGCTACGGCATTTCCACGAACCCCCCGACGACGACATCCAGCAGAAATTCCAGCCAGGATCCGCCGGATTCTTCGTCTGCCGCCGCCGCCGCCGCTGTGCTGTTGTGTACGTATTACATATTGTAGAGATTCGTATCAGAAAACCCGCCTCCATTTCACCCACGTTGCAATGCTGCTGCAGCAGTCTTCAAATAGTGCTGACCTGGTATCGCGTGTTTAGCAGGTTTATACATATGTAGGTTTAATGACATTTTTACCCATTTTTTATTCTGGAGAGATGGCCCTGGTCTTAAGACAAGCTGGAACGCAGATTAAAACTGTGCCGTTGGACTTGCTCTAGTGTTGGTGGTCGGTCGGTCGTCTACCGTTAATCTCAAGTCCAGCCAGTCCAACTCTCTGCTCCCCTGCTCCCTGTCTCCTCCTTGGCACCGGCTTTGAAGTGGATTATGCAGTATTGCCGTCACATCCTCTCTCTCGCTCTCTCTCTCGCCGCTCTCTTCCTGTCATAGTCATCTCGTCATTGCCATCACATTCCCATCATCTTTATTTTACTTTACATTTTTTTTTAATGTTTTCATGTGTTTGTGTGTTTGCAGCGCTTTGTTTTCGTTTTCAAATATATTCTGCTTTGGCATCTCTGCTATTTTTGTGAATTTCCTTTCCGCCTTGCGACGACTAGCCAGCGGCCGCTGCTAGTTTTCTAGTTTTTCTGCCTTCATTTTTCGTCATTTTCCTTTGTGAACCGGAAAAATGGCAAGCACACAAAAATGTTGTTGTCACTTTTTGTTCCGTATCACCTGACTGGGACTCCTCCACCACCCCCCATCCCCCATCCCCCAATTTTCCACCACTGGCTCTTGGCCTTGAGGGCTCGGTGCCCCCGCCGCCTTCCTTCCCGCTGTTGTTTATAATTCCGTTTGTTTTGGGATATAGCTAATAGCGCCCCGTAAATCGAAACTGTAATCGGTCTGTGTCGACGGTATCAAAACTTTCTGCTGCTGCTAATGCGATTTTTAATTTTTTTTTTGTTAGTTTTCAGGGTGAAAGTAGTCGCAGTTTTCGACAGAAGAGTCCAAGATTCCCATTTTTTCCACTAGAAAGCTTTGGGTGCTTAAAGCTTGAGCCCTTTTGAGCGCCGGTTGGGCTGCACATGGCATTGAAATCAAAAGTGGGCTTATCTTGGGTAGGTTTGGCCATAAAATAAGGGTATACCTGTCCCCACATTAATAGGGTGGTCGAATTTCAATAAAAACTGCTTGAAGAATCATAGATAACATGAATATATCTTAAATATCTCCCCAGATCTTTATAAAATTCTTTAAAATATAAAAACACACTTTTGAGGTTGCAATTATCAACTAATAATTAAAAAAAGTAGCAATTTATTATATTTATTAATTTATAATTATTGCAAACGAGTCACCCTACTACACAGCAAACATTCGCTGGGCAATCACGAGTGCCATTAGAGCGATTCGCAAGTCGCAATTACAATGTGTCCCCGGGGCGTGGCTCGAGCCCCTTGGTCAGGTGGCCTGATCGGGATTTAGGGTTGGGCCTATCCTCAGCCTGCAATCGAATCTCTGCGTCACTGCAATGCAGATCTAGAAATATTTTAAGAAATATTTAGTGCTGTAGCACTTAACTGAAAATATCTGTTTACCCTGCAGATGTTCTTTCTGGACTAGAATTTCTATTCAAAGTATTATACAAAAATTTTAGTAAAGATTAAAACTAATGAAATATATAATTAGGTAAATAATAGGAAATGACACTCAATTGATATTAGATGAAAAAAGGAGATTATGTTTCTATAATTGAAAGTCTACAGCTTGTTTTCTTTATGAGAAAAATCCTGAAGATCTTTGTATCCAAGTTTTTGACAAATCTGTTTGACAGATCCCAGCAGATGTAAAACGAACCAACAGAGGCATTTATGACGTCGAAAATATATATATTTCTGCGGCACTCGTCAAAATCCGAATAATGACAATAAACCATAAGCACTTCGGCGAAAAGAAACATATAAAAAAACTATTAGAAAAGTTTTGACTGGCTCTCTGGGCTCTGCAGAGTGACTCAATGCGACTGACTGACTGACTGACTCACTCTCAATCATCGTGGCAAGCGGAATAGCAACGGTGATTTCTTTTTAACGAACCGATTGTTGGGGCTTTTGGGAAGGAAAGTTCGCATCCCACCCACGCAGCATCATCGTTGTCGTCGTCGTCACTCGTCACTCACACCTTGCATGAACACTTGGCCAATGCCATTGCCATGCCACGCATAGCACATATCATAAAGATATCACCTGGAGTAGCAATAAAGAGGTGCGCAAGAGGTGGTCTCCGGCTCTCTGTTTGGATATTATGGGGCAGTGATCGATGGCGTCAGTGATAAGGTTTTGCTGTTGCGACACCCAATAACATTGCCATTATTTGCCAAATGGAACTCGGACCCAGGTCGGCTCTCTTTTGTTTTGTTCCACTCCGATCCCATTCCCTTCTTCTTCGCACTGTGCCAATGTGTGTCTTATCAGGTTCTGTCCGTCGGCCATTCATGTCAACGATAATTACGCTGCTGCTGGCTGCTTACTGCTTGCGACAATGTTGTTATTGGCATTATTTTTGGTTGTCCTGGATGTGTCTCTGTCTCTGATAGTGCGACAGCAAAGCGATTATCAGTCAGTCGGTCTGAGATTATACCCACATGCGCCCATTGCCCATTGCCCGTCGCAAAGATGGTTTGCTGCGCGGATTCTTGCTCATTTTCGCAGGCCCCAATTGGCGTCGATCCGCACAGTGATTAAATCCAGTGAGTCACAGCCAGCCGGTGACACTGAACTTGTAAAAGCGTTTGCAGTGAGCAGAAAAATACACTCATGGCGGTAGGGAATCGAGCATTTAATCATTTGCAATGAATTTGTCATTTTATTCACAAGATGTACCCTTTTTTGGGGGATTTTTACTCTTAAAAGTTGTAGGAAATCTTTAAAAAGGGGTCTTTATATTGAAATGAAATATTTATTTATTATTTTAATTAGAAAATGTTAACTTTGCATTTATTTTCTTAATAAACTTTACATTATTCTTGATCTAAAACTCCTAAAACTTGCATTGGAATTCATTTCAGATTAGATTTCATTCAAACATAAATTTATTTGTGGCAAACAAAAGCAAGAAAAGAGAACAAATTTATTTAAAACTGAGAGTATGGCTTAACTTATCTGTAAATCGTCAGAGATAGTGCAAAGACCGAGCAGATTAATAATCATTATCTTTTAATAACACAGTATTATCCCTCTAATCACACTGGTCACTTGTATATTAATCGTCCGCTCATATATATTTATAAACGTGTTTTCATATTGGGGAAATTTATTCTTATTTATTTATGAAACAAGCTAAAATATATTGCGTTATTATTTTTAATCTACTTCAACTCGCAACAAGTGGCCGGAAGCAGTAACATCTGTTGCAGGAAAATATCACGCAAAAAACATGAAAGAGATTATTTAGATTGTATTTAATAATCTGAAACAATATTCTAGTAATGCTAAGAATAGTTTTATTAAATTGATATAGCATAGTATCTGAATATTGGTAGCATAATTATTATAAGAAGTTAATAATTGGACAAATATTTCATACGCTAAATACGCAAATCAGACAAAGCGGATTGGAATCGAAAGCGGTAATGGGAACAGGTCTCAAGCCGCGAATTCCCAGCCATTACTGATAAGAATGAGATTAAAGATCGGAGGAGGGGGATTGATATACATACTCAGCAGATCACAGATCACAGATCGCCGATCCAGGTGCTCCCTCCCGCTGCGGCTGCGGCTGCGGCGATGCCGGCAGCAATGCACGTCTCGTGTGCGTGATCGTTCAACCCGGCAAGCTGACCAAGCAAGCAGTGTGTTTGATTTTCCTGCTCTCGACCTTGGGCGAGCTAGCCAAATGGACCAGTTGTTGGGCATGGCTATGGGTATGAGATGTGTGGTGGCGATCGATGATAGCTTCTATCGGCCGATGATGATGACGCACGTGTGCACGATTAATCTGGACGATCCCAAGGGTCCAGTATGGAGTATAGAACAAGTGCAATATTCCCTCCCGGACTGTTTACTGTTGTTTGGGTTTTTAGTTCCTTTTTTTTTCTAATTTATTTTTTATGTTTTTTTTTTTCTTTGCACTTGGGTTGCCTTCAATTTGCATATTGTGCGCACTCGATCACTTGAGCGAGCTTGTGGACAAACACGTGAGGTTTCTGAGGAGGTTGTTATGAGAGCTGCTGCTGCACTTTGCCTTACAGCCTCCAATGTCAATTGCGATCCAGGAACCGGAGAAGCCTCTTGGTGCTGCTATTGTGCAATTGATGCAGCGCAGCGCAGCTTGGTTTTCAAGTCGCTGGCGTACAGTGCAGCTTTCTTAAAGAATTCTTTGAATTAAAAATTAATTTATGGTAAATTTATTATTATTATATTTATTAGGTGAAAAATATGGCAGACTTAAAGGTTTTTAGATATATTTTAATATAATTTAAAAGCCAATATATTTTGTATTATCTGAAAAACGTTTCAAAAACACTTCTTTTGAATTTCTAAAATTATTCTTTTAACAACCCCAACAAATTACTATCTGTATCTATCTGTATTGTTAAGGTTTTCCTAATCTCTGTTGTCAAAATACGAAAGAAGAAAACCAGACTTCGTTCTGGGTTTAGATTCCACCGGGGGAAGTGGGACTGTAGTTGCGCAGTTTTAAAAACATTCGAGATTCCCCACTTCCCTTTTCCGAAACTGAATTGAGGCACAAAAGTCCGTTGTCGTCGACGTTACAGTTACATTCCGTGCCATTAACGCTAACCCACGACCACGACCACGACCACGACGACGACGACGTCGCCGCTGCCTGTGAAGCCTCTGCTCTCAAAACGCGAAACGAAACGCTCTGCCTGCCGGCAACGTTCGGTGTTCTCAAACAGCGTCGCTAGTTTTTTCAGTATTTGAACGTTCAGCGCTGTGTCTGCTTCACCTTTAATTCGCTCTGCTCGCCGGTTTGCCTTTGCCGCCAGTGCTCCAAGACTATACCAGACCCGAGATCCAGTCGCAGTCCCGCAGTTGAGTTGCCAGTTTCCATCCGTCAGAGTCAGAGTCCCCGTTCCTGCAGGTAATAATACCCAACCTGCCATAACCATGAGCGCTCGCCTCACCATACAACACCCCACCATACCATAAACAGTCGAACTTCTATAGACCAAACTAACCTGAACTAGTTTTTATTTGTGCCATAAAGGGAAGTATATAAATAATCGATTTCATAACTCAAACATAAAGATAAAATTGCACAAGTTGAATTATTGTTTTGGTTGTTTTTAAACAAACATTAGGAACGTAGGCTCAGATTCCAGAGAGGCTCTCTCTGCCATTGGTGATTTGATCCTCTATAATAAGGATTTCTTTCAAGAAATTCAAGGAAATATACGAAAAGCCTTGAGCAGCTTCGAGAGCAGTGGAATGGCTATCATCATAGAACCCATGAGTGCCACTATATGGATTTTTGGATCTGTCCATCAATTTCGTCTTAGATTATAGACTGCAGATAATAAAAATTGATTTTTAATTTCGATTATCATCTTTGCTATTCGATCTAGTCTTTCGCTGTCAGTTCTTTTGAAAATCCAGATCTTTCGGTACTGTAAAAGATTGAGACACAAATGCTGAAATATTTAAATAATGTTTTCTTAGAAAGAGAATGTTGTTTGCTTTGAAACCAAAAACCAATTACAAATAAGACAGTCACAAGAATAATTTTAGTTTCGATATTCTTACTTAGTTTTTTAACGAAAAAAAAATATATAAAATTAAGAACTTTGGAGTTGGGGAAGTGCGAGTTCCACAGTGAGAATTGTCACCTGTTTGAAACCTCTATTCACATGGGGAATATAAATAGGTTCTTTGTTTTTTGTTAAAACTTTGCGCACTTTGAGCGATAATTGTTGACACTTTTTAAAATGAGAAAAATATATTATTTTTTGTTATTTATAACCTGTTGAAATTTTACCAGCATCTCCATAATTTAATTATTTACCTCTAGTGATAAATCATGGCAGACCTTTAGAAGTTAACATGCCCGATCCTGTTAGTTTTATATGCATGGTTCTATCCAGTTGTCCGTTGCTGTTTGTGGGTTTTTTTTTCTGCCTGCCTGGCGACCGTGACCTTGTCGCAGATATGCTCGCCGCCTTCTTCGCCCCCTCCCTGTGTGTGTGCTTGTTTTTGTTGTTGTTTTTTTCTGAGATAAGGCAGCATTTTTGTACGCACAGAGTTTATGGTGCTGGGAACTCGAACTGGAACAATGGTAACTTTCCATCGGGGATCCCTTCATGCGATAATCGAATCCTATTCAGAAATACCCGGTACTCGACGCATAAATATTCCACTCGCTAATTAGCAGTCAAAAATCCATGTGCGCGCCATAAATTAATTCGTCGTGTTTTGTTTGTTTATTTTTTGTTTGTCTTTGCTTTGCCCTGTTCTCTCTTTTCCTTTCTCTTTTACGCTTTTATTGCAGAGCAGATATTAGCGACAGAGACAGAACACAACAGCTGGATTCCACGAGTACCGTTATAATCCACACCTGATTACCTGGCCAACCTGATTACCCTAGCGCCTAAGAAGAGCACCACAAAGCAGAGGCACCGAAAGGCGGCAGCAAAACTATCGATACCGATAGAACACGCACACAATCAATCGATCGCCATCAGCTGTTTTTGTCTAGTTTCGTTTCGTTTTCATTTTGTTTCTACAGCTCTGTTTTCGTTTATTATTTTCCTCTAATTTACTTGCCTCTCCTTCGTCTTTCTCTCTCCCTCGCTCGCTCTAGGTCTCTCTCTGTCTATCTGTATCTTAGAGCGTCGCCCACGCAGCACGCACGTTGTTGTGTTTCAGTCTCACTTTCATTTGTCTCCATTCCTCTATTCCCCTATTCCGTTGTTGTTCGTTTGACCGTCAAGTGCAAAGAAGTCAAATATTAGCCATCCATCCGTCCACTGGTCCGCACACACAATCATCCGTGTATCTGTAGCTATATATATTTGTATCTACACTCGGCTGATTTATAAACAGATATATAGATATATTCTGTAGGTAATATTCCTTCTTTATTGTGATCCCAACCCCCCCCCGAAGATCCCCTCTCCGCCTTCACACGTGTGCGCTCCAACCGCCACCGATTTATGAATAAGAAGACGAAAATTGTTGGAACGCATCCGCCAGCAGCTCCATCTTCATCTTCACCTGCATCCTCATCTCCATCACCATCTCCATCTTCATCATCCGCCTCCGCAATACATTCATCTATAAAACCCAAGACAACAGCACATTTATGTAAAAATACTCGACTAATTTCATGTTTCGTCACAACAACAACGCCACAACAACAACAACAAACAGCAGCAGCAGCAGCAACTCCAGAAGCAGCTGCTCATCTTCAGCAGCAGCAGCAGCAGCAGCAGCCACAACAGCAAGGAGATCCTTCAGCTGGTAACAGCAGCAGCAGCAGCAGTAACAATAACGATACTAACACCAAGAATAAGAATCAAAATCCGAACCAGAAACAGGACAACAGCAGCGACAATCATAACAAGGACGACGAGGATCAAGTAGGAACATTGCCATTGCCATTCATACTTAGCAAGAAGACGCCCGCCGCCCTCTTCCTATCCCGTCCATCCTCCTCGTACACGGACCTCTGCACCTGCTGCAACAACAGCAGCAGCAGTAGCAGCAGCAGCAGCAGCAATTCCTCTGCCTCCTCCACAACCTCCTCATCCTCAACCGCATCCGCCGTTGCCCGGCAGCTAGCCCGCTCCGTGACCGCCACCAGCATCATGGATATGCCCTACAACACGTCGCCGTCGCTACGCGTGCGCACCACCTCGCTGAATCAACTGAAGAAGACCGCCGATCTGGCCATCGAGAATGAGCTGCATGTGTGCCCTTCGGTGATGTCCGAGGAGCTGCGCAAGCTGCTGCCGCCCACCTCGGAGACGGTGATGACCAAACCCTTTCCCATTCGCGGCGAACGCACCATCGCCGACTGTACGACACCGCATGTGATCGCCATGGTTGGACTGCCGGCTCGCGGCAAGACCTTCATTTCCAAGAAGCTGGCTCGCTACCTCAACTGGATTGGGATTGCTACGCGCGTGTTTAACCTGGGCGAGTATCGCCGGCATGCGACCACCGCTTACAAGTCGCATGAGTTCTTTCGCGCCGACAACGAGGAGGCGATGGCCATTCGTAACAGGTGCGCGAATCAGGCGCTGCACGATTCCTGCGAGTGGCTGCTCAGCGGACAGGGCAGCATTGCCGTCTTCGATGCCACCAACTCGACGCGTGATCGCCGCCAGCTAATCCATGACATTGTGGTGAAGCAGCACGGCTTTCGGCTGTTTTTCGTGGAATCCATTTGCGACGATCCGATGATTATTGAGCAGAACATCCTGGAGGTGAAGGTCAGTTCGCCGGATTATCTCAACATGAACACGGAGCTGGTGGTTCGTGACTTTTTGCAGCGCATCGAGCACTATGAGGAGCGTTACCAGCCCATTGATGAGGTCACCGAGGCCCATCTTAGCTTCATGAAGGTCTACAATGCCGGCAAAAAGGTGGTTGTCTACAACAACGAAGGCCACGTAGAGTCGCGCATCGTTTACTACCTGATGAACATCCATATCACGCCGCGCACCATCTACCTGACGCGGCACGGCGAGAGCGAGCACAATCTGAGCGGTCTTATTGGCGGCGACTCGAACCTGAGCGCCCGTGGCCATCAGTATGCCAATGCCCTGTCCACGTTCATTGCCCAGCAGCAGATCGACGGACTGCGTGTGTGGACATCGTGGATGAAGCGCGCCATCCAGACGGTGGCCGATGTGAAGGCGCCGCAGGAGCGCTGGAAGGCTCTCAACGAGATCGATGCCGGCCACTGTGAGGAGATGACCTACGAGCAGATTAAGGAGCGCTTCCCCGAGGAGTTTAAGGCACGCGATGTGAACAAGTTCGCCTACCGCTATCCGCGCGGCGAAAGCTACGAGGATCTGGTGGCCCGCCTGGAGCCGGTCATCATGGAGCTGGAGCGACAGGGCAACGTGCTGGTCGTATCGCATCAAGCGGTCCTGCGCTGCCTCTTTGCCTACTTCCTGGACAAGTCCGCCGATGAGCTGCCGTATCTGTATGTGCCGCTGCATACGGTCATCAAGCTGACGCCCGTCGCCTACGGCTGCAAGGTGGAGCACATAAAGCTGCCCATCGATGCGGTGGATACGCACCGGCCGAAGCCCAAGATACCAGGCGATGTGAGCGAGCCTGGGCTGGACGGACTCAGCGGCGAGCTGGTGGCGCCCGATGGCGTCGGCAAGGTGCTCATTGTGGGTGACGATGTGGCGACGGCCACGAACGGCAATGGCGGGCGCGTCGACGCCCAGGCGCATCAATGACGGCGTCGCCGCCCTCCCCAGTACCCGACCCCGAAATCCAAGACACTTTAAGCATGGAACCTACACCACCACCACCTCCGAACCCACACACAGATCAGATCCCCCCGACCCATTGCATCCAGACACACTCGCATCCCGATTGAAGCGGACTAGGACGCGTGGAAATGGAAATGGAAGCGCTGCTGCTGGCAACTCTGCTCCTGCGGTGTGGTAGGGGAACCACCACTACTTAACCTAACTTAATACGGCCACGAACTCCAGTCGAGGGCTCTCTATCTCTCTTTTATTTAAGTTTCGGGCTGCGACACAAAATTGTGATTGATCTATTGAGCTGTTTTATTATGTACTTTTACGAGGAAAACAAAAAAAGCGAAACGAAAACATTTTTTAACATTTACTAGGAGGAGGATGCGGAGGAGGAGGACATGTCTGAATCGATTCAGGAGATGCCTTCGCCGCCGAACTGTATACTTAAATTTACAAATCATATATATTGTATATTAAATATTGTATGTGTGTTGTTTACACTTGCCAGGAAGCAAGTTACATGGCTAAGTTGGATGTGATGATGAGTTACACTTGCTCTTTTACCCGTAGCTATAGCTATTACCCCCCACAAAAAAAAAAAAATGTACCGTGCACTGTACGAATATATATATATATCATGCTATCCACTATACATCCAATGTGTTTTCTCTCGCTGTCTATATAAATATAGATAAACATATTTGAATACCAGTTATGCGCAATTTTAGTTTCCAAACGAGAGCATAAACTCGAGAATTCCATTTGCCAACTCGGTGTATAACGCTGCATAATCCCACATGTAATATGTATGTAATATCATCTGCCCCGACGCACTATATAGAGCGTATAGCCATAGTCTCTGTCTGTACGTGACTGTACCATATACATATGTGCGACAAATATTGTAATGACATACAAGATACTTATATTATAATCCAAAATAAAATACAAAATGATTTATCAACCAACATTGTTTATACAAATTCTTTTATTTAACAAAAACCATAGATATTAATATGGGGAATACGAATATTAAAATGAAAATTTATAAACCATTTTAGGCACTATTTTTGATTGATTTAAAACTGGGTATTAATTAAAATTCAAGTTTATTTGTTTGGAATATAAATAATGTTATTCTATTCTATTCTAATTCCATTTAATAAAATACAAGATTTATGGGGAATACGAGTACAAAATTTAAAAAGCATTTAGGGGGACTTTAAAACACTATTTTTTATTGATTTAAAATCTGGAAATAATTAAAAATAAAGTATATTTGATTAAAATGTTAATTTTGTTATTCTATTTCTAACTCCATTTAACAAAATATGTTATTTATGGGGAATTCGAATACAAAACAAAGCATTTTATAGGTTTTCAGGCCAATTTGTACAAGAAAACAAAAGAAATTATGCCATGGAACCATTGTATTATTCAAATTTAGATTTGGATGCAGAAATTTTTGTTAAAATCAACTCAAGAAAATTACTATGAACACGAATATATTAGTTTTTTTGGTTTAGATCAAAAGTCAGTTGGTTATTATCCCAAAAAGTCGAGAATTGAATTTTTGCCAGTGGGAAGTCCTTATGAATTCTGTAAGTAATACAATATAGTGTCATATTCTGTATTTGCTGCCCAATAACAACAAAAGGCGTAGTTTGTCGATAAATCGATCCATATTTTTAATGCACCGCACTGGCTCCTGGCCCAAAAGGCATGTTCTGAATTTAAAATGTGGTCAAGCGGTCGGTTAACTCGTGTTAACTGTGCGGGACGAGCGTGTGTCCTAGTTTAAATTGAATTGAATTCGAACCCGGGGGCAGCAGGAGGAGGACCAGAAGGACTCCTTCTTATCATTGAACACACTCACTAATTCCTTTTTTAATTTTACCTTTCAGCTGCTGCCAGGAAGTGTTTGCACCCATGTCTGCTAGGAGCAACAGCAGAGAACAGGAGCAGCACTAGGATCCATTTACTGGGATCCATCTGTTACATCCAGAAGGCAAGAAAACGGCACAATGCCGCGCTTTCGCAACGAGGAGCCGGAGCAGTCGCATTATGTGGATGGCGACGTGGTCTGGGTAAAGATCCACAATACAGAGATCTGGTGGCCAGGCGAGGTGACCTCCTCGCAGGACTTTCGCTTTGTCAATGCCAGTCGGCCGCCGTTTGCCGTTGTGGCATTCTTCAACGAAAAAACCTTGTATGTTTCTATATCTATATTTATCTATATTTTGTTTATATAAATATTTTTTATTTGTTTTCCACAGCGAGCAAGTCAAGTCAGCGAAACTGATTTATCCCTTTCAATGCGCTCACAAGGAGGAGTTCATTAGATTGGGCACCAGTAAGTATAGTAAGTAGGAATCAATTATTATTCAAAATTTTAAGTCTATTAAGTGTCTCCCTAGAAGCCTTAACTCTGTTTTAATTTTTATAGTTTTCTTTTTAGAAACTTAAAATGATCATTCTACGATCTCTGATATATTTTTTTTTAATACTTTGTGTAATTATATGTTGTGCTTAAAACAAGTTCCTCGCAAGATCCCTAACAGTTTGTACTCCCTATTCCAGAAAAGTCCGATGGACATAACATGGGCGACAAGTTCAATGAGGATGTGGCCATCGCCGAGGCACGTTTTCTCGCAACGCCGCACCAGCTCTCCAGCTTGCATGTCGCATCCTCGTCCTCCTCCCGACCAGACAGCCTCATCAAGGCCCTCCTCTCGAGCAGCACCAGCAGCAGTAGCCAACGCAACAGTAGCACGCGCAGCTCCAGCGGAGTACCCTCGCCAGCAGCGAATCGAGTAAGTATGCCACCAGCTAGCTGATTCCCAGCTTGAGATTCCAAGCTAATTCTTTGGATTTTCGGTTTTCCAGCAGCCAGAGCCCACGTTTCGGATCATGGACATTGGCAGCACCAATGAGTCCAGGCGCCAGCGACGCGTCGACGATAGCTACGATTGCCACATGTGCAATTTTCGCACCACCAGCATGGACGTGCTGCTTATCCACCGGCGCGGCCACATGGAGTCCAGCAGCAGTTACAGCAGCAACAACAGCACCAGCAACAGTTCCAGCAGCATCAGTAAGCGGGCGACCCGTCGGGCCAACACCACGAATGCTTTCGATATACATCATCTGTCGGAGCGGCGAAGTGGCGACCGCACGCACTTCCTGCCCAACTCGGTGCGCTGTCATTCGCGTCATGTCTCCATTGTGGTGGACGCTTCGCTAACGGACGAGGAGCAGCAGCGGGTGGCCAATATTGCCCAGCAGACGATGAAGAGCATCGAGCGAGTTGTTCATCCCAGCAGCGCCAGTTCCTCTGCCTCGACCAGCAGCCAGAGTCAGAGTCAGAGTCAGAGTCGTCGTCGTAGCATTCGCAACAGCTGCTCATCTTCGCAACATCAGCAGCAACAGCAACAGCAACAAGCGGTGCCGGTACCTGTGGCGTCTGCTGTCGATACTCCGCGTCGCAACACTCAGAATCCGCGAGATCCGCGTAGCCAGCGTTCCAACCAGCTGCGAGCCACAATGCCCGCCCCTCAGCCGCCGCCGCCGCCAGCAAAGCAGCGCCGCCTAACGCGCTCCATGAGCCGCCTTCAGCAGGGCACTTCATCGCTATCGACAACACCGGAACTGCCGCCGCCCTTGGCGCAGACAACGCCGAAGCGTAGTGCCGGCCGACGGCGCACCCTCGCTGTCACCGCTGTACTCAGTGAGTCGCCGGTGACTGTGCCCAGGCGTAGCAATCCCATGCGAAAGACCTTGACGGCAGTTCCCGAGACACCGGTGAGTGCAGCAGGGCGTCGCAAGCGGACTCTACCAAGAAATAGTGCGCCAAAGACGCCAACGATATCGCCATCGCCATCGCCATCGCCTTCACCGACACCGCCGCTCGCTGGATGTACTCCGGATGCGGCAACTGCCGCCGCACTTTCGGATGCAGAAGATGATGAAGCAGTCACCGCGACAGTGCCGGAGGAGCCACCGGCCCCCAAGAAACCAAGACCAGAAGATCCACCCTCGACATTAATTAGCCCGCAGCAGCAGCCGCAACAGGAGCCACAGCCACAGCCGCAGTCACAAAATTTTGCTGGCTCCCTGGAACTACAGCGCAGTTTAATGGCCGAGTGGTGCGACGACGAAATGGATGAGCTGCCGGAGGAGAATGAACCCGTGGATCACTCGACGCCAAATGGCAGAAAGGCAGAAATGGAAGGGGAGCAGGAACCAAAGCGCCCGCAAGAGGACGAAGAGCCGAAGCTGGCTGAGCGCACACCGGCCAAGAAGCGCATACGCAACATACCAAAGAAGGACCGGCGCGACGTCGTGCTGCAGGAATTCGACGTGGAGCCTGACGAGCCCATTGTTATCCCGGACAGCGACGCCAGCTCCAACGAGAGCGTGGTCTTTGTGGACGATGAGCCGAGGCAGCGCCGCAAGAGGCACGCCACTGCGCATAATAGTTCCAATGGCAGCGAAAAGAGCAAGTCCACATCCACATCCACATCTACGTCGACATCCACGCCAAAGGCGGCCAACAACTCTTCCTGCTTTGACTTTGAGGAGGAGGACGATCTGCAGCAGCAGCAGCAGAACGAAGGTCAGAACGGGCTGAGCTACCGGCGTCGCACACAGACCAATCGCCTGGACATAAATGGCAAGGGTAACACGGAGGCGGAGACGCCGGATGCAGGGACAGAAGCAGAAACCAAGGAAGCGGAACAGAAGCCAGCTGAGCCCTTGGCAACTGCCCGAGACGATCTCTTTATGGGCTTCGATGAAGTCGAGCAGAGGAGCTTAGATGAAGCCGAAAATGAGCCGCAAGAGGAGCAATCAGAGCCCTCAAAGCCCGAGAACGAGGACGAGACTGTAGCTGAAGAGCAAACGGAACCAGAGGCTGAACCAGAAGCCGCCTTGCCCAAGGCAGACGCTGGGGCAGAGGCACAGGCAGAAGTCGAGGCAGAGGCCGAGGCGGAGGTCGAGGGAGAATCCGGTGATCACCTAAGCCTGCCCATCAAAGAGCGGCAGAAGCGCATCTTCAAGTCACGCAACAAGTCAACAGTGGCAGCGCCCAAAGAAGAAGATCTAGCCGCATCGGTTGCCGTTCAGGAGGAGGAGGAGCAGCAGCAGCAGCAGCAGCAGGAGCAGCCACCGGCCAATGGCAATGTAGTTGCTGAGCAGCCAGAGCAGCTTTGCAACGGCGAAGAGGAGGAGGAGGAGGAGGCACTGAATGAAAGCAACAGCATTGCGGATAGCAGCGAGAGCGTTGCCGGCAAGCGCCGCGACAAAACCAAGACTGAATCATCAAGCCGGCGTCAGCAGAGGCGCCCAAAGAAGGTCAAGGCTACGCGCCAGCAGAACCGCTCGCCGACTCCAGTGCCGGTGTCCGAGGAGCTGAGCAACAACAGCAGCAGCAGCACCACCACCAGCAGCAGCAGTAGCAGCAGCAACAACAGCAATAGCAGCTCCAGCAGCAGCAGTAGCAACAGCCACAGCCACAGCAACCACCTCTCCCGGCCGCCCAGCTCAAGTCCAGGGGCACACGTTGGCAGTGGCTTACTCTCGCCGGTGCTTAGCTCCAGCAACAGCTGCTCCATTGCCTCCAACATTGCTGTGATCTCGCCGGAGGAGGCGCGCGAACTGCAACGTTCCGCTTCCGGTGCCGGCCTGATTCATGCGGCCATCGTGGATGCCACACAGCCGGTGCAACGCGGCGGGGTGCTCATCCTGGAGGATATACGGCTGCCCAATCTGTACGAGCCATTCGGCAGTCTGTCCTCGTCGTCGGTCAGCAACGACAGCAGTCGCCGTCCGCTTTCAAGACTGGAGCATCACGAAGGAGAGGAAGACGACGACGACGACGACGAGCGTTCGCAGGACTCGAAGGCTTCGGAGCAGCAGGCTGTGGCGGACAAGCTGGATGATGACAATGACGCGGAGGAGAATCGCGAAGCCGATTCCTTGCTCATCAGAATGACCGACGAAGGGGCCTATTCACCCGATGACTCCAGTCTCGCCCATGCGCCGGGTGTCATGCATTTCGTGTCGCGCGAGGTGTTGCTGAAGAAGCGGGAACAGGAGCTGCTGCGCCAGTACAAGGCCGATCTGGTCAGCGGGCGGAGTGCGGAGAAGTGCCGCAAGGCACGCGAGCGCTGGAGTCGCACAATGCGCTCCACCGAAGAGAAGGAGCCACCGGATACGCTGGAGCAGGACGCGGGGGCAGAGGCAGAGGCGGAGGCAGAAGTGGAGGCGGGTTCGGAAGCTCTGTTGCAAGCCACCGCTGAAGCGGAGCCGGAGGAGGAGGATCAGTACGATGAAGGACAGTGTAACGAGGAAATACTCGAACACCAAGTGGAGGAGGAGGAGCAGGAGCAGCAGGCGGAAGCAACGACAGGCGACGAGTCCAGGGACTCATTGGACGTTGACCTGGCCGCCATCGAGCTTGTGTTGCCGTCCAATCTCTATCAACGTGGATCTCGTCGTGCCGTTAGCCATCCCAATGTCAACCTGGCCGCAGTCACTGGCAGAAAGGCCTCCGGACACCTAGGTTGCGCCCAGACGCTGTGCGATGCGGACGTGGCCAAGGCCCACCAACAGCTGGTGGATCTTCGCGAGCAACAGCGTCGCCGATATTCGCCAACCGAGCCAACGACAGCCGCTGCCGCTGCCACGCCGCCAGAGCCGCGCAGACAGCGCCGAAGGTCGAGGAACCAGGCTAGCAATGACATGGTGGAGTGCACTTTCCGCTTTGACGTTGCCGATGAGGCGTCATGCGAGACCAAGGAGGTGCAGGAGAGTCTGGTACGTACCTAGATCAACGATTCCTCCTACAAACACAACAAATAATCTCTCTTTCTCCCTCTCTTTCCTTTCTAGACGCCGCAGCTGTGTGCCGGCCGCATATGCGCAGTGATGACCCGACCAATACCGGGCTACAACCACACCTTCATGCTCTGCTCGCTGGCCAATAACAACTTTACGCCGCTGAACAATGTGGCCCTGTACCTGGACAGCGAGAAGAATCATCTGGTGCCAGTGCCACGGGAGGCCTTATTGGAGCCGCCGCGCCTTGCTGACGGCCATCCGCTGTCGGCCGTATTCGCGGACATTGACATACTGGGCGATGAGGCAGTGGCCCAGGCAATGGAGCCAGTCGATCAGGATGCGACGGATGCGGAGCAAGACCTTCTTCAGGCTCAAAATCACAGTCAAAGTCAAAGCCAAAGCCAAAGCCAGGATGATGTTGATCGTATGTCCACGGTTCAAATCCTGCTGAGCGACTCTGAGAACGGCGAGGACGGAGGCGGTGGCGTTGGCGGTGGCGGCGTCGACGGAGACGAAGATGAGCCGGTGGAAACATTGGGCATAATGACACCGCTCAGCCAGGTGGCCGAGGGCGGTGCCCTGGCTGCCGGGAGCAGCTATGTCAACGAGGACGGACAGCTGTCCCTGCACGACGACCAGGTGGACTCAAATGTCCTGCAGCTGAACGTCAACGGGCATCGCCTGGAGCTGGACCCCTCGATGCTCTTCAGCATCGCCGAGCAGCCCGATTCGTGCATCGAGCTGAGTGTCGCCGAAACGAGTCCCACCACCGGCGTTTGCGGAGTGGGCAGCACCACAGCGGTACTGCATGCGCGTGACATCCTGCAAGCGGCCCAGGTGTATCTGCAGGAGCGTGACCTGCAGCTGGTCAATGTGGAGGACATGACGCTGGACGGTGAGGAGGCCATGGCTGTGCCCGTCACAGACCTGCTCTCACAGGCCCTTGCCGGCAGCCAGGTGGTGGACGATGCCGATTTTGTGGACGCGGCCAATGCTGGCGTTGGCATGCTCCATATTGACACACGCACCGCTGGCGGCGGCAGCGTCGTCGTCGGCGGTGGTGACAGCAGCAGCGTTGAGCCAGGCGTCAGTGTGGTGTACATCTCGCATGCGCTGCCACCGACGGCGGCCCATCTTACGCCACCAATAACGGCGCGCACCAACGAGACAAACGCCCTGCTCGATCAGACGCCCATAATGTCAACGCTGGAGAACCCGAGCGGCGGCATGCAGCTGCGCCGCGTCTCGCCGCTGGCCGAGGGCAATCTGGAGGACAGCCTGGCCGTGATCGGTGTGACGAACGGCAGCGGTGTACCCACCTCGCTGGAGCTGCCCATAACCGTTACGAATCCGGCCATTGCACCGCGAGTGACGGCTCCAACGCCCATCGTGGACATGGTGCAGTTTGCGCCATTCCAGTAAATGGAGCAGCGATGGATGACCCCTAAATGGATAAACGTATTTCTTTTTTTTTTTCGTCTTAGTCTTATTGAGAATGCAGCGAATGCATTTTTCATTTAAGTTTTTAAATTTATTTAGTTCTCTGCGTTTTTGGAGTGTTAGTTGAATTTGAATTGACCCGAAACGACGACAGCCGATGATGACATTGCGATGCAATACACAAGCCTGCGCACAGCAGGTGCTTACATGTTAGTTCACTAGCTCCTAAGTTAGAGATTCCTACACGCGCCCAGAGATGATGATGATGCCCTACATTGCAAATGCAGGCGTCGTCGGCGATCAAAAACCACAGTAGCACTTACATATATAAGCTTGTAATTTACTAACAAACAGATCCGAGAGGAAACATTAAAGATCAGAAACGAACAGAATAGAATAGGCACCAAAGCAAACAACACTTACGACAAAACGAAACACAAGAGCAGCAGCAGGAGCAGGATCAGGAGCATACAGAGCTGGTGAAGAGGGATTTACACAAGACACAAGACAGCCTATAATAAATATTTCTGTGAAATTGGTTAATCAATCAACCGGAAAAATGGTTTTATGTGTAAATTCTTGGTCACCTCTGTATATAGAACACTACTCTAATGTCTATTCTAATGTACCAAGGCGTGTGTGTACGAGGAGAAGTCAGTGTCTAAGCTAAATTAAATGTGTGTATAAGGGCAGCCCTCGTCGGTGCGGATCGAGATGCTCGAGTTTGGGCATCGATTTCAATAAAGGCAACGGAATGCTACAGAAATAATAATACAAATATCGTCTGCTTGATTACTTACTTGGGGGAAAATTATAGTTAAGAAAAACAGTTTGGGCATTTAGTTTGGTTTCCTTTATTGAGTTTTAACAATTGCATGATGCCTTCGCATTACATTTCGCTTAATTATCAATAACAATTGCTTTAATTTCATAGCTTTTGTGTGTATTTCCTCTCTTGGTTTGAATAAGTTTCACTTGCGTGTCTTGCGTGTTGTTCTTCTATCATAAAATTATTGTAACCGTTTACACTCAACTTGCAACTAGTCTGTCTGTCTGCTGTCCACACGTTGACTTGCTTTGCTTGCCATTTTTGCATGTTCTTACTTTGGGGGCTGGGAGGGGCTCTTAACTCAATTAATATTCAATAAATAATTACAATTCATATAAACAATAATAGCTCCAGGTTCTGGTTTTGGATGGCGACAAAAATACTTTAACTAACAGCAAGTAAAATTGGCAAAAACTAACGAATTTAAGCACTTGCAATAATTTTGGCCTAAGCAAATTAAATAATATACATAAGTATTCGAACATAAAAATACTTTGGGTAGCTCTTTTCTTTCACTTTGATTATGACATTTGTGTTTTTGGGTTTGTTTGGTTCTGATTCTGGTTTTGGATCTGTTTGGCAGAATTTTGAAAGGTTGTAACGCTGGAAACTGGCGGCAAGGTGTGTTGTGAGTGTGTGTCTGTGTGGCTATTGCTGTTACATTTTGGGTTTTTGGTTTCGAAGGGCGAGTGTTCAGTTGCTGTTGTTCATGCTGCATCTTCATCCTGAGGCCTCTCCTCTGCTTCTGCTTCTGCTTCTTCTCCTGTTGATGTTTATTCCTTCGGTTGTTGTTGTTGTTGTTAACGAGATGATACTGGCTACAGTTTTTGAGGGGCGGGTTGTCCGCGCTGCCGTCTACAGCTTGGCGCAGATCTCGTTTGTGAACTCAGAGCACTTGGCACGGCCGCCGAGATCGCCAGTGAGATACTTGCTCTCCTTGATTGTCTCGAAGGCAGCCCTCTCGATCTTGTCCGCATACTGGTTGAGCTCCATGTGACGCAGCATCATCACCGCCGACAGCAGCAGGGCAGTGGGATTGGCCAGATCCTTGCCGGCAATATCGGGGGCAGTGCCGTGCACGGACTCGAACAGAGCGCCGTTCAGGCCCATGTTGCCAGAGGGCGTCAGTCCCAGGCCACCGACCAATCCGGCGCACATATCAGACAGAATATCACCATACAGATTGGGCATCACCTGGCGGAAGACGAACGAAGAACGTTGCAACTGACTAATGGACACAAGACGAGGGTATTACTTACCAGCACGTCGTATTTGCCGGGGTTCTGCACCATGTTCAGGCACACAGTGTCCAGGTAACGCTCCTCGAACTGGATTTCCGGGAACTTCTGGGCCATGTCGCGCACACAGCGCAGGAACAGACCGTCAGACATGCGCCTACGCATCAAAACGAAACGAAACGGATGAGCACATGACGGAGCAGGCTTCACGTTACACTTACATAATGTTCGCCTTGTGCACAACGGTCACCTTCTTGCGATTGTTGTTCTTCGCATACTGGAAGGCGTACTCGGCCACACGCTTGGAGGCCTCCTCGGTGATCAGCTTGATGCTCTGGACGACGCCATCGACGATCTCGTGCTCGATGCCGGAGTACTCGCCCTCGGTGTTCTCGCGGATGGTGACCACATCGACGTTGTCGTACAGCGTCTTGTAGCCCTCGAGGCTGCGGCAGGGACGCACGTTGGCGTACAGGTTGAACTCCTTGCGCAGGGCCAGGTTCAGAGAGCGATGGCCCTTGCCCACGGGCGTCATCAGTGGTCCCTTCAGGCCGATCTTGTTCGTGTTCACCGAATCGATGGCGGCCTGTGGAATGCCGAACTTTCCATCGGCGCCCTGTTTGATGGATGTAATTATAGTTAAAATTGTTATTTAAATTCATTTAATTTAATATTTAAACTATGCAAAATTGAGGTTACGAAGGCAACTCAAGTCTACTTATCTTTTTAATCATAATTATCAGTTGGGGGGCTTAGTTTTTGCGTGATTTATTACTAAATATGAGTATGCTTAAATATTCCATTCCCAAAAAGGTTAAATAAGAATGTTTTTGGTTGGAAAAACAAATAATTCATCTTCTTTATTTTTAAATTTCCCGCTCAACTGGCTGTGTTGCCACCTGTTGCCTTTTTTTTTAAACTACGCGCGCTCAGTTTAAAATTAGTTTCAAATATCCAACTGACTAATCTGATTATTACACAAGAAATTAAAGTATCCTCCAAGGAAAGCATACTTACACGGACGGGGGTCACATCGACGGCCTCCCACTCAATGGGCACATTGGCGGCAGTAAAGATCTTCTGCACGGCAGCGGAGATCTCGGGTCCGATGCCATCACCGGGAATCAGCGTGACCTTCTTGGCTCCGGACGAGTAGGCCCGGCTGGCCGCGGGAGTTGTGTTGACCTGCAAGCAGCGGATGTCAATTGATGGCTCTAAGAATCTTAATGAAATGGTTGGGATGCAGTGGGGCAAGGGATGCAGTCGGACAACAATAACAACCCACCCAGGCAGAGGAGCCTCTCTAGATGGGATTACATAAGTGTCGTGTGCACAACAACAATCGCCACAGCGCCATCGACTGCTGCTGCAGCCCCGCGCATCTGCTGCCTGCTGACGAGTTGAGGTTAGAGCGCAGCTGGCCAATCCGGCTCTAATTGCAGGGGCGCTGATAAGGCCAGTTTCGAGTGGCCGCCAAAGAAATCTGATCTTCGTAAGTGGCTAACCTCTCAAGGCGCGGGAGCTGGTGCTCGAGGGGAGCTGCTCCTACCGGGACACCCCACGCGTCAGCGGTTATCGTTATCGGGCGCACGCAACGAGAGAATAAGCGCGAGAGGGAGAAAGAGAAAGAGGTGGCGAGAGAGCGAGCAGCAGTGTGTTATGTAAAGGCGCCTTGCTCTTTTCGCCGTTTTCTCAGGACGGACAGCTGGAGGAAAGCTGCTGCTCCTACTCCTCCTCCTGTTAACCCCATACTTTTTGCTGCTGGATGATGAACCCAAGAACGAACCTGGGCTTTGAGTGCCGCCGACGTCGAAGCCGCCGCTGGCGTCGCATCACGCGCAGCAGTCAGACCCAATTGATTAAGCTGCAAGTGTTTTGCGTAATGTGTTGTTTTCGTTGGTTTCGGTGGAATTGTTGGTTCAGTTGGAGGTTCATTGTTGGTTGTGGGTTGGAGCAGGTGAAGGAAAGCAAGGAGCGAACGAGAAACAAAATCGCAATGTTAGTTCTGCTGCTTCGACACTATTATTTTTAGCCAGGCGGCTATACAGCACGTAATCAACTGCTGCTGTCCTGCGGGAACGCGAACTTTGGGGTATTGCGTGGGCGGACAGGACAGGAAAGGCCGGGCTGATGGGGAGTTGCGATGCGCTTATATCTATACGGGGAGCTCTTACAATTTTCTGTATGAATCTAGCGGCCATTGCGTTGCTCGGGATTTGCACTTGCTCTTAGGCTTTTCTTATACAAAAAAGTCACTCGCACGTCTGTCGGTTTACTCTGCGCCCGCCGTAGTCGCCACCTTGCGGAAAAATCTGCAATTGGCCGATAGGCAGTGGCAGAGCTGTTTTCGCGAATATCGGGCTGCCACCTGGGCAGCATCCTCGCAAGATACTGGACTGAACGCATGCAAAAAGATCGAAAATTGTAAAATTGTTATCTTAATAAATAATAATATAGGAATTATCCCCTACTAGCTTGAATATTTTCGAAATTTCCGGCCAATCTTAGTCGATCTGGCAAGGCTGCGCCAAAGAAACCCAGTTGATCACTGTCAATCGAGAATTCGCACCGATAACGCTACGTACAGCTCGCTTCAGCCATTGCAGCAGCGTCCCGATTAATCCCAATCGATATATTGAAACGGCCCAAACGATAGTCAGAGTGTATCCCTTGCAACCGTGGCTTCTACAGCCACAGTTTAAATTAATTTTGAGCATTCGAGATTTTTTTGTAATAGGTGCTGTAAAAAGTGCAGATTTCTTGCATTTAATTGGCGAATTGAAGTGTTTTTAAACGCGAATCGCGCGCCTGCAGGCCCAAGTTGGGACGCCAAGGCCGCCGCTAGGCGCACACGGGGAAAATCGGATCAAGTGAGAGACAAAGCTACGCTACGGTTGTTCGCGACGAAGTGCACTGTGCACGGAACGACCAGAGAATCATCGTATGCGAGCGAGTTTTTTTCGCGTTTCGGTTACCTGCGCGCAGCAACCCCGTCGCTTCTCTAGAGCCGTGCGTTGCGTCCTGTGCCTTCGATTCGCCCGAATTACCCAACCGTGCAGTTGCTGGTCCAGAGTCCGGCGTCTGGTGCACACATAGCTACGTAAGCGAGGGCGAAAGCGGCGCCCGTACTTCTGAGTGGCATCCCAAGGCGCGTTTTCGGCTCTGTTCTTGGGCCGCCTTGCGACCAGTTGGCCAGAGTGCCAGGTAAGCGTCTCTGTCCAGCCTCATCGCTTCCTCTCAGCTCCGAGTCGGGAATCGGTCGAGTGCCTTGCTTAGCTTGATTCCAGTGCATCCCAATCCATTCAATCTCAGCTGGCTTGACCATCGAACACTCACTCACACACTCGCCCGTGGCCGCACCAATACGCGTGCATTGTGTGCGGGCACAGGCGCACACACACAGCGTTCGCAGACACATACAGTCGCACACGCACGAATGTATCTGTTTGACAGCGCACGGCTGCGGTCGTAGCAGACAAAGTGCGACTAGCTGGCCGCACACTCTCGCCAAACGCGCTGCGGGCGAGTTGAAGAGTTTCTATTTGTCGTATTTTTCATCTGGAGGAGTACATATGTGGATGTAATCCGTTGAACTGGCTGCTAATGCGCTCCCCGTCCTTCTGTCTTTTCAGTTCAGCAGTGCAGCGGTGCTGATCCTTGGATCTTTTGTTCGTGACGGCCCCTCGCAGCCAAGCTAGCACGCTGGAGAAGCAAAACAAGCGCGCCCAGCTCATCCGGGACAAGATGGTGCTGGCCGAGCGCAACACTACGGATGTGGTGCGAAACGGTCGCCGTTCCCGCGGTCCCAGTCCCAATACGCACACCGCTGGCAGCGGCGGTGGCGGCGTTCCTAACAGTGGCAGTCTCGCCGGCAGCGGCGGTGGAGCGGGCGGTGGCGGCGGCGGTGCAAATTCGGCGAACGCCTCCTCTAACGACAAAGCAGCCACAGCCGTACCGGGTGCGGGCACGCCGGAGAGCTCCGACGATGACAACTGTAAGTGGGCACCTAAACAGGCAAGCGTTGGCCCATCCAAACTTAAAATTTCCGCTTCTCATTCCCACCAACAGCAACAAAACGGAACGGCAAGACCAAAGCCAAGCAGTCGGAGTACGAAGGTAAGTCTAGCTTTTAGCTGCTTCCCGAAAAACCACAACTAATGGCTTCTCAAACGAATCTTTAAAGAGAAAATCCGCGTGGGACGTGACTATCAGGCAGTGTGTCCGCCGCTCGTCCCAGAAGTGGAGCGTCGCCCGGAACTAATGAATGAACGCGCCCTCCTGGTCTGGTCGCCCACCAAGGAGATACCGGATCTCAAATGTAAGAATCCCTTGAATCTTTGAATAGCGGAGCCGTCAGTAACTAATGCCTCGCTATCTTCTTTTTCTTTGCAGTGGAGGAGTACATTTCGGTGGCAAAGGAGAAGTATGGCTACAATGGCGAACAGGCCTTGGGTATGCTCTTCTGGCACAAACACGATCTTGAGCGAGCCGTAATGGACTTGGCCAACTTCACGCCCTTCCCCGATGAGTGGACCATCGAGGACAAGGTGCTGTTCGAGCAGGCTTTCCAGTTTCACGGGAAGAGTTTCCATCGCATCCGCCAGATGGTGAGTTAACGCTGGTCCAAGTGTCTTTTTTTGGCTAACAATTGGACCTTGTCCCCATTTACCATTTAGCTGCCAGACAAATCCATTGCCAGTTTGGTCAAGTATTACTATTCGTGGAAGAAGACGCGTCATCGCAGCAGCGCCATGGACCGGCAGGAGAAGGCCATTAAGGCGGCGGTCAAGGAGGGCTCAGAGAACGGCAGCGAGGTGGGCAGCAATGAGGAGTCCGATACCGACGACAAGGTAATTATCAGTTAGAACTAGCTAAGCGAACAGCCAACGAGATCGATCCCTTTCCCACTCCCACCACATACACACATAACGTACATATAAAACACACGCACATCCACACACTCACACTTACACTCACACACTCACAACAACACTCATTCATACACACTCGAAACCCATACAAACACCAGACTGAAACAAGATGAAGATGGCTCCACTCCGTCTCTCCTCATTAGGGCCACTTGTGTCGCCTTATTAACGTAATTGTTGAGCTCTAGTTCGTTAAGGCAGGAGTCTAGTCTAGGATACCAAGGCTGAAAGTCTGATAATTGTTTTTAATGTCTCGCCGAGAAGTGTCGCCGCAACATTGTCAAACCGTAACTGAAACCATATCCGTATCCCAAAGAGAGCCCTGAAAAACAAACTTTTCGAGTGTATCCAGGCGCGAGTTATGCTTTAAGATTGTCCAACCCAAAACCATGTGCTTAGCAAAATAGAAAAAGAGACTTGTCAAAGGTTTATAGATAGTTTGCTGCTTGTTAGTCCGGACAGTAGTTCCTCCCGGGAGAGATCCTCGTCGTGCTCCCCAGCCAGCGAATTTCACACACAGTCTCTGGTTCGTTATTCTTTCAGATAATCGCCGTGCCTGCATACATCTCATAAAGTTTCAATCGAAAACCAATGCCAAAAAAGAAAAAAACGAAACAAGAACTTGAACTAAACATAAAAAGAAAAGAAACTGACATTATACAAACATACACACACACACATTAAAACACACACAAAGAGAGAGAGAGAGATTGCACAACAGAGATTTATGTATTCTGCAAAAACTTCGTTGACTTCGTTGATTCGATGGATTTGTCGCCTGAGAAGAAGCTCAACACTAGACTAAGGCAAAGCAACGACAAAACCGATTAGTTCTTTTATTTATATACATAATTTTACACCTATATAAATAGTATATACGATTTTAAACCCCCCAATTTTTTTTTACGTAATATTTAAATATGTAGATTGCTAACTTATTATGATACGTAACAATAGTAATTTATACAACAACAACAACAACAACAAAGAGAGATTGATTTAAGTATTAAAAAGCGAACAAGGCTTACACCTAAACCTAAACTATGTAGAATTATACATATTGTATGAGAAGAAGAAGAAGAAGAAGAAGGCGATAGACGCGATAGACGATAATAATGATGGATCCACCACAAACTAATGCTAATCCTAATATATTCATATCTTGTTTGCGAAAAGATTAAACGAAAAACCAACAATTTGTATGTGTTTCTTATTCATAGAGATTCGAGTATTCGTAATTTGTATTTCTTTTGTTTGTTTTTTTTTTTTCTCTCGTTATTTTCCCCCGACACAAGCACACACACACACCGAAAAACACTTACACAGATCACAGAATATATATGCATCTCATCATCATTGCCTCTCGCCCCCATATAACCCATCCCAGCACACATTTCATCCAATTCCCCAGTAGCCACCTCCTCGTTTCGTTTCCTTTCCTTCCTTTCTCTGCTTGTTGCTGCTGCCCCTCTTTAAAACTTGAAATTATCTGATCTTTGGATCCCTTTGAACGTTATTACATCCTATTTTAAGTACAAACAAAAATATGAAACAACCCAACCACTCGTCCTTCCATACTAACCGTCGCAATCCCCACTCCCCGAGAGACTGAGAGAGAGATAGTGAGAGATAAAGGGGAGCCTGAGCCTGATGAGTGCTCCCCCAGATGGCATTTCGGGTTGGCTCGGGATCGGGATCTGGATTGGTTGGGCTTCGGCTTCGGCTTTTAGGAGGGAGTGTGTTCGGGCGGTCAGAGAGAAGGAGAGAGCGGAGAGAGTGTGGCAGGACCGTCTGTTGGCCAAGCAACCCAAAATAAGAATAAAACCAAAAAAAAAAAAACCAATAAAACCTTCTACTTGTTAAGTGTTACCATCTGAACTAAAGCAACCAACAAATACGTTTTTTTCTCTTCTCTTTGCATTTCACTGTCCAAAATCCAACACTCGAAATACACAATAATAAAAAAAAACCCGACTTGAAAACGAAACTTAAAATCCGAACCAAACCAAAACCGAACCCGAAACCAATCCGATCGTACCGATAAAAAAATATATATATTTATATCAAATCCACGTGTCAATCTAAATCCAAATTCGATTCCGAATCTGAATCTGACTTCGAATCCGAATCCGATCGCGGCTGCGCCTCCGAATCCCTCTTTGCCTGGCAGAAGGGACAATGCAGCAATGGCGACACAGCTGCTGCCAGCAACAACGTCACTTCCGCCAGTGGAAGCAATGCCACAACACCAACAACAACCAGCAACAACAACAACAACAATAATAACACCAGCAACAATGCCAACACAAATAATAACACAAATACCAACTCTAACTCGAACGCCAACGCCAGCAATAGTGGAGAGAACATCAACAACAACCATGCAGGAGGAGGAGGAGGAGGAGGCGGTGGTGGCAACAACAACAGCAACAACAACAACAGCACCAATGACCTGGACACGGATCAGCTGGGCATCTTATACGCCGCCCATGCTCAGGGCGATGAGGTGCTCGGCTTTGGCCCAGCCGTCACTGAGGGGGCAACCAATGGCGGCGGCAACAACAACGATGGGAGCGCAGGGAACAGCAACGAGCGTGTCGTTGTTGGAGGTTTTTGTAAGACATGCCATGTGGTATGCCACATTCTGTTCGATTCCCCGCTGGGGCGCATGTGCAAAAGTTGTCACACGCACTGGAGGTAGATATCACACAGCCATAGCCGAAGGCCGAAAGTTGTTGTTCCACTAAAAGCTAATGCCAAGTTTTCTATCTCTTCTCCTTATCTCTCTCTCTCTCTCTCTTCTCCCACTCCCGATTCCAATCCCTTTTTGATATTTGTTCCCTCCTGAAACACCAACCCACACACACACACACACATCATCCGTATGTGACTCAGACGCACGGGCAACCGGCGACCCATATCCGGTCCGGAGAGCAATGCCCCCCGACGGTCCACTCACAACAGCGCCGCTGCAGCTGATCGCTCCAAGCGCAAGCCGCCCAAGGGCATGTACATCAACCACGACGATCTCACAGCCCTGGCGAGCTGCGAAAATCCCAGCAAATATTTGTCGGAAGGCGATCGGAAGATCACTTCCCTCATGGCCGAAGTAAGAGACACATAGCGGGGGCTAAGGTCGATTATAACTAGTTGGAGTGCTTAAATGATTGTTTTAAATAATTATAATTCAGTAAAAGCTAGCTTATGGCTTCTTAAACTAATTAAATAAGTTAGGAGGGTCATTATGTCATAAGAAGATTAAAAGAATTTCTTTTTCAATCAAGATTAGGTGGGGGTTTATAGAAAAAACCTTTTCCTACAGCAGCAGTGAATAAGTTCAGTAAAGCGTAGACTGTATTTGGAAGTACTAGACCTATAGACCCCTCACACAATCCACACATTGCACACACATAACACACACATTTTCTGACTATTTTCAATTGAATTCCCCCCCTGCACCCTGATCTCTTGCAGATACAAAAGAACAGACAGTTGATGGAGCAGCTGGACAAGGACTGCGATACCATCAACGTCGAGGAGGTGGCCACCAAGTCAGCTGTGGCCAGCGCAGAGACGACAGCCGCTCAGCCACGCATCTCGGCTCGCTGGCTGCCAGACGAGATTCAAGTGGCTCTCCTGGCGATTCGCGAATACGGCAAAAACTATCCGGTAAGTAGTATTTTGACTGGCTTCTCCTACAGCTTACTGATGTTCTAAGGACTCTTTACAGATGATTGCTAAGCTGGTGACCACCAAGACGGAGGCGCATGTGCGTACTTTTTTCGTAAACAATCGGCGACGATACAATCTCGACCAGATCGTCAAGGAGTACGAGGCTGGCAAATCCGAGGAGTCCGGTGCGGAGGAACATAGCGAAACGGCTGTCGTTGATGGTGCAGCAGCCTCAGTAGGTGCATCAGCCACAGTAGGAGCAGCATCAGCAGCAGCAGCCGCCGGAACGGCAACCGCTACTGCAGCTACCGCTGCTGTGGATTCGTCGGCCAATTCGGTGGCCAATGCAACAGCCACAAAAGAACCGTCCGCCGAAGCCAGCAACAACGGGGTTGATCCGAGCCCAGAGTCGCAGGCCAAGAAGGAGGAAACTAAGAAGCCTGAGCCAGAGGTGGCTGCACCCAAGAGCCCTGGCATTGAGGCTTCGGTGACTGTGGACGCAGCCAGCACGTCAGATTCGGTGCCGGACACGGCTTCGGCTTCGGTTTCGGCTTCGGCTTCGGAGCTGGCTACGACAGCCACGGTTAGTTCCAGTGCAGCTCCTAGCTCGGTGGCTGGTGCCACCGGCAGCAAGGCCAGCACTGCCACAATCACCATCACCGACGAGTCCGACACAGCCACCAACTCAAGCAGCGATGTGGTCACCGCGGCTGCGGCTGCTGCCGATGCCACTGCTGCTGAAACTTCGCCACTGTCCAGCGATAGTGCTGCGCCCGCACCTAAAGAAGAGATATCCGCGCCTAAGACTGCCGTCACGAGCCCAGGCGGCGTGGCAATTGGCACGGCAGCAGCAACAGCAGCAGGAGCAGGAGCTGGTGCGAGCCCAGTTGTGAATTCCAGTAACAGCAGCAAGCGTGACAGCTCAGTGATGGTAAGTGTTTATCCCACTAGCGTTACACTGGGCCCACACGTTAAAGTATCCTCTTTTCTCTCTCTTTTTCTCCACCAGAGCACTGCCGCCGATCAGCAGCCGCCAGCCAAGAAGATCGCGCTCAGCGGCAGCGCCGTGGAGCTGCTGGGAAAGTAAGCAGGCGTCGTCGTATCGGGATGTGTTCACTAGCGATATATATGCACGCTTACTGTTGGACAAGGACCTGGAACCAAGGATTGGGTTGGTTGCTGGGCTAACTCCGCCACATTAATTTTTTTTCTACCTTGAATGAATGGACTAGGTTAACACGTTTCGTTGTCATCAATATGTGGGACGCATTTACTATATAAAAAGCATCACGGCTTGATTTAGGCTTAAAGAAGTTACTCTTTTTTTTTATTGTAATAACACTAAATCGATCTGACACGCGCAGAGTGAGGAGATTAGAACAGAAACCGGAGAAGAGAATAAGAAAAAAAAAAAATACTGAAGCAGAGGGAAAGCTTCACTTTTCAACAAAATATTGTATAGGTCAGAGATATGGGTTTAAATGGGTTCAACGGGTAAGAAGAGATACCTTCCTATGCCACACACACACATAAACATAAACACAAACACACACGCGAAAACCAATGAGTAGTACACGCGAAAATGTAGACAAAACTTACTGCAGATCCTGCAAGTAATAAGAATAAAATTATTATAATTCTAACACTTACGAACTATACACGTGTAAATTATTAACTGAACTGTCGTCACACCTATTTTTTTTGTTCTTGTGAACTGTAATTTAGTATATAGGGGATAGGCAGGCTTGCATATGTACCACGAACACATCCGGACTCTGCATCAGCAGAGAGTTTCTGTTAGGTTAATTACCACACACACACACACACACAGACCACACACCCCTGGCAAGAAATGTATACAAGCAGCGCTATCCGTTTAAGAACCACAAATAAATATGTAATATTACGATTGTCTTATTGCTGGTTGTGGGATTTGTAAAGTTGGAACCTTTACGGATATGGAGATTTAAGTGGAAAGGTATCCTCTGACGTTATCCTTGGATCGATGCATCTGAAATTCACCCAAGCCCACTGTTAAAACCCACCAAATGCAAAAATTTAAACAAATCGCTTTTAGCTTAGGTCGAAATATTTACTCCAACGCCGCTCATTCCTGTTGGAGTTCACCATGAGCTTCTTTTTATTGTGCGTAAAACAAGAAGTGCCATTCCTGGGGCCGAATGCATCAGTACCAGGAAAGTGGCAGTTAATAAAGTTAAAAAGTGCTTGAAAATAACAAACGATTTGGATCATGATGCTGTACGCAGTACTCGCGCTAATGGTAGCGCTGGCACTTACGACACTGACGATGGCGCCGCTGGTTTTGCCGCTCCTTCTGATGCGGTGGCGTCAGGCAGCTGACCAGGAACGGGACACGAGCCACCAAATTGGCCAGTCGATTGACCCATGCAGGTATGGGCTTGACGCAAAGGATGTCGGCCAGCTCAATCGAGAAATGGTTGCAATTATGTGACACCAGGTGGTATTCACGGCCGGCGAACTGACGCCTGCCCAGACGTTCAATAATGCGCTGCACCTCCTTCTTGGTTAGATATGTGTAGCCCAGAAAGAAGCTCTGGCGGAAGCGAAAGTTATCACGCAGCTCACCCTTGATGTTGCACGGCTTCATCTCGAAGATGCCGGTCATGCCGGGAAGGTTATGTCCGCCAAAGCCGTACTCGGTTCCGTACATCTCGATGCCAGAGTGGAAGATGCCCAGGCCCACGGCAATAGTATAGTCATTCAGGTTGGACAGATCGTACACATTGAGCAGCACCGGCTCCTTGTGACGACGTTCGGCGACGGTGTTTTCGGATTCCCTATGTCTTGATATCTTTCGTGTGGACTGCATGGCGTCAGGATCAAAATCGTATAATTGTAGTTTGTTTTTTGAAAAGTGTTCACTATATGTTTAAATTTATACAAGTGAGAGCACGAACAGCTTAAACAATGTGACTTGACAGAACATCCCCTGCCAACTGAGATCTTCATCAAACTTTAATGTGGAAATTCAATCGGAAAACGTGATGGGAAGGGCTCCAAATTCCAAACTCGAATTCGATCGAAGTAAGCAAAGGAAAAATACGGGGAACGAGTCATGACTTCAGCAAGATATCTCAATTAATTGAGCTTAAAAATTTATTTAACTTGAAATATACTATATAGTTTCGATTTCTTTGTAAACCAAATATTACCGAGCCGAAATATGAGTCAGAAGATAGCCGGAGTTTACCTGCCAACTGAAATACTTCAAGTGTTGCTGCAAGTTGATTAGCTGAAGTCAGGAGAACACTGCCTGGAGTGCCGGGAAACCACGTTGCCCCTTAAATTGCTCAAGGAACTGAGCTCATAATTGTTTAGTAAACACTATTGCAGCCATTGTATATGAGATTTTAAGTTAAGACATCCATTATTTAATAACATAATACTGAGTGTCATTAGATTAAGCCTTTGTACCTCTAACTCCCATGTAACTCTGGCCAAATATAGTAGTAATTAGTTTACTTATATATACACATTATAAGTATTATCTATATTTTTCTATATATCTATAGATCAACTCTTTTTCTTTATCATTTCTCCCTTAAAACCAAACGCCAAGAAACTTGTATTTAATTTCCCATTCGATGTTTTTGGCATCACTTTTCATTGGTAAATAATAAACATGAGGCTTGTTCTTTATTATTTTTATTATTTCCATCTTGCTGTGTCTGGCATAATTTGTTAAACATGATTCTTGTAGTTTTCGTGTTGTTTTAGTTTTTAGTTTTTTGTTTTTGGCTTTTTGCTTTTTGTTTTTATAATTTTTTTCGCTTTTCTTTCCGTACTTAAATATATATAGGTGATGTATTATAGTGGTTTCGGTTTTGGTTTCGTTTAGTATTACAATTAAATATAACTCGTTAATGCATTGCTTAGCTAAAAAAAATCATCTTACAATTAGTTCCGACACATGTTGAATTAGTTAGAAAGTTTTGTAGTTTGATTTGGGTCTCGGATTCGATCGATTCGGGGGCTTTGGGTGAGGGACGGAGGGGTGGGGGGGGGGGCTATATGTAAGTCGTATGTTGAGTAAGCTATATATATTAGTATATAGTGAGCAGGCAATGAAAACTCGTTGAAAGCAACCAAAGAGTTGCAGGCAGATCCAGAGATGTTCTCTGCATTGTTGCCTTGCTGCCTTGCTGCCTCGCCTCCTCCTCCTCCTCCTCCTCGTCCTTTTTGGGGGGCTAGACAACCTGACTTATGCTATCGCTAGTACATATCTCAATACATGTGCGTATTTATTTAAATGTATGTTGTATGCATTGATGTTTGCTTTAGTTGATTTTTACCTTTACCTTTACCGTTACACCGTTACACCGATACCTCGTCGACCTCGTTTACCTCGATAATGCCACGCTAAAATCTCAATACACACAATTCGCTTAGACCTATGACTAGTTGCCTATTACAAGTAATACCTCCTTTCGTTCTCTCTCTTTCTATCTCTCTGCATTTGTTTAGCTGCGACCACGCCCTCTTTGTAGCGTCGCGTCGCGTTGCCTCCTCCCTTGACTTGGCTCCGATTCACACACCAAAAAAAAAAGCATTCGAAAAAAAAAAAACAAACAGAATAATATCAACAAGTCTTATAAGTATATCTTGCGACGATCCCATCCCAGATGCTTGCGGGATACTAGATCGTATCGTAGATCGTAGATCGTACATCCTGGGGGACTAGAAACTAATGACTGACGACGACACACACCCGTATATATACTATGTACATATATACAGCGATATATGCATAGATATAGACAGAGACATATGTATTGTTTGGTAGATGCTGCGGGACACCGTTTGACGCACTCGCCCTTAAAACACCGCACCTCCTCCTCCTGTTCCTGCTGCTCCTCCTCTTTCTCCTGCTGCTGCTGCTTCTGCTGCTGCTGCTGCTGCTGCTGCTGCTTGTCCTGCGTTTGAGGTGCGATCTTTTAAAAGAAGTCGTCAAAGGTCTTTGATTATGTCTGATACTGAAGCATCGGGGCCGACAGGTTGGGATGATGCGACGAGTTCATCCGCAGGGCGGACAGACTCTTGTTGTACCACTCGTCCTCTGGCGACATGCCTGTAAAGATTGAATTAAAGAAAAGGAAAGGGAAAATGAATGATAAAGAAAATACTGTTGCTTATATAATTTTTAGAATTTTTATTAGCTAATATTAAATATATTATAATTATTCTGTAATGTTTATAAGAGAGAAAAGTCAGGAAAGCTGTGCTCCATCTTTTTGAAGTAGAGCTAGAGCTTCACCTTTTCACAGATATCTCCCTAGAATCAAAGGTATTCCTGTCTGATTTACTACCATTTATTTTAACCCTTTATCTCTCTGCAAATATATATATATTTCTCTCTAGGTGCCACTGACGCCTCGCATTTCCTTGCTGCGGAAGCTGGCAGCGAGTTGAGCATCGTCTTGGAAGACGTTGGCCCGAAGGCATAGCCGGAAATTCATTTCACTGCGAATCTATTCCCTTTGGCCGGCTGGCTCCATCATAATATCCGGCCTGCCCGATTGGTTTGTTTATGTCTGATTGCGAGTTTCCAGGCAAGTAAAGCAATATGGATGGGTGTCGGCGGCGCCGCATCTTGGAGGCGCCGTGCCAGGCAGGCAGCCGGTAAACATACATCGGATTCCGCCACTTGCAGCGGAAATTTACTTACGCAGCAAGGGGACACCGACACGGAGTTGGACTTTGACTGAAACTTGGACTTGTGGGCATACAAAGGAGGGTGGCGAAAGGGTAGTTTGTGCCGCAAAAGCTTGCAAGCCGAAGCCAAGCTTAAGGCGACTTCGGAAGATCGCAAGCTCGCTCTCTCTCTCTCTCTGTGGCTGAGATCTTTTGGGTCTGTAAGCTCTATTAGAGAGTTTACCTAAGGGACCATCTCAGGGCGAGTCTTTAGTTATTGCCGATCTCTTGTGGAGTGAATACCAGTGAGTGAAAGTGATGTAAAAGTGATGATATCCTAATGTCGTCGGGGTAAGTGCTCTAAGATCTCTGGGGAAGCTCACTAGAGAGCTGGTACTCACCCATCGAGTCCTGACGCACTCCCACGGAGCCCATGTTCGTGCTGTGCGCCATGGAGAAGGGTTGCGTCATGCCCGGATACGAGGAGGCGCCCATTTGGAAGAGATCCTGCAGGAAATAGAAGTTGCAAAGTTCAAGTTAGACTTTATAGTTTGAATTGAGGATGAGTTTGCATGAGTTTACCTGGGGATAGCGATTCATGGTGTTGTGGTGCGGATATGGCTGATAGCCGCGCGAGACACTATAGCCCTGGATGTTGCGCATCATCCCGTTGCAGGATGGGATCACAGACGGTGCCAGCGCCTTCTGCAGCTGCTTCTCCTGCTTGCGGTACTTGGCGCGGCGATTCTGAAACCAGACCTGCAAAGAAAAGATATATATATGATATATCATATCGGTTTGGGTTATGGTGGGAGCCTCTTTAAGCCGCTCCTAACTTATACCAATTTGGATTTTCCATTTCCCCAAGACAGACGACAGCAACTGGGTGCGCCAGCTTGATGAGGAAAATAAGAAGGTCCTTTCTGAAGTCTGTCCCCAATCTCTGTCTCTGTCCCCAGTCGTTGCCTTTGGCCACATTTTCCCTCTGCCCGCCCCCCCCCCTCTCTTTCTCTCTGTGTCTTATGAGTGAAAAAATCTACTAAATTGAAATTGAAAATAAGTTGACGACGCTGTTTGCTACGAGGGTCTTTGGTCCGGGTCCTGGTCTTCGTCTTCGTCTTCATCTTCGTCTTGGTCCTCTCTAAGTGAGTGGGGGCCTGCTGCTCTGCTGCTTAGATATTATTAAAGACGCTCCTCATCCTGATGATGATGATGATGATGATGCTCCACCTCTTCCCCTTGCAAAAAGAAATTGCCAAGATGAAAGCCGCGCTCGCAACTAGACAAGAAGGACGAAACTCCTGGCTGCGAGGGGTGTGTAAAAATTTCCGACATTTTGAAAGCTGCTCAGCTTGCTTTGAGTTACTTAGAGGGGGGCTGAGGCTGGGGGGTGGTCAGGAGTGGCACGGGGGTGTGACTCTGTGTGTGTGTGTGTGTGTGTGTGTGTGTACCGTAATGGCGGCACTCCAGACTTGACTTGAGGCTGCCTTCGGCTTTGCCTTCGCCCTGCCTTGCCTTGCCTTCATCTTTGGATTTTTCTTCCTTCATTTTCTTTTATTTATTTTATCATTATTATTATCTTTGTCCATGGCTATGTACACATGTATCTGTGTGCTGTGGCTGCCTGTGTGTTTCTGTGTGTGTGTGTGTGTGTGCGCCCTTTTTAAATGAGAAATATACCCAGAGATACCCAGAGATACCCGGAGTTGCTCGCCCGCTTTCGGGGTTGTTTTTCCAGCGCCCACTTTATGGCTCGTTCGGTTTCGTTTGGTTGGCTGCCAGCAGCATAAAAATGCCAGCAAGGACACCCTGCCTGCTCCTCATCTGTGTCCCTGTCCCTGCCCGTGTCCGTGTCCCCTGCTAAATAATGCTCTTAACCATCAGCCATGTATGTATGGCAGCTCCTGCTCCCTCTCCTTCTCCCTCTCCCTCTCCCGCCCCACGTGCGAGGGTGGAAAATGCGTTGTCTGACTGATTCGACATCGTCGTAGTCGTCGTCGTCGTCGTCGTCTATCTGCCGTTCAATTTCCAGCTGTGGGCGGAGTAACTCAATTAAGGATCCATTTGATGGCACACTCTCACACGTACACAACAAAATCGTTCGCTGGATGAGGATCCAATCCCAGTTAGCATTTCCTGGCATTTCGCTTTAAGTTGGCTAAAAGTTAAAGCCAGGGCCTGGCCCTGTTTAGGCCTGGCTAAAAACTTTAATTAGATAAAAGCAAATTATAACTACAAATAACCATGACACACACACACGTTCAGTCGGTGTTACGGCGGAAATATGAAAATTAAACGTATTCAAATTTAATTTACTTTCAGCATTTAATCAAATTTAGCCGCTGCAAACGTTTGTTTTTTCGGTTTTTTCGGTTTTTTCCATTGCCTGCATTTAGAGAGAAAAGAAGAGAGAGCCTGTCGCCCTGCTTCTCCCTTTTGTTCCAAATGGGTTAGATGAACTCCAGCAAGGATCGAAAGGAGGTGGTTGACCTACAAATGACAACCTGCCACTAATTGGACACAGAGCTATAGATAGAGGAGGAGGAGAGGAGGAAGTGTTGCCCCTGAAATGCGACACCTAATTATGATAATATTTGCCTTGACGAGTTTCCTCGTTCTGTTTCTCCTTGGATTATTATATTTATATAATCAAGAACCCCCTTTTTTAAACAATCAATCATCAAGCTTTCAACTTGTCGCTCTCGTGGAATTTACTTTTCAATTCTGCAAATCAGCGAATTATTTTGATAATCGATCTCCTCTTATGCCTTCGGTTTACATTACTTTTCAGCGTAAAAGTAAATTATTTAACAGGAGATTGATATTTGTTTTGTTTATGCACTACTATGCACTTTGCATAGTTCTCAGGTTTCTTAATTATTAATTCTTTGGTATTTTTCTTATTTAATTTTATAATATTAATTTAATATTTATGTCGTATTGTTAGGAAATCATATGTACTTTCTTGCTTGATTAAAAAGTAAATTAATGATTTCCTTGAACTTTCCATTATTTGTAATTAAACAAAAAGCGAGGTATAGTTTTTTATAACCAAAAGTGTTTCACTAGCTGACTTTTTATTTATTCTTAACGAAATAATGATTAATAATTCACTTTAATTATAAAGAAGAATTAGCTGCTAACACATATCACGCATACGCAGTGGTGGCTATTTTTTGTATCAACTTTCTATAAATTATTATTATTTTGATTACAATTATAGTCAGATATAAGCAACGTAGTGAAGGATTCCCTTCCGACCCTATAAATCATAAATATTCTTGAGTAGCATCATTTTTATTATGCTTTATATTTGGCTTGAATGATTTAGTATGAAAATGAACTTTAATAAAAATCGGTTAAGCTGCACTTATTGGCAGTTTACAAAAGGTTTTTACAAGACAAAAGTGTCTACTTTTCTTAATGTTTTAATACAATCAAAAATCAAATAATTGTTACCTAAAAACAGTTAAGAACGCTTTAATTGAGTATCGACTCGTTTTTAGAATCAATTGTGCAAAAGATGCAGAGCTCAGGATATTAAAATTATTTTATTTAATAAATTATCTTACTTAAAAGTCACTAGGTTTGACTTATAAATTTGAAACTATATTATACTCAGATTGAACTGAACAGACAATAAGAATATATCATATAAAATGGCTAAAAAACTAAGCCAAAAAAGTTGGGCCTAATTTTTCTTAAACAAAATAAAACTATCAGGAACTTTAAGTGCTAGAATATGGAAAGATAAGCAAGAAAATATGCTTTATAAATGTACTTGGTTCTCTAAAAGATTTAATTACATAGCGAATTAATTCTTTTAGAGAACCTAGTTCATTTATAAAGCCTATTTTCTTGCTTATCTTTCCATATTCTAGCACTTAAGCTTTTTCTTGATATAAAACAAAAATACAAAAAGGGTTAAATATTCAATAGAATTATGCCAAGAAAAGCCAAAATCTTTACAAAAATGCATAGTTTTTAACAAATGATCAGAATAAAGTAGGAAATCGAGAAGGTACAAGTTTTGCAGAGAAAGCCAACCGATTTTGCATTATGAAAACTATAAATCCTTAAAATTGGAAAAATATATCAAGGGAAACCATTTACAAAGCTACTAATTTGAAAAGAAAATTGAATATGATTTTGTTCAGCTAAAAATCTATATAAAATAATCCCAAAATGATTTTATGTAAGTTAGATTTCTTATCCATTTTAAGTTTATTTATGGTCTGGCTTATCCTTGGTGTTTTGGTCCGAAAACTAGCCAATAAATTGTAACAACACATTTCACTCTCACTGCCCAGGCACTGCCTTGCAGGACAATTAAGGCGGCAGGATGCCACACACACACACACACACACACAACAATGGTCACCCACTCTCTCTCCCCCTGTCGCGCCTTTCCAAATTTGCACTTGAGACACATTTTTCGCTGATGGATTTTCCAGGCAGATGTGCCCAGTAACGCCCAGTCCATCACCATCCTCCTGCTACCCTACCTCCTCCCCCTCCTCCCCTTACAGCTCGTCTTGCTGAAGCGTCAATTTTCCAGCCAAATGTATACACGACAAATTTGTCAACAGCGACATGAAGTCGCTGCTCCGAGTGCCGGAGTCAAGTTGTGAGCGATGTCGGATTACAGTGGAAGGGGAAGGGGAAGGAGCAGGCAGGGCAGGGCAGGGCAGGGTAGGGGTTGCACTGGAGTGTAAATATTTGAACATTTGCTGAAAAATATGGTTTATGCTGCGCTAATAGACCAGCCAACCGCCCCGACAGGGCTGCTCGTCTCGCAAATGTGTGTAACCTTATCGCGAACAGTTGTTGTGCGGCGGCGGAGGAGGGCGCGGGGATTATGATTGCACCATATCTGGCGAGTATATTATTTGGTAATCACTTGTTGTTGTCCCTCCCTGAGATATGATCAGATTACGGGGAAGTTCGATAGTATTTCGAGTCCGAGAAAGTCAGCTTCAAGCTACAGAAATCCCTATTACAGAGAGACTCTTAAAAAAAGAGAGTTATAACCCTGTACAGGTATCTGTTATTCTTATCATATATATCGGATAAGGAGAATTTCCCAATTGGGCTCTCAGTCGAGTCGAATCACTTCAAAGGCAGAAGGCACTTGCTGAAAACACTTCCTCCCTCCTGGTATCCTTGTAATCTCCGTAATCCCCGGGCCATTTCGGCGGGTAACTCGACACCGCAGGCATCGCAGAACAAGTGAGGCTGAATCCTCCCTTCAAAGTCCTGCGAGTCCTGCAGCGACGCACTCACTTGTCCTGGCAGTCGTGATAAAACTATAAATTAATTATTACCGCGGCGCACTTGAAAGCAGCAGCAGCAGCAGCAGCGGCAGCAGCAGCACTTGAGAGCAACACCAGCAGCGAGTCAGTCGGCCGGAATAATCGCACGCTAATCGCTAACCAAGATCGAGCGGGCATCAGCGGGATATATCTCTATTATCGCTTTGGGGGGAATGTTCTAATTCGGATGTCTGTTCAGATTCAGATTCAAATTCAGAGGAACAACTGTTGAAATAGTGCTAATTGGCCAGGATTGAGAGGGATTCTATAGGAGCTGTATTGGTGGGGATTCTGGCATTCGGTTTTCGGTTTTCGGATTTCGATTTTTTTTTATTTTTCAGCGCTGTCAGGGATTATGTTATGGCTTTATTACTCACTTGGATCCGCGCCTCGTTCAGCTTTGTTGTGCGCGCCAGCTCCTCGCGGCAGTAAATATCCGGATAATGCGATTTGGCGAATGCAGCTTCCAGTTCCGCTAATTGTTCCTGAAATTAAGCGGATTTTAATTAGGCTAATTTGTTGTGTCTCTCTCTCCACCCATTCTACCATTCTACCATTTTCCCTTTTGCTCTTTTCAAGGATTTTCCTATGTGAAAACACACAAATAGAAATTCCCTTTTGCAGGAGAAAATCCTTGGCGGAATTCTGGTTTCTTCTTTTGTAACTGAAGCAATGCCTAAGTTGCTTAATTTCTTTTAATTTTAGATTTAATATCTTGAGAATTATGTAATATTCCCGAATGGATATAATATTATTCTACAATTTTAGTTAAACAACTAAGATTCATTTTTAAGCAAAGAAAACTTCCTTGTTTTATAATTTACATAAAGAAATAAACGTTTTCTTTGAATGAAATCCCAGACAAACCAGAAGGTTAACCAGTTTCTTATATTTATCGATCTGAATGGTTATATAGGCGTCATATCTTTCGCTTCTCAGTCAAGCAGCCTAGCTGTCTCTCCGGTTTCCGTTTCCGGAAACTATCTATCCAATTTGCTGGAAACGGTGCAGCTATGTCCATATATATTCTCATGTTTCCGCTCAAGAAATACTTGTGTAAATCGCATAAAAAATATATATACGAAGAAATTTATGTAAGAAAATCTATCAATAGCAGAAACGGCAGAAAATTCCTGTTTTTAGTTTTTGCGACGAGCAACGTGTGTGAGGAGACTTTATTTTACTCCTTTGTTGTTTTTCCTCCGTTGCTCCTGTGGCATCAAAGTTTTAATTACGAATAACCTTCACGAAATCTAATTAAAATTTCCCCTCCTGCCGCCCTGGGCGACTGACTGACTGCGACTGGCTGGAGGAGAACAGGTAGTAGGTAACCTGTGAGGCTGGCAGCTTGGAACTGACCTGTGTGAATGTGGTTCGATGTCTCCGCCTGGCTGGCGTCGGGCAGGATGCTGTGGTTGGGGTGTGGCCGGCGTGCTGACTCAGCGTTGATAATCCACTTCCGGGCGATGTGATGCCGGCGGAAACCGTCGAGAGGCCGCTGTTGGGTTCCGGCTTGAGCTTCTTGAAGGCACCTTCCGCTGCAAGGATAGCATAGATTAGGACATGATCTATATATCCAAAGCCATTTGGCCATGTTTTTAGGGGAATTTTAGAATTGAAAATTGCAAAGGTTTTAGTCAGAGAGTCAAAGCTTCATCAGTTTATCGAAAAAAATATATTTCAAGGTAATTTAAGGTGTTTTTATAATGCATGAAGAGCATTCTATTTGACAGTAAAACTATTAATGAGACTATTAATCGGACAGGGGAACGAAGAAAAGGCAAATCTCTTTTTTTGTCTTGGTAATTCTCCTTAATAGAA
The DNA here is from genome assembly GCA_008042515.1 of Drosophila truncata. Classification (NCBI taxonomy): domain Eukaryota; kingdom Metazoa; phylum Arthropoda; class Insecta; order Diptera; family Drosophilidae; genus Drosophila; species Drosophila truncata. The sequence goes on along the minus strand of VNJQ01005823.1, from coordinate 27,853 downwards.
ATGGTAAATAAAACAGAGGAGAACAAGGCTGTTCCTTCATATTTGAATACATTTTTTAATACAAAAACCAGGAGAAACATTATTCACGCAGAAGTTTTATCCTTGTATGTATTGTGAGTGTCTAATAATTGCAAATAATGCTTACTTTCAGACATTGCTTTACAGTTTAAGGCGGTATTTTTAGGGAGATTTTTCTTTTAAAAATACTTTTATAAGTATAGTTATCTTTAAATTAACTTACAGTGAGACCCACTGTTTCTATCTGCAAAACAAATCCAAGGATAGGCAAAGATCTAGGCTTGCATCATAGCAAAACAACTAAAGAAATGCATAAACTTTTTAAGGTATTATGTTCAGATTTTAACGATTTGTGGATAGTTTTGCTGAGCTAAAAGCTTCCCAGACCAAAAATTTGATATGTCCGAGAATGGAGAGTATAAATCTGTTACCTACATTTTCTTCTTTCGTATCACAAATGTATTTTTTGTGGTTAGAAAAAGATCTGTCGTTAGGATGGTTGCCAATAGCATCAATTATAGTTGGATTGTAGTAGATATATTTCTATATTGATATATTTATATCCATGTTAATAACCATATTTATACATAAATATATTCAATAAAAATCCCTGCTGAACGACAGGGCTATGGCAGAGTCTGGTCAGAAGTTTCGAGTATGAAATTGCCTTATAGATGGAGAATTTTAGTCTCAAGCCAAGTTCAAATAACAGAAAAGTGTGGTTTATTGATTATTATATCTGAAGGAAAATCAAAGCCATAAGAGTTAGGATCATGGCTATATTAACTACTTTTTTATGTTCTATTTAGAAGAACCTGGAGCATAGGAAGTTTGTATTTCCAGCTCGATCTGTTTGACGGCGGTCAGGAAAATCTGCTTAATATGCGTGAAACGTTTAGCTGGGCCCCTGACCCCGCCCAAGACCCGACCTTTGACCCCAAAATGCTGCATAATTATAAGGACAGTCCCGCAAGGAGGGGACGGGGACAGGAACATTAGCAGCAGACCGCGCTGCGGCCACAAGACGCCGCCAGTGCGCCGGCATTGTCGCGTCGAGCGTCGAACGCAAAAAGGTGAAAAGTTTTGCGGACTTGGACAGAGACTCTTGGGTCACGTCGTCGGCAGCGGCGATGTTGATGTTGGTCGCATGAATATGCAATATGGGATAATTTATGTAAATTTCTGGCACATTAATCGAGGCAGCCGGGTTGCCTGGGTTTCTGGTCGCAGGCAACCTGCGGATGCCGAGGAGGATGTCACTTACCTGACGCGTGCCAATGCCGATGCCAAAAGGCGGCAAATTACGGCTACTAAAGGTCAAAATAGGGACGCAGACACTCTGGACCTGAAGCTCTGTCTCCGGCTGGCTGGGATCTGGCTTTTGGCGCTTAATTGGCGCGCTTAGCTCGTTAACAAAATGCAAACTATGTAGAAAACGCGCTAATTGAATCACACACAATCTCCGCCGATACCTTTCGGCCTTTCGGTGTTGTATTTATGTTAAGTAAGCTCCAAGCTCCCCCCCCCCCCCCCCCCCCCCNCCCCCAACCCCCCCCCCCCCCCCCCCCGACGAATCCCCGAATTGCCGGCTTGCCCAATTCCGAAGCGAAGGCCACCTCCATTCCCATTGCCACCCCACGGGCGCCGTCTAATGCAATTGACCTTGCGGGGTGCGGCTTTGTGCGGCGGAGCAAGCTCCTCGGCCGAACTCTTCCTGGGCGGCTGTGTTGCATAAGCAAACAAGGTCAAACAATCCGCCACGTGTCCACGTGGTCCACGGTGTCCATCTGCATGCTGGGAGCAGTAAAAAAAATAATGAAGCGGATGCAGATGCAGAAAGGCGAAAGTTTCACTTGCCGGTTAACCGCTGCCTGGCAATGGGGCAGCCGTGGAAAATGGATGGCAATGGGAAACGGCAAATGGGAAACGAGAAACTTGTCCATTGCAATGGCAGTGGGTTTATGCGATCAATTACTTTTTTGTTGGGGATTCTAAAAGACTACCCTTTTCCCATGCTAAATCTATCAATTTGGGAATCGCTTTCGTCTATCAATTTCTACAGGATTAAATATTGCTGATCGGCGATCTGTTTATATTATGAGCAACAGGTCCAACCAAAGACAATGAGATATATGGTTACGTTTCAGGGTTTCCACATATATCCATAAAAGTATTATCTGGTAGCAAGACTAACCTGCTGATACAACTAAGCTACACGTCGATATGACCTGTTACAATTTCATCTCCTGTTAATATTTAAAACATGAGCAAACCAAAATTAATTATCAGCAATATTAAGAGGTTTGCCTGAAAGTAAAACCACTCTGAAAATTACAATTTGCTCCTCAATAACCTTATAAGAGTGTCTTCCATAATGAGTGTTCTGCTTTGTTTTAATTATGGTTACCCTTTTTTTAAAGGTTTTATTGAAGATAATCCTGAAACCATGAATAAATAATAGGTAGTTCCCAAAAGTGATAAGCATAGGCAGAAAGATCATTTTGAATATTGTGGTTATTATAGGTAAAAGTATAAACTATAGCAAGTAAACTCCTGGAAAGTTTAGGGATTAATTGGTATTGAAACATTGCATTTTAATGAATGTTTACAAATAGGTAAAAACAATCCACTAATTCCCCTTTTTCCTTTCGAATTTCACTTAAAATATGCAAATTCAATTTATAAAAGTCTCGCAAATGGAATCCTAATAGATTATGGTTAAAAATAGTGCTATAAGCCTTGACTACTTAAGATATAATGATTTGTTAAGATATCTAGGTTAGGTATACTTCATGAACGAGAATTTCTCTCAGGCTCTGCCTTTTAAGGGAATATTTAGTTTTTTAGATAAATTTAGTTTGCGATTGAATTTTTTTATATCTTTAAAACATGAATTTATATTTACCGAGATAAGTCGGCGATTGAAGCTCTGAATGCCCTGGCAGCCAAATTAGTCCTAAGCGAGCTATAGGTTATAGAATTACGTTTTTTGTGAATATATATTCACATGTAAATATGTTTATTTGTAATTAGAAAGATGGAATCAATAAAAGGAAACTTTTGGGTCAAACAATACTCTGACTAGATGGCTTTAGGAGAGTTTTAAGACACTAAACTATAGTAACTTTCTCTTATACTCATTTAATACCAATTTTAAGGACATTTATGGGGTTTCTTCAAAATCTATAAGCAAAGGAAATCTGGTATATTTGAATTTTCAGATCAGAACTATGACTGAAATCTACCTTAGTTTTCCTATACAATTTTTTTATGTTAATGAGCTTTTCATGGTTTATGGATATACCTAATATCATAGCAGTAATCTCATATTTAAAAGTAAGCAATAAAATTAAATTTCAATCAGAAATGCATATTCCCCCGACCCAGCCCTTTGATTCATCTTTGTATTATGTCCTTCGAGCTCTTTAATTTCCCTGATTTCACTCGCAAATCGCCAGGACTTGGTCTCCAGCTGTCCCGCTTAGCACGAGAGTGGCCGCAAGTGTCTGGTCAAGGGATGGGGGAAGGCTTCAGAGGACACAGGACACAGGACACGGGTTATGCCGGCGATAAGTCCGGAACAAAGGGAGAGCTAAAGGAGTAATAGGAGGCTGCAAACGAGCATCAACAAACAGGCGAAAGACAAAGGCAAAGGCGAAAGCAAGGACAAAGGACCAAGGATAACAGAGACCAGCGAACAGCGAACAGAGAACGGACAACGGGCAAGAGATTGGGGCGAAAGGGTTCATCTCGGGTGTTAAAGGATAATTCCCTGCTAATGGCCATTGTGGCGAGATTAGGGGCTCCTGCCTCGCCACTTCCTCCTCACACTTCACACTCACACTCACCCGAAATGGTGTGGTCGGAGAGACGCGACGGCGGCGTGTGTGCCGGCGTGTGGTGGTGCGAGGATGAGTCCATGCCCGGCGTCGGCAGGCCCGAGTAGAGCGCACTGAAGTCCTCCGGCGTGCTGCTGCACTTGCGCTGGTGGTTGAGCGACGAGGAGGACGACTTGTCCAGCGTGGTTATTGGCGAGCGCGTGTCCTGCACGGAGCTGGCCAGGCTGAGCAGACGATTCTCATGCGAGCCACCGATGCCCATCAGTCGCTGGTCCTGGAACGACATGAACTTGGTGTCCTGCGCCACGCCGCTGTGCTGCATGCTGGCATGATCCTCCAGCAGGCCCTGCTGCAGGCCCAACAGCCCGCCAACCAAATTCGGACGCAGCTCGTCCATGCTCAGCTTGCCCGCCTGCCCGCCCGCGGAGAAGTTCAGCTGGCGGCTAAAGATCGCCGGAAAGATGTTGAACTGCTGCGAATCGGCGCTGGACTGCGGACTTAGGCCCAGACTGTGCGGCGCCACGTGCGGAATGGATGCGGCTGCAGCGGCTGCCGCTGCGGCTGCCGACACGGATCCCGCTCCGACTACGCCCACACCCACTCCCGCTCCGGCTCCTGCCGAGCTGGGTCCGTTGCCGATCAGCAGCGTTGGGGCCACGGAGACGCCTCCGCCGTTGTTGTTGATCAGCTGCTGCTGCTGCTGCTGTTGCTGCTGTTGTTGCTGCTGCTGTTGCTGCTGCAGCGGGGCTGTGACTCCAACTCCGGGCAACTGTTGCGTCTGCTGCTGGCCCTGCTGCTGCTGCTGTTGTTGCTGTTGCTGCTGAGGCACGGACACGGATACGGAGGGCAGCAGGCCGTGATGACCGTGGGCAACGGCTAAAGCGTGTGCGTGTCCGTGGGCGTGGCCGCTGTGAACGTGCGGATGCGTGGATAAGGACAGGGCCTGGACGGAGCTGGAGCTGCTCCCGTTGCTGGCGCTGTTCCCGCTGCTCAGTGCCGATTGCTGTTGCTGCTGCTGTTGTTGCTGGTGTTGCTGCTGTTGTTGATGTTGCTGCGCCTGCTGCTGCTGTTGCGCTTGCTGCTGTTGCTGCTGCTGCTGCTGTTGTTGCGTGGCCTGTGAGTTGTTGGTGTTGCCGCCGACGACGACGACTCCTCCAGCGGTGCCACCACCACCACCACCACCACCACCACCTCCGCTGACACCACCACCGGAACCAGGGCCGCCGGCACAACTCTGATGTTTGAAATCCAACTTGTGGCCGGCGTAGAAACGCTGCGTATCGATATACGTCTTGAAGAAGTCGATTGAGTAATCCAACTGGAAGCTGTCTCGCGGCGAACGCGCTCCCTTTGCGTGAACGAATTTGGATGGAACCGCTGGTTGGAACAGCGGCAGCTGTTGCGGAGCAGGCGGGCAGAATGATGCACTGCCGCGGCGCTCAGTTTAAGTCTGGGAAGCTGCTAGCTTCAGCTTGCTTTTTGGTTTGTCCGTTGAATATCTCTCGCTTGCTTGGTTCTCCTCTCACTCACTATATTTTTTTGGCACTGATTTTTCGATTTAGCCCGTCGGTTTGCTGGCACTTGAACAAAAAATTGGATCAAGGACACACTTGATAAACACTGGCAAAAAACACAAAAACAAAAGGATAATTCTGTGCAATCAGTTCGCGTTGGTGACTTGGCAGCCTTTTACTGAGGAGGAGTCGTTGCTATCGTTGTTGTTTTTGTTGTTGTTGTATTTGTCCTGCCTGGAGGAGGATCAATCATCGCGGGTAAACCGAGTAACCGTCGCTCGCTGACCTGACCCGTCGGTGGTACCGTTATGCCAGGAGCCGCTGCAGCAACTGTTTTGTGTGTGTTTTTGTTTTTTCCGCCGCAACTTGGCCAGGACCGAAGGACAGAGCTCCCCGAAGTATAACCGACGGTGTGTGTTGTGTGTGTGTGCTTGTGTGTGTCTAGGAGTTCAAGATAATAACAAATTTCACCTTTTGTTATTGTTATTGCTTGAGTATTTGTTTTTGTTTTTGCTTTTGCTTGCTGGTATCCTTGGTATCCTTGGTATCCTTGCTGCTTTTGTTGTTATTGTTGTTGTTGTTGTTGTTGTTCACGCACGCACGGCGATACGTATTCGCGGCCGATCAAACTTAAAATGATATACAATTTCAGGCAACATACAAAATTATAACGAAATTAAGGATCATGTGCTCCGACAACAGAGACGTCGCCGTCGTCGTCGCTGTCAGCGTTGCCTGTGCCTGTGCTGCCTGCTTCCTGCTGCCCGCTGCTGCTGCTGCTGCTGCTGCTGCGTGTCCTTTTTGGTGGTGACTTGCCCTGTGCTGTGGGGACAATTGCGGGCTGCGCGCGAACGATTGGTGGTTAGCTGCTAGTCCGTGTGTGCCTGTGTGTGCCAGAGCTTCGGAGACCACGAATCGTTAGTCGTACTAATAATTTGCAAAAAATAATGAAACTCCAGCAAGTGAGTGAGTGCAATGGCACGACATACACACACAGCAGCTTGCCAGTTCGCTCGCACAGAATGCTGTTGCTGTTGCTGCTGCTGCTGCTGCTGCTAGTGCTGCTGCTGGTGTTGCTGCTGCTGCTGCTGCTGCTGCTGCCAGTTGCCGTCTCGCTTTAACTTGTTTGGTTAATTTAGTTAGTTCTGGCCGACGTCGCCATTGCTGTCACGGCTTGTAGTTGTAGTTGCAGTTGCAGTTGTCGCTGTCGCTGTCGCTTTCACTGTATTTTGTATTTGCTTTGCGGCAAATGAGTGCCGGCAATCGGCAACAGACAGACGATACTTGTCCGCATAAATCCAAGTCCGAATCCCAGTTGAAGTCCAAGTGCGACGCTGCCCCAACAACCTTAACTTTGCTGCAAAACTTTCGGGTGTTTTGTTCTTTTCTTTTCTTTTCTTTTTGTTTGGCCATTTCCTTCGCTGACACACTTTGCCATGCTTCTCGCCAGCTGATCGCAGCGGCTCCTTGGTGGCATCCAGGCATCCGTGCATCCGAGCAGCTGCTCCACACAGGTGCAGGGACTCGAATGCGCCCCGCCGGAATCAGCAGGAGCTGCATGCAGCACCAGCAGCACCAGCAGCACCAGCAGCATCACCAGCCGCATTGCTGCAGGTTGCGAGATGGCTGCCTGCTCGGGCCAGAGCAAGACAACACACAAAGACAGACAGGGACAACAGCAGGCACAGGACATTGGTGTCCTGTGATACAGGCAATCCTTAGGGTGCTCTCGCTCTGGCTCATGCGCTGGGACCGGAGAGGCCAGGCAACCAATGGCAGCGTCGCACAAAATGGAGTTTCGGCCGCAATGGCTCTAGCTCGGGCTTTGGCTCTGACGCTGGCGTTGGCGTTGTTGTTGCCGCTGCTGCGCAATGAATTAGTCCTCGTTAAATGTGTCGACGATATGGCGAACGTTGACAGAGGCAGCGACGTTGGCAGCGGCAGCGACGAGGCGCTGTTGCCGGTTTTCTTGCCATTTTCTTTCGGTTCGCCTGCAGTTGCGCACCGCCACATCCCGACGTCCGAGAGTTCAGCTTCCTAAATCCCGATCCCGAGTCCCGAGTCCCGCCGCCCGTGCCCCTGGAAGCCTTGCTTAAAACAATACATTCGACTGAAAGTCCCCAAATGCCTGGCCATTGCCAGCCGCTGCTCCTGCCGCTGCTCCTGCCGCTGCCGCTGCCGCTCCTCCTGCAGCTGCTGCTGCTGCCTCTCGTTGGCGCCGTAGCTCGTTTCGTGGCATTTAGCTGCTCTCGTCACCAGCCAGCGTCGCCATTTCCAGTGTGGGAAATGTCCCGACTTCTCGCCCTGTTCCTCCTCTGCACCTGCACCTGCTCCTGCTCCCTGTATCCCTTTTGCGTGGGCCCAGGACGGGCTTTAAGGCCAGGGATCCGTTGTGTCGTTGCCAATGCTGATTCCCTTCCAGCATCTTGTGTCCTTCCTCTCCCTTAACGGTCCCTGTTATCCTTGTTTTCTCTTTTGGCTTTTTTTTCCCCCTTTGCCTGGGTTGAAATGATTAAAACTTTTTCTCTTGAAACGAACAAAAATAAGAAGGAAAATGCCTAACTGGGTAGCCGAGTGATTTGTGCCTTAAAGGGTCAGCTGCAAGGGAGTAAATGTCCTTATGGAAAACTAAAGACGTTCTTAAGGAAATATGTAAAAATTAATAAATAAATAAGATAAATAAATGAGTTAGGAACTTTAAAAAATAAAAGATCTGTTGAGGAACCTTCTGCTCTTGTCTTTTGATTGTTTTTGATCTGCCTGAAAGCCTTTCAAATTTCTTGTGATCGTTCTATAGCAAACTTTGCGCCTAAATCGGGTCTAAAATATTTGATTTTTTCATTTTTCTTGCACTTGAACTCACCTTTTTGCCAAATATAATTACTAGCTTTCAATTACATTAGTTTTTCCCCCTCTTGGACCTCTTGGTTCTGCTGAATGCATAGTGCATCCGAGTCCAAATATCGAAAGCATAAACAGGAGCTGCCTCTGAACCTGTTGACACCGGAATAGAAGCAGTGAAAGTAGCCGGAAGAGGCGCAGACAGCAGCCACAATGTCCCCGGCAACGGCCACAGACTACACCTTGCCTTCTTCCTGTTCCCCAATATGTAAATGCTGGGGCAGCTAAACAAATTTGAAGTGTGTATTTCAGGGAATATTTAGCATAAATCTATATTTAAATTGATTTTCTCAGTCCGCCGAATATAATTGAATTGTTTAATTCAAGTAGGATGGCACCTTTCAAGTCGTGACAATATTTGGGCTAACTTTTAAACCGTTTCAAGGTACTTCACTGAGCTAAGGAAAGGCCTGAAAAGTATTGTTTCTTTTATAGGAGAACTTTCAAAAGACTTTTATTGATGTCTTTGTAGAACTTCTGAGACTTTATTTTTTAAAAAATGCTTATTTACACTTTATTTTAAGAGCAAGGCATTCGAAATAATTAATAATATATTCTGTAGGAATATTTTCCAGCATTTTAAGCCTTCAATTATTATTTGAAGTTGCTATCCTTTCAGATTCCACTTAATTTTGACATCTAAGAGCTTATATTTCATAATTCAGGACTAACTTTAAGGCGGCTGCATTTAAATGCACTTCATGAGGTCGAAGGTTGCCCCCAAACCAAATACAACTAAGTGGTGTGTGGGTGGGTGTGTGTGGCACTTTGACAAAGTCACACACACACAAACACACACACACACACACACACAGTGATATGGAAGAAGGGCTGGGGGACACAGGGAGGCAGTGAAGCAGGCTATTAAGCATCCATTTAGGATACTAATTTGTGTATCATTACAAATTGTATCTGCACACACACACACACGCACAGGCACTGACTCTTGGCCACAGCCACTGCACCACCAGTCAGAGCACTACCCAATCCCCACCCAGCAACCCAGCAACCCAGCAACCTTTCCCCTCCCACAACAGCCCCCGCCTTTGGTCTGTGTCGCATGTTACTCATACGCAGTGTTAGCCACAAAGAACATATCAGAGAACACAGGGAATGCAATAGCAAAACCAGCAAACGAAGTTGCTCATGATGAGACCGATGATGGGGATTGCAGGGATGAGCTTCAGGAGGATGGTGATCATCATCATAACATCAATTAAGGCTTCCATCCATCTATTCCATTTTCATTCGACCAACAAAGCCAAACAAAAACCCCAAAAACGAAGGCCAAAGTGAATGGACACAGAGCACACACACACACAGGACAAACAGGACACACAGGACACATAGGACATAGGACACAGGACATGGGACACATGACACAGGATAACCATAACCAGAACGAGAACCCAAAAAAGCCAGAGTTCAGAGTTTTGCCAGCTTCTGGTGTTGCTTTTTCTTCTATTTAGAGCCAATCGCTGTAGTTGTCGACTGCCTTCGAGCCTCAGTCGCACATCTTTCAATCTTTCGACCAAATGAAAGACGCAGCTCCGAATGGCTTTTGCCCCAAAAATGATTGTCCCTGTTGTTGTTGTTGTTGTTAATATTAGTACTGATGTGTATACACATCCCACACACACCCACACTTTTCTTTTTATTTTCGGAGAGCAGCTGGCAGGCATATGGAAGAGTCCTTGTCATCGTCGTTGTCGTCGTCGTCGTCCTGCCCTTAGACATCTCTTGAGCACCCCAAACTTTTAGCTGGCAAGCAAGAAAAATGTATCTCATTGATGTGGCTTTTTAACTTTTCATTATTTACCGCTAAAAGCATCTTTTAAAAATTTTCAAATAGCTGCCGCAACCAAAAAAAAAAATAAAAAAAAGAAAAAAAACCTGCAAGGGAAAAGGGAAAAGTTGAAGGAACAAGGGAGACAGCAACAGAGACAGACAGAGAGAGAGAGAGAAAGAGAGAAAACAGGACTCTGAAAAAATGTGAAAAATAAAAATAAAAAAAAAAAGAAACGAAAAACAAAAAGCGAAAAGCGAAAAGCGAAAAAAAGAAGAATATGGTTGGGTGCTCGCAAAGTGCCGCCGCCCAGCGTCGAAAACCCTCCCCTCGACTCAACTGACGCCATTTTGCCAGCGCTTTGATATCCGCAACCCCCTCTTAGACCCCCCCCTCTCCCCCACCATCCCCACTGCTCCTTCGTCCTTCAACTCATTTAGCTGATGCTGCTGTCATTTTTTGCTCGTTCCTTGCGGCTGCACCACGCCCACAACCCCCCCGAAAGTCCTAGAGCAGCCTTTGCCTTTGCCTTTGCCTTTACCGCTGCCTCTTCTCTGATGTCTGTCGTCTATCGCCTTACAGGACTCCTTCTTTTTCCTTTTTCTGTTTTCTTTTTTTTTTTTGTATATTATTTTGTTTCAACGTTTTTACTTTGATTGCAAAACGCACTTTTATTCCTTGTCGCGCTTAAACGCTTTTAAAGGTCTCTCGTCTCCCTCCTGCGAGTCCTTGCTTACTGTGTGTGTGTGTGTGTGTGTGTGTGCCGAGTCTAATTTAGCCTATTAGTTTCTTGAATGCTTTTATACCATACACACACACACACACACATTCACGCTGAAGAGGATGCTATTTGGCGCTCGGCGAGATGAAATTCGAGCGGCGCTAAGTATGCTATACTTTAAGGGGCTTTCATGCAGGATGTGCCTTTGCTGCACTGAACGAAAATGTGGGGGAAAAGGCAAAGAAAGAAGCAGAAAAGAATAATACCTCAAAAGCTATGATTTTGATTTATAACTTTTAGCCATAAATATTCCCAATCAAACATCCATTTTCCCAATTTTACAAGCGGAAACATGATTAAAATTGTCACAAACTTATATCAAAATATATTTTTATATATATTAATATCCTTACAGGGTATTATAATTTCTGTCTGAAACTTAAAAATCAATATTGTTTAGAAAAAAACCTAATATACAGGAAAGCGCATAGAAGGTTCAAGTTTTTATTCAACAGATATTTTATTATTGTACGAAAGACTTTTATGTGATGAGACTTTAACTGATTTCAAAAGTTTCTATGAAATGGTGACCTTAAACCCCTTGAAAACTTTATAATCATCTTTATATATAATATATTTATATGTAAACCAGTATAAAATATATAGAACTTCATAATTAATACAAGTGAAATACATTTTTCCAAGACAGACATGTTTTTTCTCAGGAGAATGCTTATTATGTTGCAACCCGTGACAAAAAATGTGACTATCTTAGTTAATTTTAACCCACTAATGCTAATAGTCATACAAAAACAAAGTTGGGAGTGTTAAAACTTTAATATTTGTAAAAATATTTACCGTTTTCATGACTGAAACAAATACGAATCATTACTACTGGATCATGCAGCATTTTAAAACTCATATAAATTGACTTTTCGTGCTTGGCGATTGAAGGTGGATTTGTGATTTTTAAGCAATTAAATCTGTTCAATCGTCAACACTAAAAGTTGATATTATTTAGCTTCAAGCCCAAGGATCTAACAAAGGACTGGTGAGTACCTACAGCCGGGATATACGGTGCGAGGCTGGTCTCCTCCTCCAAGCGAGCAAAGAAGTGGTATTTGTTGCACTTAAAAATATTCAAATATAACTTTTTTGGAAGCTAGAAGGCGTTGCCCACATGCACAATATAAACACAATAACATAAAACTGCAAAAATATAATTTTAAATAAATAAATAAATTGCTAAATATAGAATTAATTATTTATCTAACTATAACTCTATTTAATTTTCTCTTCCTTCTTGATACTTGATTGAAGCCTCAGTTTTTAAGTGACTTTGATATGAAAATATAGATTCTCTAGCTTAAGAATCGGTGTCTTAATAAAAGTATTTCCAATTATAAATACTATATAGCTTTGAACACACTTTCCTCTGAGAAACCAAGTATTTTTCACATTTTAACCACACAAAAAAACACTCCCCTTTAAACCGTTTTAGGAAGCTAACTAAGGTAACTCGATAAAGGACTCGGCTGACTGGAAAACAACGCCCACATTGCCTGCATTTTGCAACCAAATTCCATTGACAAAAGATTCGGAATGCAAATACGTTTAAACGATTTTAATCTTTCGATTTAATTGGCATCATTTTAAGAAATTTAATTTCACTTTGCATTTTCCTATATTATTACAATACTCCACAAAACAGAGTGTGTGTTGGAAAAGGGATGGCTGGGAGGAGGACTTGCCATTTCATCCCCGCCAAGCACATTTTGGGGCGACTATAGTTGGGCTCCGCCTTTGCCTCAGCCACTCCCCCATGGCCATAAATTTTTCAATCATACCATTTTCGAGGGCAGCAGCAGCTACAACAACGACAGAGCTGAGATGACAACAACATGATTATCGGGGACTCTCAACTAAAATCAAGTGCAAGTCCCTTGATGCCGAAGATATACTCAAAAAAAAAAAAAAAAAACGATACTATATATATATATAAATAATACAAAAAATGAGAAACCAAAAAATAAAAATAAGAACAGAAAGAGAGGGAGAGGGAGAGGGGGGGCGGAAAGATGCGGAAAAGGTAGAAATGGAAAAAATGTCGCCCTGCTGTTTCCGGAAAAGTGCTCGGGGCGCACATATGTCAACTTTTTGCTGGATCTGGATCTGGGTCCGCAGCTCTCCGGCATCGTTCTCCTGCACGCACACTTTGTGACAAGTTTAGCGAGAACTTTTGCCCGAAACGGAATGGATGCGGATGCGGATGCGGATGCGGATTCGGATTCGGGGTGGAGTGGCATGGCGTGCCGTGGAGGCCACTGCGACGCACTTGAAGAGCGGCACAACTTGAAATTGGAAACTTTTGAATGTCCCTCTTATCAAAATCGTATAATTTGAATGTAATTTGCAACTGCAAAGGGGCGACAGCATGCGGCGCTCCCTGCTCTTGGTCCTGTCTCTGTTGCTGCTCCTGCTCCTGGTCTGGCCATGCGTGAATCCTGTCGTGGAAGGTCGGATAGATGGATGGATGGATGGATGGATGGATGGATGGATGGATGGATGGATGGTTAGATGGTTAGGGCTGCTTTGCAGCATTGCGGTGAAGTCAATGAAACGACAGGTTGCTAAATCTTTAATGTCCATCGGATGCGGAGACAAAAGCTTTTATGCCAAGAAGCTGCCACTTGAACTATGCCTCATTGCCAGTATATAGCAAGGATCTCAGCTTTGTTATAATTTTTAAAAATTAAAGGAACTATCTTACTTCTTATTTAATAATTGACTTTCTATAAAATTTTAAAATTACTTGAAACTGTTAAGTAATATGTAAATATTTTATGACTGGGGTTTGTTTAAGAAAAAAATATACAGATATAAGCTTGGCATATAATAACACTTCATTATTTATTATTCTCTGGGGAAATCAAAACCCAGAAATCATTTATAATTATCAATATAATTATCAAATCATTTATACAGAGGAAAGCTTTGAAAACCCCCTAAGAAAAGCATCTGAAATGGTGTTATAAAGTATTATAAACCAAAGTTTCCATTGAATTCATTGCTTTTTTGAACCCCTTTTAAGGCAATCTCAAGCCTTTAGGGTTTTTTCTGGCTTAAATTATTAAATTAATTTACTGTTCTATCCATATTCTGTATTATGTACTATCCTACTTATAAATCTGGCTAACATTTGCATAAATTCATCCATGTACATGACCCTTAAAGCAAAAAGATATATCTACTTTTTTTAAGGCTAATTAACTCGCTTTGTTTTTCCCCTTTCGCCTCAGATTCAAAGCAATTCCAGCTTGTGGCTCTCTGCAATTGCTTTCTGTTGGCTTCCTGTTTAGCTCTTCTAACCATCTGCAATCAAAGGCAAGTAGCACCTATTTGGCTTCCAAGCTGTGGTCAGCATGGAATCACGGGACAAACACAATACCAAGAAGCTTTAGGTGTCAAAAGTCGGGAACACAGAGGAGTGTGAATCCGCTTAGCTGTGTGCACCGCGACCGCAAATCCAACTGGCTGGGATTAGCCTCGACCGAATGCATGCCCAAACTCAGCCCAGCCTCTCTACAGGCATCACTCACCCCTCCTCTCTGGGCACAACAGGCACTCAAGCCCAGGACACACCAGTAACAGCAACAGCAACAGCAACAACACCAAGCAGCAAACCAGCAAAGCAGCCACCAGCAACCAGCAAACAAATAGCGATGATGACAACAATTTAAAATCCATCAAGAGCACAAAAAGGCCTCATTAAGTCAAGAGGGTGACGACGGCCCTGGCCATGGGGGTGGTCCTGGTTCTGCCCCTGCCCCTGCCCCTGCCCCTGCCCCTGCCCCTCCCCTCCTCTGTCAGCCCGGCAGGCGCAAAATGTAAGCATAAGACACAATAGTAATTATTGCCTAAATAATTGCAAATGCCAGGCCCAGCGGGGTGGCAAAGCCAAAGGATAGATGGATGGTTGGATGGTTGAATGGTTGGATGGGGTGGACTTGTGGACTTGTCAAAGGGTGGCGTCACGGTGGTCCTTGTGTGCACACAAGTGCACTACACGTCCGATTTCAATTGAGATGTTGCGATTCCATCTGGCTTTCCCCTAACTCCATCTCCATCTCCATAAAAAGCCTTCTATCAGATTGTAAAGTTTATCAGATCTATAAATATAAATTCAGTGGAAATATGCACCTTGCAAATGTTAAGTGGGTTTCCCCTAATGGAATATATATATTTAATATGATATGAATCTATGATATTACTACTAGAGAGCTCTCCATTCGAAAGGCTCGTCTTAGTCTCTCGAAATCCTTTGTCTTTGCAATCCTTTAATTGCCACAAATTCACGCCTAACAAGACACTAATTCGATGGGCTGATGGCTAGTCTATGAACTGGAGACGACAAATCCTTAAATAGGCATCGCTCCGGCCTAATCCAAGTGCGCATATGCTCGATTTAGCAAGGAAGCAGGACACGCAGGCGCCGAGCCAGATGCGGATGCGGATGTGGAGTGACTGCAATAGCCAACACCTCGGGGTGTCGCAGCAAAGCGGAGGCAATGGCAATGGCAAAGAGCAGGAGCAGGAGCAGCAGCAGGACAACTGCCTGAATCAGAACCAGAGCCAGAGCCAGAGCCAGCGATTGAACTCTCCAATGCATTGCTTAGCTTTTTGTTTCCCTCGCCCAATCCGGGGGTGGTTCAGCTCCCGAGTGTGTCGATGTCAATGTGCTGGTAATTCGAGTAGGCAGCGACCCGGTCCTGGTCCTGGTTCTGGTCCTGGTTCTGGTCCTGGTGCCGGAGTTGGGGGTGGACGGGGATGTGCCTCTTTAGCGTCGAATGGCGAACAATTGTGGAATTGTAACAACAGCGGATATAACCGAGGGATATGGCAACAAAGAGTCACGGCGATAACACAGCCCAAATGAAGATCAAATGAATTGTGGAATTATGCCACAGAAATTCGAAATGCGAAATCAATTTGCCCATGTGTTCCTTTTCCAGTTCTACACAGTGAGAAAATGAGCACTGCTGTTATCATCAATTAACTATCCTTAAATAAGTCTGTGTTGTGAATGTGCCTGTGCTGTGCTGTGCTTCCTTCCTGAAAGTCTCACTGAGCGCGTGTGTGTAGGTCAAGAGTGCTACAAATTTTGCTTTGAAAAATATGTACAGTCTTTGCCTACACACATGCCAACGGGCTGGCCACACGGAAAGAATAAAAGTGACCGTATTTCAGTTTAAATTACAATTATAACCATTTTTTAGGAAGTGAAATTTATCAATAATATGTAAATGTTAAGATTTTTATAAGCTTTAGTGCTCAAGGCTTCCATTTGTATATTTTTTCAAGCAATGAGATCTGTTAAACTTCATTATCTGTCAGGGAAAATGCTTAGGCATAGGTATGGACCATTTCCAGAAGGAGTAAATGCTGTAGTCCGGATGCAGGAAACAACAAACAGCTGGTGAAACTTCCCGGACACCCTGGGATGCCCCCGGACTCCCTTTTTGTAACCTCTGTGTGCGTGTGTTATCGTTGGCTTCAGCGCAATGCCGTTGTTTGTCGGCATGCAGCTGACGTCTGCGTCTACATCCGCACCCGCACCCGCAATCGCACATCCAGATGCAGTTAGTCCCCAGCTCGTGGACATCCTCCTCCTTGTACACTGCTCTTACACCCCCTTCCCAACCTCCTTCTCCTCCATTGTCACCCAATTTATTGAGACACGTGCCTCCACTTTGCAGCAGCAGCAGCAGCAGCAGCAGCAGCAGCAACAGGAGCAGTCCGCCATCCAGATCGGGAGCGGAGTCAAGGAGTCAAAAGAAGTCAAGAGCCGTGTCACGTGTGCGGCTTTTGTGTGCAAGTGTGTGCGCTAATTTTGTCACCTCCTGTTTGCAGGAGCTTCCTAATTTGTCGCCGCCGCCGCCATCACAATGCCCTGCGACCCAGTCCCAGTCCCAGTCCCAGTCCCAGTCCCAAGCCCAAGCCCAAGCCCAAACCCAAAGCCAAACCCAAACCCGACCCCTAACCCAACCCGTGTGTGAAAAGCCTTCGCCAATTTTCATTGCGATTGTTCGGGAATGCGTGCTCACGCTGCTCCCTTATACATATAGCAAAAGGATATATATGTATATATATATGGGTCACGCCTTGAGTGGCACATCTATTAAACTTATTGAATGCAATCATTTCATTTGTCTCCGACGTCTCCCGGCGAACGGTGAGGGAGCTATAGCCCTAGCCAAAGGGAGAAGTCATGGATTTCAAAGGATCTTATGTTGCTAAAAGATGCGCAAAGTCTTGCTTAAAACCAGAGAGAACTTAAACTTATACTTATACTTTTTTAAGTTTTGAAATCCTTTGCTTGCCTTTGGGAATTCAAATTACCAAGCTAAAGGGTGATGTAATTAAAGGTTCTCTAAAAAAAAATCCTGAAAATATAATCTAAAAATTACAGATAATTCCAGATTTTTAATCATAAATTTCTAAAAAAAACCATTAAAGTCAGAAAGAACCCTACAAAAATCCATTTAAAACCGACAATAAACTTGCTAAAAAAGCAATAACTTCAAATAATCATTAACAATCACCGGAATAAAGCGAAACTTAAGCTCCTAGAAACCCTCCCTGGTCAGAGGACTACTCCTTCACCCCTTTCTCTCCTCCTGTGGTCTCTTGCCTCATGATTTCAATTTCTTTTCATTGTTCATTTAAAGGCTACCTGGCAGGCGAGTGGCAAGGCGTCACGGGGCGTGTCGTCTCCTAAGTGGGACGTTTGTTGTCCTGGGACACGTGGCATGTGGCATGGGGCGTGGGGCATGTGGCGTGGCCGGATGAGGGTATGGGTATAATCGATGGCAATGTCCTGTATGGCCTTCTAATTGAATATATTCAAGCTGTCATAGGGGGGCGATCCACCTTGCTTATTATTTCCAGAACCCTGTGTAGCAAGATCGCCGGAGGAGGAGAAACCAAGGACCTGCACATATGTACCCCTGGTATAACCGCAGAAAGTTTCCGAGTTTCGTAATGTATGGCTACAATTTATATACAGTACGAGACATCAGAAATTTTCGGCAGTTAGCTACCATGAACTACAGCAACGAAGGCGATGGAAGCTAATCCCAATGAATACTTGAGTGTAAACATTGGCCATCTTCAAGTATGTGACTTAACATTAATACGGAAGTGGTTGATGTTTGCACTCCAGAGATTCAAGGGGCCAACGAGGCCATCATGCAGCGAGGACGAGCGAGGCATTACCTCGCCATTGGTGAGAGCATCTCCAATGACGACACTTGATTGCATTGGATTAGTTCTCACTGATGGCGGAGCATTGCACCAACTACTCCTGGTGCCAGGATCAGCTTCAGACTCCTCCAGGTAACGGGCTGGATTACGAGAATATCGCACCTGTGCCTCTTTGATATCCGGTGAGATATTCACGTGGTCGAGTCGGTGCCTAGGATCTTAGCTGAGATTATAAACGTTTTCTATTTTTTTTCCATATTTTAAATTAATTTTAATTGATTATTATCATTGCCTTGTAGTGTTTCAGGAGGCCTTACTATGGTTACTATGGCAGTAAGTGTTCATTTTACATCCACCTGTGATCACTGATCATCCTCATTTGTTGGTTATTAAACTGAGTTCTTAAATTGGTTGAGTAAAATAATGAATAAATAAATTAGATAGATTAATATTTATGAAAAGATATATATTACTACAAAATATCTATTAATATTCAATACTTTTAACTAAAGTAATTATTTTGCAATAATAAAACGGATTTGAGATCCCTTAAAATGGTTTCTAAAATTATGAAATAAATTATTTAATTTATGAAAATTGAGTGTAAACTTGTTTTGTTTTAGATGTCTTTTTAAGAGGTTTCAATTCAATTTAATAATTAAATATCAGGTAAGGAAATGAATAACCTATTAACTAAACTAATAGAGCTTCCTTTAAGCCGTGGCTTGATCTATGCCAAAAACCATTGTTCCAAAATCCGTTAACACATTTACATTTTTACAATTTGAACACCCCACAAAATGCGATAGGAATAGTTTTCGAGATGAGGCTGCGAATCAAAGCGATTTAAATTAAAAAACATACTCCATAATGCGATCTGCGTGGCGAAAATGGCAATGAATGGGAAAACCCATGCCGGAATAATGGCGAAAACGCAATTGAAATCGAATCTCAGCTTTTAAAGCGATATTCCTTTGCCAGCAATGACAATGATGACCCCAAAGATGATGATGATGATGATGGTGATGACGATGGCGATGGCGATGTTGTTGTTGTCTCTGGGTGCTGCCTTTCTGTGCACATTAATGAGCTGCTTGTATGCTTTTAATTTGCATATGTCTGTAAATGCCGAATCGATAGATAGATGGGCTTTTGATTAATTAACATATACAGGCGCCACACACACACACACCACACACACGGGCTCCGTATTCAGTTCCGGGCAACGAGAATGGAGGAGTCCGGCGAGCGACATGGCCAAAAACCATAATTGATTGTCGATAATTCATGCGAGCTTAAATTGCCAATTGCATGCGGAGAGCAGAGAAGCGGAGGGAAGCGGGGGAGTTGCTATAGCCAGGTCCATGTCGATGCCGATGTCGATGCCGATGCCGATGCCGATGCCGGCTAATGGCCAGCACACAACACACAGACGAGGGCCTACGCCAGCATATTTATTTATATACTCCAATATTTGCTGCACATATGTATATGCAGGCACTCGAATGCGGACTGCCCACCGCCCTGCCCAACTCCCTGCTGCAACATCCTTCGAACATCCTCCATCGCTCCCCAACCATGGGAGGACACACATGCCCCGGCAAATTGGCTTTTGTGGGTGTTTATCGGCGCATGTGTCTGGGCCTCGCCGAGAAGGCCTCTCATCATCAACATCGGTGGCATCGATAAAAACCCATGAAAATTAAAATTGGCACAATTTTACACCTGCCCGAAAAGAAGGACCAAAGCAAGCTAAAGATTCAGCTAGATATTTGCTTACTAACCGCAGTCAGAAGTTGGTTAATGGGTTTGCAATTCCATTCAAAATGGAGCGAACACTTGAGGTTTCCCGAAAATGTGATTAGCCCAGAGAGCGGTCAGGACCAGCATGATTATGACACTGAAGTATGACAAATATCACAATTTAAAATGGTTTTCCTTGAAATTTAATCAGAATCAGAAAGAGATTCGTTCAAAAGACTCCCAAGAAATCCAATCCTGGCTTGTCTCGAGATCCCCGTCTGGATGAATTATATATATAAAATTTGGCTCGCGAACACACATGGTGTGGAAAGCCCTTCGATTGATATGTCCCACCTAGCAGTATCAGTCAGAGAGGCGATTTCAGATCATGTGTGAGATCCATCCATGGCCCGTCACCCGTCAACCGTGACCCGCAACCAGTGATTCCCGGCTGCATGGCGCCCTGTGACAGGCAGTTCCTGAAGTGTCAAATAGTGGATATGGTATGAGAATATTTGGCACCCCAGAGACAGCCTGTTACAGGCCAGCGAGCGACCCAAAGAGATCGCTTAGATGCAACTGAACTGGAGCTCGATTGCTATTACTTTTGAGATTGCTGGCTAAGGTTGCTGGCTAAGATTTTTGGCTTTCAAGGGATCTCTGGCCCATGTCTTTGAGGTCGAAGGCGCAAGCAGCATTCTACGGCACTGGCCAACGTGGATCTAGAAAAGTCGTGTCCAGTGACGTGGATGCCGTTGTGCAGACGCAAAACGTCAGCGGCTGCCTGTGCTCCTGTCCTCATTCCTTTCCTTGGGGTTTATTTACACAAAGAATATAATATAAATATAAATAAATATATAATATAAATAAATATATAATATAAATAAATACACTATAAATAAATATAAATATTAATTTGTTATAAGTTGGTTTTGTTCTGATTTCTGATCAAAGTCCCTTGACAGCCTGACTCAACGAGGTCCCAACTCGGCAAGCGAAGGCAAAGAAATCCAGTGATAATCATAAAAATTTATTTAAGAAATAAATGTTTAATAATAATTTTTATCAAATAAATATATATCAATTCATTATTAATAACAAATATATTATATTTTTTATTTCTTTATTATTTTGTGGCTTTCAGAGTGGCTAGCAGTATTTTTTGAGCCTGCCTGAGCCTGCGCAAAAGAACAAGGGAAAATTGTACAGTTCGTATTCAAGATTAAATTCCTGCTTGCAGCAATAACAACATTTTTTACAACAACAGTCATTTAATAATAAAAAATATATTCATTTTATATAATTTTCTTATATTTAGTTTTCTTGTTTATTTACAAAATAATATACTTAATCCCAGGCCTTATTGAGTTAAAGTATATAAACCTTACCTGAAACTTACCTTTTTTTTCTTTAATTTGATACTTGTCTTTATTTGTAATTGAAATTATTTATTTATTGTAAAAATGTTATTGTTGTTGAAGGCTTATTTAAATTTCACTCAAATCTGCTATATTTTCGTTTGTGGCGCCACCTCCCGATATTTTGCTGAAACTGAACGCCACCTGCCGGTATTTTGCTGAACTTTAGGATGCCATGTGAGCTGGAAAGAATAGTTTGACAAGCACTGAATTTCACTCAAATCTGCTATATTTTCCTTTGTGGCGCCACCTTCCGAGATTTTGTTGAAACTGAACGCCACCTGCCGGTATTTTGCTGAAGTTTAGGATGCTCAAGCCAAGGGAGCAAGTTTGACAAGCACTGAACCAAAATATATAAAATAAAGCATACTTTTGGGGCTTTTTATTTATGCATCCGAAAAATGTAGCATCTTTTGGGCTGAATTATTAGCCATAAACTTTAAGCAAAAATAATGCATACTTTTGGGGGTAAAACCTAAATATAAAGTTTGTAAGCACTTGCTGAAATTACAGTTTGACAAGAACTGTACAGTTTTACAAACACTGGACATGTGGAGCTAAAAAGTACAACAAAAAATACAGTTTGACAAGCATTGTACAGTTTGACAAGCATTGTACAGTTTGACAAGCATTGTACATGGGGCCGGCAAGCTGCCAAATACAGTTTGACAAGCATTGGAAATGGTGAGCTCCAAAAAATACAGTTTAACACGCACTAGATCTGAAAATTACCATATTGAGTTCTGGATTTTTTCTAACTTATATTACGTCAAATTCGATTTATTCTACATGACACATTCTACATTTTACATTCAAAATTCTACACTCTTGATCCGGAATTTTACATTTGAAACTTACATTACATTCTACATTACATTTACATTACATTCTACATTACATTCTACATTACATTGTTAAAACTTAAAAAATATATATTTCGTTAAATAAAAAATGAAATAAAGTTTAAAAAATTAAAGTAAAAATTTTCCGAGTTAAAGGTAAGGAAATGAGAAAGAGCTGAACATTTTCTCAATTAAGGCAGTCATTTGGTTGCAGAAGGGTATTAACTTAATAGTTTTATAGGATATCCTCTAGAGTAAGCAGATTTGATATTTTGTGACAAACGGAGAGAATAAGCTGATATCAGCATGATAAATTTAATACATATCCATATCCGAACCAATCCCAGACTTTGTGGCGGGCATCGTCGCTGCATGTGACAAAAATGCAATCATGACTTCAGCCAGGCCACGTAGGTCCTCCATTGGTCATGGGGGCAAGGGCCGCCAACGCCTCTTCCAAGTTTCCTCCAGGGAAACTGCACTTCTGGCTCTGGTTGCCTGTTTCCGCAGCTTGGCGGAAAAAATTAAATAAAAAAAAGTATTAAATTAGTGTTGCCAGGTTATGACCTCTCGTGTAATCTCGCTTTTATTTATTTCACCACTTTCAGTATTTTTCTCTATAGCAAATACGGTCTCTTTCAGTTTTGCCAGTGGTGAGTCACAAAAAAGCTAGATTGAAAAAAAGCCAAAATTAACGAAAACTAGCTAAAAAAAACATATGTGTTTTGTTTTAAGTTTTTATTTTAATTTAATTTAATGTTTAATAAACCCAATTAGGTAATCTATGTTAAATACAGCTTGAATATGAAAATATTTTAATAAAATTTAATGTGTGTATTAAAATCCGCATCCGATATTATTTAAAAAAAATTTTGTTTATACAAATAAATAAAAAAAATATAGTGACATAATAGATAAAGCAATTTTTAAAGCTATAAGCTAGTATCACGAATCATAAGCTCTTCCATTTTTAAAAATGATAGAACTAGCTTATAAAAAGCTAAGCAACACTGCACTGATTTGTTGTTGTTTTTCTTAAGAATTTTCTCCGCCCTCGACCCATCCGAGAATTAATATTTGCGGCGAAAGAAGTTCAAGTTAACCGGAACACGGACTAACATTGTGTGCCGACTACATTGTGCAGACCAAAACCTATAAACGGAGCTGTTAAAGCCAAAAAAGTGAAGAACACACGCCCCCACAACTACATGCACACCCCTGCCTAGAGAGGTCTGCGATCGGAGGAGCATGTTTCCGCACCTGAAGGGCCAGGGGCAGCGGGTCAACCTGCAGCTCCTGCAGGAGGCCAACTGCCGCGAGCTGGTGCAGCAGCTGGAACGCATCGAGGGGTCCAAGGTGATCGTCCTGGACGAGGCAATGATCGGGCCGTTGAACTTGGTGACCAGGCCAAAGCTATTTGCCGACCGCGGCATCCGGTTGCTGGCCCTCAAGCCAGAGCTGCATCTGCCGCGCGAGGTGGTCAACGTGGTGTACGTGGTGCGTCCGCGGGTGGCGCTAATGGATCAGCTGGCGGCCCATGTGAAGGCCGGCGGTCAGGCGGCAGCAGCGGCCGGACGCCAGTATCACATTCTGTTCGCACCCCGTCGCTCCTGCCTGTGCATCAGCCAGTTGGAGAACAGTGGTGTTCTCGGCAGCTTCGGACGCATCTCAGAGCTGGCTTGGAATTACCTGCCGCTGGATACCGACGTCGTCACGATGGAGCTGCCCAATGCATTCCGCGACGTTAGCGTCGACGGCGACACCAGTTCGCTATACCAGTCGGCCGTGGGCCTGGTGCAGCTCCAGCGGCTATACGGACGCATTCCCAAGATCTACGGCAAGGGCGAGCAGGCGCATCGCGTGTGGGAGCACGCCAAGCAGCTGGGACGCGACGAGCGAACGCTGTACAACGGCGACAAGGGCATTATCGACCAGATGATCCTGCTGGACCGAAGCATCGACCTGCTCAGCCCGCTGGCCACACAGCTCACCTACGAGGGACTCATCGACGAGTTCTACGGCATCCGGCAGAACAAACTGATGTTGCCCTCGGAGCACTTTCCCTCCGACGGCGGACTTGCCGGCGGAGCAGGAGGTAGCATCGGCAACGGGTCGCGGGTCGACGAATCTCAGTCGCTGCTGGGCGACGGCGAGAAAAAAACGATCATGCTTCATTCCGGGGAAACGCTGTACGCCGAGCTGCGAAACAAGCACTTCAACGAGGTGACCAAGCTGCTGGCCCGAAAGGCGCGCGAGATTCACGCCCAGATGCACGCCACCTCGCAAGACAAGAGCGTAAAGGAGATCAAGAGCTTCGTGGAGAACCTCCTGCCGCAGCTGATGGCCCAGAAGAAGGCCACGTCGGAGCACACAGCCATTGCTGGCCTGCTGCACGAGCAGGTCAACGCGATAGCCTTTGCCGATGATCTGGCTGCCGAGCAGGAGTTTATGGTCTGCGCGGACATCGATAAGCCGAGTGCCTACATCGAGGATCAAATCGCCAGCAAGGCAGACCTGCGACGCGTGCTGCGACTCATCTGCCTGCAGTGCGCCGCCTCCTCCGGACTCAAAGAGAAGCTGCTCAATCACTACAAGCGCGAGTTGGTCCAGGTCTACGGCCTCGAGGTGCTGCTTACCATGAGTAATCTGGAGAAGGCCGGCCTTCTGCACCAGCAGACGGAGTCGCGGGCCTACGCCGTCCTGCGGAAGGTGAGCTGCCATCATTGATGACCAAGAATACCTCGTTTAAGCTCTCGTTTTCTCTCCTCCTTTTTAGACCCTTCACCTCACCGTGGACGACAATGTCGAAGTGGAGCCGAAGGACATAAGCTACGTGCACAGTTTCTACGCTCCGCTGACCGCACGCCTCGTGGAGCATTCGCTGAGGCCGCTGGGCTGGCAGTCGCTTAAAAGCCAGATCAACAACCTGCCCGGCCCGACGTTCGAGGACTTCCAGGCGCAGCTGGTTGGGATCGGTGGAAGACATCCTGGCCCCACGGTCGCCGAGAAATCGTTACTACATGTGCCGCGTGTGGTTCTGGTGTGCTTCGTGGGTGGCTGCACCTTTGCCGAGGTCGCCGCGCTGCGGTTCCTCGCCGCCCAAGAGGACAACAACGTTGAGTTTTTGATTGCCACCCCGAAGATCATTAACAAGCATTCCTTCCTGGACAGCCTGATGGGTTCGTGAGGTCGGCGCCTGAGCCGCTTGGAGGCTCATCGCTTGTCCAGCGACCACGGCCTAGTGCGTGGATGAAACGCGTCGGGACCGCTGAAGCCGAGACCAAAGAGAAGGGGCAAGCGACGCAATACAGCGGTCAGGATAGTGATGGATCAGCATCCCATGCATCATGACCTTGGGTAGACTCGGTTTGTGGCACTGCATAATACTAAAATATATATATATATTTTTCGATCCCGGTATTTAACCTCGTACTCTACGCATATATATATCGCATATATCGTATATTTGTATATTTCTGTATGAATATTAATTAAATATTTATTTCTGTGTGTATGTGTGTGCACCGCAGGATATAGTAGTCGTAAGTAAAGCTGATTCCAAATTAAAGATCGCCAGATTAAGGTGTTTAGCCAATGTTATCGTAAAATATATACTTTAGCCAGTTATCGATCAGAGTTACACATTTATTTAATAGCATAAACGATAGGTGAATAAACCGGTAATAACACTCCGATAATCTTCCCAATTCCGGGCTTACTTAAGATCAGAAGTGAGTGAATCCCGAACAGCATTGTATCTTTATCGATTTCCCTGGATTTCCCCCTATTTCCTCTTATTTCCTGCTCAAGGCGCCTAATAAAGAGTTATGATGGAGAAAGGCTGGATCCATCTATAACTCTCACCAAATACCCACAGCCACCAGGTTTTCTGTGACACAAACTCCTCATATCTGTACTTGTGGCAATTTCCCCAATGTCTATGGGATATGTTTTACTCATTAAATGTAAATGCAATAACAATAATACTTGAGTTATATTAATTGCCGAACTAGCAATTCTATAGCTGGAATATTTTCGTCTATGTATATCAAATAAATGAATAAGCATTAACTCAAGATTTAAATAAATGTGAAACCGATGAACTTATGGGTTTTTTTATTTTTTAATTGTTTATTAATTTAGCCAATTTAGCCACAATGATGTGGAGAGACAATGCGGCCACGAATTCTTTGCATATGTACTTTCGGGCTGCATCACCTTTAATATCACTCAACTTCAGTGTATGATCAATGAGGGGAAGTATTGGCGGACTGAGTGAAAGTTTTGGAGCCCACTCAAGTCAAT
Source organism: Drosophila truncata (assembly GCA_008042515.1). Lineage (NCBI taxonomy): Eukaryota > Metazoa > Arthropoda > Insecta > Diptera > Drosophilidae > Drosophila > Drosophila truncata. The sequence continues at coordinate 1,503 of VNJQ01005823.1, read as the reverse complement.
ATTTTCCACTCAAAATAATGAGTGAAAGCTTTAATGCACACTCAAAACATAACAATGCTTAAATGCAAACAATGTTTTTGTTGTAAACAAGTTGTTGTTGTTGTAAAAGAGATGTTATTGTTTTAGGCACAATTCCAGACTTTAATCTAGCCATTCTAGTACAAATTCGTTAATTTTGGGATTTCAGATACCAGGCGCACAGAAGGCAGTAGCAAGCGAATGAAAACTATTATAAACTGTTATACTTTATCCGAGTTTCAAACCGCATTGCTGCTATACAAAGCGAAGACTCAAACCATTTATAACAGAAAGTTCGAATTTGTTATATGGTTCGAAACTAGGCTAAAGTATAACAGTTTTCAGTTGCTTACTATTGCCTTCTGTGCGCCTGGTGTCTGAAATCCCGAAAATAAGGAATTTGTACTGAAAATGGCCAAATTGAAGTCTGGATTTGTGTTGACAACAACAACAACATTTCTTTTAGAACAACAACATATTGTTTATTTTTAAGTTTAGCTATTTGGCAATATTGGCAGAAAAATGCATCTCACTCGCTGAAAATATTATAAAATATTTCACAACCACAACATTTCTGTTAACAATAAAATTAATAAAAAAAAAACAAATTGCTGTTTTTGTTTGTTTAGTCATGTTCTGGACAAAATAAAATTGGGATATAGGGTTTATGGGGTCGGAAATAACTTCTTCACTGTTAAAACATATTATAAACATTTTTTTAAAGGGTCGTAGGAACATGAAACGCCATCAAGCGGCCGCCGCTTGAACTACATCTTGTTGGAGAGGGGAAAGAAGGAAAGAGCGGGATGGATTTTATTGATGTTTGATATCTGGCCACACTGCAAAAAAATATCTAGATAAATTTGATATGGTCACACTGCAAAAGTAACAGACAAATTTAAATATATAAATTCAAAATAAAATATTATTCATTTTCCATTGTTTTTGTTGTAAACTAGTTTTTGTTGTTGTAAAAGAGATGTTGTTATTGTAGGCATAATTTCAGACTTCAATCAGGCCATTTTCAGTACAAATTCCTTATTTTCGGGATTTCAGACACCAGGCGCACAGAAGGCAGTAGCAAGCGACTGAAAACTGTTGAAAGCTGTTATAAACTGTTATACTTTAGCCTAGTTTCCAACCATATGAGCAAGCATAATTTGGTTTGAGTGAAAGTTTTAGTGCACACTCAATTCTACATTTTCACTCAAAATAATGAGTGAAAGCTTTAGTGCACACTCAAGTCAAGTAATGCTCATTTAGCTATTTTGATGCCCTTTTCTCAAAATATTGCAAAATAGCTAAATGAGCATCACTTGACTTGAGTGTGCACTAAAGCTTTCACTCATTAAAGCTTTTACTCATTATTTTGAGTGAAAGATTGAATTGAGTGTTTACTAAAGCTTTCACTCAATCCAAATTATGCTTGCTCATCGTCCATCTACTGCCTTCTGTGCGCCTGGTATCTGAAATCCCAGAATTTAC
>VNJQ01005805.1:0-27756 GCA_008042515.1 Drosophila truncata | reverse complement strand
CTGGAGATCAGCTGTAAGTCGAATAATATATTATTTTAGAGAACTTTTCTAGGTTTTTAGCTAAGCCGAATTTGTTTAGGATTCCGTCACCTATAAACTAACAAATGTAGTGTGTGCCAGCTACAACAAATCATGGGTTAGGATAAACGAGTGTCGCTTGAAGGCGTTAAGTCGAAACAGGACTGTTTTCAATTTCAATGCTACCTTCGTCCATCCCACCAATAACATTTCCGTGCACACTCAAATGCTTAAAAGGGCGAGTGGATACAAGCCGTGGCTCTACAACAATATAATCGATGCATGTCGATTTTTAAAGAAGCCATTTAACGCCTTTAACATTTATATATATAACGTATATAAGCCCTTTTCTAACATCAACCACAGTTGCCCGCTCTATGTAAGTAAGACCCCATCTCCAAGTCTTATCAAATCTCTTAATAATTCGTTTAAAGGGTGACATTTTGATAAGAGGAATGTATCTCACCACTGAAATAAGGACCCTACCCTTTCCCACCGGCGAATATATGGTCTCCATGAAATTTATATTCTACGGGCATCGTCAGTTCGAGACCAACGTTAGCTGGCAGTTCATTGAAAATTTAATATGAATTTGCGGCAGAGAAAAACGAAATATTCTATACATTATGTTATGTTTGGTTTTTGGAGAATAATTGTTTTCGCGGGTATTAAATATATATAAATCTAAATATATTTTTGTACCTTATTAAAAACAAATAATAAATGTTGAAATGATTATCATTTTCTGTGGATATTAAGAGGATAAATAAAACTTTGTTTAAATAGTAAATGCATATAAATAACCTATAAATAATTGTGATGCATGGTTTTACTTTGACTCATTAAACGTTTCATAATGATTTTTATAATTATAAAAAAAGTAATAATAAGTAAATGTTTTTCATTTATTTAACATTGAAATCCCATTTTTCCTATGATCGCCATTGGTAGCAGAAATATTTATAATTTTATAATTTCAATTTTTTTCAAACTACTTTCAGTCTCTGATTCTGATTGGACTGAACCTGGTGAAGACTTGAATCGTCTGGTGAATAGCATTTCTTTATCTGTGCATGTCAGAGCCCTGGAGGTGGCCGTAGACGAGATAATTCTTTGCATTTTGAGCGAGATGTTCAAGAATATAGTGCTGCAAGTGACGGAACCCATGGGCAACCTGTACGGAGATCATAACCACACAGGATGTGAATCAAAGTACTACTCAAAGTACTGGCGCTCTCATTCTGCTGGTACAAACAGTGGAGCACATGCCTCTGGAAATAGTCTCTGCAGCTAAGGTAAGAATAGTTATATTTTTGTAATTTGTTTTCAGATAATTTTAACGGAGAATCTGGAATATCATAACTCGGCTGTTTATCAATATATTTTCATCAAATTTGTGATTTGGCCATTCATTATTATTTTAGAATTTCGTTTTTAATTTTATAGTTACATTGCAATCTGCAAGGGTATATAAACTTCGGCGAGTTAAAGTTAGCATCCTGGTTTTTTGTTTAGGTTTTGATTTAATGGGAAATCCAATTTTAAAAATAGTTTAATCTCATCAAAACATATTGTAAACAATTTTAATATTGGTAAAGGTCCATCCAGTTGGCTTGAAATGTAAGGTTCTACTTAGTTTGCATATACATAATAGAATACAATCTTTACTGTCTGACGGATGTATACGTATTAAAAGCCTGTAGTAGCGTCTTTAATTTAAGGAATATATTCCCATAATTGTAAAAGGGAATGCTAGGGATGAGAGTATTTAGGTATTGTATATCTATGGTTTTTCCCATTAAAGTAGTAATTAAAAATAAAATATGGGACAAAAAAATCACAGAATCTTTTGATATTGTGCGGGGGCAATAGGACGTAGCCATGTCCACATGCCTTGCAGCTGGCTATCTTGCTTATGTACTCTTCAGAATCGAATTCGCTTTAATTGACAATAAATTTGTGTACAATTATTGGCCAGGCTCACAAATAATGTTTGCCATAATATGCGCCAACAACGGCGGCTATGATGGCAAAAACACAACAGGCAAATTTAACAAAGTCCCTGCCTCGCTGCTTGGGACGACGTTGCTGTTCCTGCAGGATATCAATCTCCTCCTTGAGGGCTGTACGCTCCTCCTCTAGGGTGCTGGCTTGCTTGAGAAGCTTGGTTGTGATCACAGACTCGTCATCCTGCTTGCTTGGGGAGACATTAGCACCGCCAACAGCCCGAAGACGTTGCTCGTCCGATGCCTTGTCCGGAATAATCTCACACTTGATCTTAGCGTCCCAGATGTCGCTTAGTTTTTGGTCCTTCCAAAACGTCTGCAGATTGATATCGTTGCTGGAGGCTACGGCCGCCATGACCAGAAACTTGTGTCGCTTCTGGCTGTCATCCGGACCAGGGGACTGCATAATTATGTTCACGGAGACCGTCTGGTTGGGCCCCAGAACCCCGACATTGGGACGTACGAAAAACAAGTGAGGCGAAGTGGTCTTTAGCTTAAAGGCCACACTGTGCTTCTTGGCAGGATTCTTGATGACCAGGTCCCTGCACACAGAATTGCTGTAGGGACCTTCAAAGACGAGTTGGTCCCGCGGCTCCAGGGACAGCATTGTAATCCTATTAGTTTCTTTAATAATCTAAAAACGACGTGGATTAGTAGGGGTTCCAAATGGAAAATGGCAAAGGAAACTAACGGGGATGAAAAATTTTAAATTCCGAAGTTTAACTTATCCAGTTTGCTTTTTTGTTGGCCTGATAAAACTGAAGTTACCAGGATAGCTGGCTTTGTGTGATATGGATTTTCATTTATAAATATTTTGAATTTGTAGTTTCGTTTCGGGAATTATAAATTTCTAATTGTTCAATAAATCTTTAAATAATATCTTCAAGAATAAACACAAAATAAGTAAATTCTCAATTACTGAGCAATTATGATTATGTAACTTCTGATCAAGATATGCCCTTTGGTGTCGAAACTAATGAGGAAATAATAGTTTCTGTAGGATTTATAAATATGTAACCACAAAAAAAAAACTCAATCTTTGGAATGTATTCTATTCTAGGTACCTACCTATACTATACCTATACCTTATACTTACATATATATTTAATGTATAAAGTATTTTAATACTTTTGAAAATAGGCAAAGATCCCCAATAATTCAGAATTTATAATTTAATTAATTATTTTATTACAGTTTTAATCGTCTTATTTTCGTTTTTTTTTTGTATTTACAAAAATTCGATGAGTTTTCGTTGTTGAGTGTATAGTGTAGGCTTCACTACCAAAATATCATGCGCCCGGCATTCGGGGAGGTGGCCTTGGACAGGATAATGCCCGACAGTTCCTCGTCCTCCGGTTCATTGCTGTGTCGAGTGGGAGGAGGATTAAAATGGTTAACAGGACTCGGTTCGATTATGCAATTATATATACACTTTTATTGGTATTGATATTCGCTTCGTTAATTTGTTTTTCTTTATCATTTTTGATTTTTTGATTGTTTTTTTTTTTTGGTTTGCAATAAATAACAATGAATGTTGGTTGGTTGTCGAGACAGCGGATGCTGGGATGCTGAGAGGGCATCGGGTTGTGATGGGCTTTCGAATGCGTTTCGACTCGTTTTGGAGGATGGTGAGTGTTGGTGGTTTTGTGGGCGGGGTGCACAGTACAACACAGGCACGACGATAACAACAGTTATGTTACAACGGTTTGCGGTTAGCCAGTATCGCTTTTATGGTCTACAAATAGAATCCGACACAGGGTCCCGGATGATAGAAAGAGAGAGAGACAGAGAGGGAAGAGAAGAGAGATATATAAAATATATACAAATAATAAACAAATCGAATTCCATTAGCGGGCACAAACAAAAATTCCAAAGAACGGAACACAAAATTATATAACAAAAATCGGTATGGAGACATGCAGATGATGAAAAATGACGAGTTTATAGTTTATAAAGCAGGGGAAAGGGGTCAATATGGGCAATAATACACAGTTTTATTTAATTAAGTCGCATTTTATTTATGTTGTTGTCCTCTTTTTTTTATTTTTGCTTTTGTTTTTGTTTCGTTTTTTGTTTTGTTTTCAACTTTTTAGGCACTAGTTAAATATTAAAAATATATTGCAAAAATCAATAAAAATATGCCTTAAAATCTCCTGCGCTAAAAATTAGGTTTTGTACAGCATCTGTTGTTGTAAAAAATGTTGCATTAAGTAAATTTCGATTATACGTAGTTTAAATATCACTTAAATATTTTCGTTTTAAGCCACACAATTGGGTTAATTTCAAACATTGCTGTTCCTATTTGCGGACGGTTACAAGAACAAATTGCATACGCGAGAAATGTACAAATTTTAAATATATTAATTATAAATAGCATATTAAATATAAAGTTTTGTTTTTTGTTTCCGTTTCGTTTCGATTTCCAATGTATGTATTTTTGTTTCTTGTGGTGTTTAAAATTAGTTTTGTGTTCTATAAATAAGGTTTCGTAGTTATGCAGTCGTTAAGTGTGTGTTCTTGTTTTCCATAAATTAGTTTTGTAGTTTAAATTCGCTTATCCATTTGTATACAAAAAAAATTGTTTTTCAAAATCAACAACTAATCACAAGGCAAATAGAGTTATAAAGATACAGAAAGGAGGGAGGCGCGGGCGTCGTTCTATATTCGTTTTTTAGCCTTTTTTCGGCAACGCAGGCGAGTGCTTTAGTGGATGCTTGGCGTAACGAGTAGGATCAACGAGTGGCAAGTAAAGTATAGCGAGCGAGTACCAACACCAGAGAGATAAAGAGAAATGGACAGCGATCTAGTGGTTGTGATTGGGAATCCAGGGAATTATTGGACGGATGAGTGAGTGAGCAGGTGAGATTCTTTTTAGATGGCACAAATGCAGCGAGTGGCAAGTAACGGGTTAACAGGCATTTAGCGAGTGCCCCATTGTTCACGAACTGATTTCTCTGTGGTCTAATATTTCATTCGAAGATATATCTTTTATGTTGTGTTTTTAAGGAACTAGACCGACTTGAAATCAGTTCGTGAAAATGTGGCTAGAATTCAGTTGAAGCAGACAGCGAGTGTAGGGCGACGGGCGACGAGTTGGGTCAGCGAGTCCTGGTCCTCCTCGTCCCATCGCCTCCTCGTTATGGCTTACTTTTTCATCAGCGAACGGACCTTCTTCATCGTTCGATTGAAGATCGTCTTGTTGTTGGCCGTCCCCCCGGCACTGTAGTTGGAGCCGAGGGACGAGTTGGAGGTCTTGTTGCTGGTCAAGCTGGCTCCCCGGTGGACTGAGGCCGAAGCCCTCTGTTGATTGCCATGCCGCAGGCACCCATCCGACTGATCCTCCCGTTCGCTCTCCGTCGCGCTCACTCCGTCGGGACTGTGACGCTCCCTCACTCGCTCCCTCGCCGGCTGTGGCGGTCGCTCTGGTGTGGGCGACTTGGACGAGGAGGAGGTATCCCTGCGCTGGGGTTGCGGGGTCATTGGAATGGCCAGGTTCTGCATGCTCTGCGTACCCTCTGACGGTTCTCCAGGGGGAGGCAGTAGCTCTGCTAGAGTTTGCTTGCTGAGGATGTGGTCCAGACTTCGCGACTTCCTGTGCTGCTGCACATTCGCGGGAGTGGTCAGGCTATGTTTGTCCCGTCGGGTCACTGGCTCGATGACAGCTTCCGCCTCCTCCTCCTCCTCCGGTTGCAGGGTGCACGTGGAACTGGCATTCGTTAGAGCTGTACTTCCCGCTGTGACCATCGCCGCAACTGCTGCTATCCTTTGCTCGGGAGTAGCGGTCACTGAGCCCGCCTGATCCAGCAACCCATCCACGCTGTGCGATCGATAGCCGTTGCCCATCCCGGAACCAGGTCCATGGCCCAGTCCTGCCGCCGAGCTTCGTCTGGGTGGCAGATACGTCAACGGCGTCATATTCTGCATGGATGCCGAACCTGCTCCCGATTTGTGAAGCAGGGCGGCCTGCTGGGTCCTATAGGGGGGCAGCATCTGGGAACGCTTCGAGGGAGCACGGGAGTAGCCGCTCAGTTGCGAGGTGCTGCCTCGTTGGCGGGCCGGCGAGGGGGATTGGCGGTACCTATTTGCCTGGTGATTAGCTGTGAGCGCGTGAGTCGGCGTTTCAAGCGATTTCGAGTGTGTGTGGCAACCAGAATTAAATCAATTATTAATTGGTAAGAGTAAAGAGTAATGGGTGGTGAGTGTCGGGTGTCGAGTATCGAGTATCGAGTAAGGGATGAGTGGTGAGTAGAGAGTTGGATGGGTAGTAGAGAGTTGTACTAGAGAGTGGTTGTGTGTTTGTGTGTGACTTGAGGATCTCTGCTTAGGACTAAAACATAAGTATTCGAGTTGGCTAGCTCTGATGTAAATCTTTAGCTTAACTTCGCTCACTCTACGCTGGAGCCGCCGCCTGGGGACCCTGGCTTGAGCTTGAGCTTGGATTTGAGTTGGAGTTGGGAGAAGTAGTAGTTATAGTTGTAGTACTCGTTGGCCCACCTTGTCCGCTGCCATTGGCCGAGGCCATCAGGCCATCCACCACACTGCCTGCGCCGCCGCTGCCACCACCTCCGGATCCTCCTGCTCCACCGCCTCCACCGACCGGAGCTCCAACACCGCCCTGGTAGTCGGAGTCGTTGCTGTGCATTCTTTGGTATGAGACCGAACCGGGCGTGCCGGGCACCATGGCCGCAATGCGATCGATATTCTTTTCGCCGCGCAAAAATCTGCCGCATCAGAAGAATGGGAATCGTTTAAGTTTCAATTTGTTTGAGTTTTGAGTTATTCTGGTTATCAGGCTATCGGTAATGGAGTACTCCATCCTAGTCCCAGGCTAATCCAGGTCTAAATGCGTCGCTTAATATACCTTTCGAGCTTATCGATGCAGGCGTCCTGGTAGTCGTGGATCCAACTAACCCCGTTGAAATGGGCCACGCTGCGCATATCCTCTGGCAAACGCTCCACCTCCGGCCAATCGAAGTGCTGATCCATGATGGGTATAATATTGCAGTTTGAGTTCAGGGCGGCCACGATTTCCTAAGGATTATAGAGCAGAGCAACCCATTGAGTATCGTTTGGAGGGAGGAGCTCTTATTGAGAGGCTACTCACACGATGCACCCAATCCTTGCAGTCCTCGTCGTTTATGCAGCGATGCAGGGCCTCGGGAGTTAATACTAAGACGAAGTTCTTTGCCTGCCGAATACTGTTCAAGAGTCCGTTGTCGAATTTGCCCGCCTCCAGGCGCTCTACGTCAATGAACACAGAGAAGCCGCGCAGCTGCAGGTGAACCTAAAAGTAGGGATGGACATTTTGTAAATTAAGATATACTGCAAAATATATTTTAATAGAAAAGTGATGGAAATATAATTATAATAATTAGAATTAATGGATGTAATCCTAAATGGGTCACCCCTGCGTATACGTGATATATTTTGGGCTGCATTAAGTATACGCACCTTGAGCAGACTGGCCAACTGGGATCCATTAGAGCGCCTGTAGCTGACAAACACATCCAGGGTCTTGGCCATATTCTCCTCCGATGAGCTGGGCAGCGAGTTCTCCAGGTTCTTGACCGCATTCAGGATGCGCAGTCGATGGATCGAATTGTGGATGCCACACTCCGTCATCAGCATATCCTCGTTGACATGCGGCAGCGCACACTTATCAATGCCGGCATTCAGCATGGCGTACGTATACGTGCAATAGTCGGTGCCAATCTCCGAGAGGAACTGATGCATCTTGGCCGTGTCCTTGGAGGAGTAGTCGGCCATACGCTTGAGATTTTGCAGCTCGCGCTCGAATCGCTTTAGCAGGATTCCATTGCCGATGCCAATGTCAGCGCGCAGGTTATCCTGGTTGAGCTTCAGCAGCAGATCACCGTCCACCTGGGACTCCTGGAACTTGTCGATGTAGTCATTGAAACCGATCTGCTTGACCCACTCCTGCACATCCTCCACGGACCACAGGGGCACCTGCTGCGATAGCTTGTGCGGTACCGTCTCCCCGATTAATCTCAGCGCCTGGGCGGCGAACTTGGAGGCGATGGCATTGGGGCAACTGGCCACGGTTTTCAAGGCTTCAATGGCATTGATCTCCCGGAAGATATCTGTGTTGCCCTGCTCCCTCTTGATGCCCGCCTCCATGCAGAAGTGGAAGGCAGCCAGGTTGCGGGCCTCCTCGCGATTTGAACTCAACACGGGCACCAGACGCTGCAGCCAGTGCTTGCTCTGCCCGTGGGCATGGGCCAGATTGGATCTCGCAAAGGCGGAGGGATCGTGGGAGGTGACAAAGGGTTCCACCAGGTCCAAGCAGCCAGACTTGAGCACCTCGGCTTCAATCTCCTTGTTGGCCACCAGCACAGCGATGGCCAGGCACGCATAGTATTTGATGTTATCGTCGTTGTGGAAGGCCAGCGGGAACAGCCACATGGGCACCTTGCGCAGGATCATCTCCTCCTGGTTCTCGGCGCCACCGTAGAGCGACAGATTCGCCAGGGCGCTGGCACAATGACGCAGGGTCTCCACATCGCTGGTGCGGCACTCGAAGAGCACGGCATCCAGGCCGCCGAGCCTTATCACATCCGAGCAGGTTCCCTCCGAGTGCTTGAAGAGATGCTCCAGGATGCCAGTGCCAACGCGGGAGTGCTCCATATTCGACTTCTTGGTGCAGACACAGGCCACATTCACCACCTTGTCTAGGCCATTGTCCACTACATGCTTGCGGTTTTCGGTGGTCAGACACTGCTCCAGCAGCTGGGCGGAGGAGAACTGCAGGTCAGGCTTGACGCAGTTCTTCATCAGCAGATCGAGGCCGCCGCTTTGCCGCAGGGAGTTGCACAGCGAGTAGCCCAGCTCGTGGCCATGTGTTGGCACTGCCCAGGCTCGTCGTATCACCTCGTTAATCTTCTCTAGGTACTGGGACTTTTCCTTGCCACCGACCGAGGAGTGAGCCACTGCACTACCACCGCCCCGCTCGTCCTCCTGCAAGGAGCTCACTATCGAGGTCAGCATGTTCGAATACTTGTTGATCGTCTGCTCGATCTCCTGCTGACCGCTTCCCGCTGTCAGGGACTTGAGGTCGTCCAACTTGAGATCGGTAAGCTTCACCATTTGGCCATTCATCGCGGACATTTGGGAGGAGCTGGTGATCATGCTGCTGCCGGAACTGGAGACGCCTTTGTGCGTCATCGAGTAGTTGGCCTGCGAGGCAGAGGAAACATGCTTCTCCTGGCTGATGATACCGTTGGAGGTCATCATTTGGGACTGCTGGGACTGCGAGATCGCCTTCTTGTCCGCGGAGAAGTTGTCGCTCTGCACCGTAATACTGGTGGCGGCCACATTGTTGCTCGCCTGCTGTGTGATGTCGCCGGTGCGCAGCGAGAGGGCTTCCTGAAGGGGAAATAGGGGATAAAGTTAATAATTATAATGATAAATTATATTTATAAATATATACATATAAAGATATAAGGAAAAGGACTTAATAACATGCTGATCACGAGTAATAAAAAGGCTCTTTCAAGGTTATGATCTGCTCAAATATTTCAACTTTTGATTTACGGTACAAAACATTAGAATCGTACAAGATTTATCAACAAGTATAACTTATAATAGTAATATATTGAAATGATTTGTAATTGTTGGTAAATTTTAGACCTAATAGAAACCATATAACAATCTGGAAAATGTTATTTAATTTCAAACTTCATTATCTATGTCATTGGGATTCCTAGGATTGTCTTAGGATTCTCATATATGTTAATTAATATAAATTAAGATGAATATGTTAAGTATTTTCTATGTAAAATTGTTGTTAAAGCAGAATAGTATTTAAATAAAAGGACTGGCTCAAGTTATTCTAGAAGTTTGGCCAACTAGTTCCCAAGGATACCGAACATAATTTACATTTTTATTGTAATCTATAGGAGTTCGATACCCAAGTGTAAGATTTAATTGTTATATAACTGTTGAACTGCACCTAAATTACACAAAACCAACAGGAGTTTCCTTCTTAATACACTATTGTTAAACGTTGATAAAAACTGTAACAATAATAAATTCTTTCTCTATAAATAACTATTATAAATCCGTATTAATTACTAGACGGCTTTGTTTCTGTTGTAAAACCAGGAATACCTATAGCTTAATTCTGCTTTATTCGTCCCAACGCCCCAATGAGTCACCTTTAGTCTTTAATTAATTTGTAAAGTAACGCCCCCTAAGCCCTGCTATACCTTGCTCTGCTCCACCTCAATGGGAATTTCGCGCACATTTTTCATATGATTGCTGTTGTTGCAGTTGCTGTTACTGCTGTTGTTGTGATTGGGTGTTGTAATTGCTGAGTGGTTGTTGTGATTGTTGTTGGGCGTAGGTGGTGGTGGTGGTTGCTGTTGTTGTTGAGGAGGAGGTGGTGGCGACAGTGGACAGTTGCTAATTGGCTGTAGGGGCGGGTTAGAACTCTTACGTACTCTGGTATGCGAACTAGAACTCGAAGAGGATTGCGACGACGAAGAGGAGGAGGAGGAGGAACAGGCTGAGGCTGAGGCCGCTCCAGACATTCTGGCAGCGGACGATGCCGTGGACATGGTAGTGGCTGCCGTAGAACCTGCCGCCGTCACCACCTGTATAGGCTGCGGTGGCGGGGAGAGCGGAGAGTTAATACCGAAGCGATTCGGCGATGTGGTGGCCACCGGCGGCGGAGATAGCGGCATCTCGACAATGGGGCTGGGCGAGCGGGTGGGCGTGAAGTCGGATTGACCGCTCGAGCGGAAGATGCCCTTGCGGACGGGCCAAGGCGCCTGATTGGACATTGTTTCCTTAAAAAATGCTCAGTGACAGAGGCAGGTATTTCAATGCCAAAGTCGGAACGATTGGGATCACTCTATATTCGTGGTATATACAGAGACGTATGTTTCTGTTTCTGTTTCTGTTTCGTTTTTGCGTATTTTTTTCAGTCTTATGTACTTTGTATTTTATTTATTTTCATTCACATAAAAATAGCGCACAAATTGGCTGCGTCGACGTCGTCGTCACTTTCTCTCTGTGTGTTTCTGCTGTTATATTTCTCGCTGTGTATTTGTATCTGTTATATATTTCATATAGATGTGTGTGTGTGTGTGTGTATGACACTGACCGACAAATAGAGCTTGTAATATTTTACAGTTAGATGGTAATTAACAAGGCACTTGACACCACGAAGCATGCGATGACCGAATCGAACGAACACTTGTTGCACTGCCTTTGTGAGTGGTGAAATAAAGGAGAACTTAACGAAGGAGGTAGGGTCTCACATAGCGGCGAAAGCGATAGGCCATCTGTCGTTAAGTTTTTGATATTTCGTTGGGTTCTCAGAGGGTTTTTAAGGATGCTACCCAACTATCGTTGAGTTATCAAAACTGATCTCAAGACAGAGTTTCCTTGTTTAAATATTTATTTACTTGTTCTTTTCAATATAATTTCACCACTGACTTTATTCGGTCTATGAGATTCTCAGAATTTTGAAGGTCAGCTCTTTCCTATTTGTTCCACTTTTATATTCGTTGCACCTGCGACAATATTCGCTTTCGTAAACAAAAATCGCGGTACGATTGTTATGTATTTTAATTAGGAAGTGTTTGTCACTTGCGCTGGCTTTATTTGTATTTAGTTCGATTTAGTCACAGACACACATCAGCTTCGACTATATGCAAATGATTATAATGTTCTCTATTCTACATTCTCAAGTACATATATTTCGGATGGCTGAAACGCTCGCGACGCTTGTCTATCTGCTACTGAGGACCGCGTGTCGCTCTGAGGCATTTTATTCTAAAGAATTTCGAAAATAATACAACGAGAGCACACAGCCATAGGAAACAAACGAAACAGTTTTCGGGAGCGCAAAGTCGTGGGAAATAAATCAAAAATGGTGAGAGGGGTTGGGTGTTGGATGCTGGTTCTCCTCACGATCTTCTCGGAAATAATTCGGAGCTGTGCGTGCCGTTCTGTGGATTTCTGGAGCAATTGACGCAAATGTCCTAAGACCATTCCGAATTGGTTCGGCAATCCATAAAAATCGTATCAAAGTATTTTCATGGGATTTTTTATTATTGTTTAAATCCAAAAGCACTTGTTGGCTCCGCACATGGAGCGTGGCTGTCGGCCTAATTTTTTGGCACAGACCCAGGCACAAGCATCCATTCAAATTAATGCCCTCGTGCGAGATTTTATATGTATTTTCTAGCATGGATTGAGTTTGCTATTTAGTTAATAAGGGAGCTCTGTCTCTGATGGATGGGGAAGATGATGATGTGTTGATGGAGAGGTCTATGGAGGGATCTGGCCAGTTTTAAAAGTTTTAAAAGCAAAATCAATTAAATTTTTATTTGCGAAATAGATAAAAACCTTAAAATTTTAAAACTTTAGATTATGAATCAATTATTAAGACTTCCCAAGTTATCCCCTACCATACTCTCTGTGCAAATTAGTTTGTCTTGTTAGTTTATACATTTTGAAGCATACTTTTGTGCGCCACTTTAAGAAATTTCAAATCTTTAGTTGCTTTTGTCAAAACCTTTAATAAAATTGAGTTCTAATGACTTTGTTTATGACCTTTTCCTATAATTTCCCTATATTAGTCTGCTCTACTTTTGTTGTCCTTGACATTTACTGCGTATTTGCGGATCCTACACCCCAGATATATCGTCATCCGTCACCGTAAAACAATGAATGCTAATATACATATGCAAATCAACAACAGTGATGTAATTTAGCCTGATTAGATTAAATCTGTCGGTAGAACTGCGGTCTTCCCCTTTATCAACTTTTCTGGGTAACCTGGGTAACAGGTGTAAAGGTAAACATTAAAAACCCCGAGTATACCTGAACTTTTCGAAGCATTCCAATGGGTTTTTCCTTCTTGGACTTGCAGTAGTTGCGAATGAATTTGCTGGGGCTCCCGAGGAGCAGGCACTTGTTAAGAAACATTTCACATTACTATCGCCTGTCTAGTTTTTTGGCGCCAGACAATCGATTTTCTTGAAAAAATGCGTAAGCAGGCGAGTATTTTGCGACTTGACAACTTTTGCTCTTGGAGAATTTTCCTTGTGGACTGGCCAGGAATTTTGTGTTAACGCCTTGGCACTGGTGTCCCTTATGCGACCTTAACATGCACGCGATGAACTCCCAACTGAAAGGAGTGGTCTGAATGGTCTAACAGTTAGCAAAAGCTCTCGAAATGGGGGTGGCTCCCCTTTGGGGTTAGACCAACTGCCCTTTGTTTTTACGTGCACCCCTGCGGCGAAGCTTTATTGGCCAAAAAGCTCCAGCTTCGAGGACAGATTTCAGGGGCGGCGAGTTCAATGACAATTTGTAAAAGGTTATTAACTCTGATTTTGGGTTAGAGGGAAAGTACAGATATTCAAGAGCAAAAATGTAGTATTGAAACTAACTTACAATCTTTGGGAACTTAGGATTTATCCTTCAGTTAATTTAGTTTACTTCTTTAACAAATTATTTTAGCTTTATTTTAATTCTTTTTATTCCCCAAAACTCACCTTAATAATGGCTGCATTCTCTTCCGTTTTAACACCATCAACCTCCAATCGATTTCGCATTGCTGCCGAGCCCTTGCTCTCCTTGTAGTCTATATCTCCGGCCTGGAGGCGCTTCATCTCCGCCGAGTTGCTGGTGGCCTGCTCGGAGCTGAAGCCATCGGTGACCACTTTGGTCTTGGACTCGGTCTTCATGCGCTTCTCCTGGAACTTGATCGTGTCGATCGTCTTGCTGGAACCGCTCAGCCCGCTGGCACTCAGCTGGGCCGCGGTTGGGTGGGTGAGGTCAAGGCCGCTGCCAAAGTGATTGTGAGGGCAGTCGTCGTCGTCGGGCAGGGTTACGATCACATTGCTGTCGTCGTCGTCCAGATTCTCGAACGAGGCCCGAAGTCTGGCAAGGAGAGTAAAAAACGTTAATTGAAGGTAAAGAAAAATCATGTGAAGAGGATTTTGAGGTCAGGGCACTTTCAATTAGCATCTGCTGGCTACATTTTTGAAATTCTGAATTAATTAAGCCTATTTAGAAGTCTAAAAATAAATGTAATGAGAATTTGTAGACATTTAATTTCTTATTTCAAGATTTTATGCTGTCACAAAGGCTTCTCTACAGGCTGGGCATTCACTTAAAGAAAATCTGTAGCACTTCTTTTATTCATTTTTAATTAGAACTAAAAACTATGACTAGAGAATTCCTATTCCATGTGTCACTATCAATCAGCAGAGCTGCCTATCTATGGAAGATGGTTAGATACCTTTTTGACGAGTCACCATTGATTGGTGAAATGTTTTTTCGGCTTCGATAGCAATACTCACTTCTTTTGCAGTTGGGTGATCTTGTCCTGGCTGCTGAGACCCCTGAGATCGTCGATCGACGGGTGGGCGGATGTGAGTTTGGGTGTTAGCCGACTTGTTGTCGTCGCCATCGTGCTGGGCGCTGTGAGCGTAGATGGTGAGGATGTGGTATTTGTGGATACGGAACCTGCTCCACCTGCAATTCTCTCGATGGCCAGGTCGTTGATTTCCGACATGGACTTTTGGATATTTGTGAGATCTCGCTTGACCGCCGCCGCTTTCATCTCCGCCGACGTGGACAGAGCCTGTGTGGTGGAGGAGCTGGAGGAGGACGACGATGAGGAGGATGACGAGGAGGTTATGTGATGGTGCAGGCGCTGTGACTTCTTCTCCACTCGCGTTGTGGTGCTGCTGCTGCTGCTGTTGACAACCTGCAAGCAAAAATAAACAATTATTGAGGCTTGTCATATTTTCTTTTTTGGCTCAGACCCATCATGGGCGGAAAATGCGCGGAATGTACACATTTCCCCACATTCCGTAGTCTCTTTCCGCTTTTGTGCAAATACCGTATAGATATCCGTGCATATAAGTATTTATATATAAATATTCTTTACTGTCTGGCGCTATCTCAACTCGCATTTTATGGCCCGGGGCGCTTAGCATGGCCTTTATAAATCAAATGAACCATTTGTTTTGGGATCGACAGTTGTGTTTTTTTTTTTGGGGAAGCCATATAATATTTGACTTGCAAGGGAGCTTACCTCCAGAAAATAGATGGATGGGCTGCTCTATCTAAATACCACAATTCTGATAATTAGCCAAAATGCTTTATGGTTCACCTTGCCTGATTTGATTAAAGATATTTGCCGTGAAGAAGGTTCTTATGGGTTGGGATTACTCTGGGAATTACTTTATGGAGGGCTTTTTATGAACCTATAAACTGTTTATTTTAAAATAATTAAATACTAATTAATTTCACTTAATAAATGTAAATCTTTGGGGTGTTTATAAAATTTCCAGCTTACTAACTCTTGGATTATTCAATTTAAAGTCATCGACCCTAGGTCAGTAAACCTAACGATGCTCTCATCAGGCTTTAATTAGTTATACATCATTTTTTTCTTTTAAAAATATATATGCATATTATTTAATAATTATAATAAATTAGCTTTTGCCTAATAAAACACTCATAACTTTCTAGGAAAAACCCAAGGAATACAATTTTCTATTTATGGTTTATTTTTGCTGAAAAAATAAAGCCAAAGCTCTTTGTTGCCGTCGCTTTTTTTGACAAATGTTCGCGTATTACGAATCAAATCTAATTTTGGCCAGGTTTTCAGGCGTCTGCCAGAAGAAAAGGCAAGAAGAAGCCGCAAAAAGTCAAACAAGTTGGGCTGATAGTATATACATATGTATATGTATATAAAGTGGCCTAGTGTGTGGGCAGCGATCGGTTTTATAAGGCGTTCTTCTTCGGTTTAAAGCAATAAAACATGTGCACATACATAAATCGCAAGCGATTTGAATGGGCGTTGCGCATACGACATGTTGGCCAAAGCCAAAGCAAAGGCAAACATTTCGCACTCTCTTCTGGCTTTCCGGCTGACATACACTTATCGGTATGGTAACACCTTCCACCTTCTAGTGCCCACTGATCAATAAATAGTTTCCTTACAAGTGCGAGGCAAGCGGTAACGAGAAGTGAAGGAATTCGTCGTCGTTGGCTGGACATGAAATGACAAGATTAGATATCGCCTTGTTTCTTTTCTTCCCCCTACCGATTTCTGCGTCATTTACTAATTTATCACAATGATGTTTTGTATTATATGCTGTGTAAACTAACCTTCTTATGGGTGAAAGAGTTGAAACTTCTTGGAAAACTCCTCTGCTTTCAATTGAATTTCATATTACGTATACGCCTACGTTTTGATAAAGCACTTAACTCGGGCATATATAGTATAGAGTTTGCTATATATATATAATCAGCTCGGGATGAGGGGCTTATCAGACACACAGACACACAAATGCTTCACTTTTCTTGGGCCTCTCACACTTTTTAGCTAGTATTTGCAGGACTTTTACTTTTACTTTTATGCTTAATTTTTCTTTTTAGCTTTTCCACTTTTCACTCACTGGACTGACTGACTGAACTATTATTGTGTTTCACTCTGTCGCTGGTCGTTTCTATTTATTTGTGCAATACTGATAACAAAGAGAGTTCGTTTAATTGTTCGTTAATAGGCAAAAAACCCACGATTCTTTGCTCATTGATTTCGTTCGATACTCGTCGTTGCGGCGAGAGTTATTATTATTGTTATTATTATTATAAAAGGCGATTTGTATTATTTCTTTTTCGACGGCACACACGCTAGCAGACTAGGAATACAGCAAATTATTTCCGCCTCGGCTGACTGTTTTTGCTTATAGTATTTCTTGAATCTCTTAGCGCGTCGCTGGTTCGTTCGTTTCGTTAACTAAAATAAAAATGAGCGTTGAGCACGAAATTTCTAGCTACTCGGGCACCGAGCGTGGGAGCTTCAAAGTGAAGAGCTTTCAGCGCTGTCGCGTCGCTGTCGGCGTCACTTTAAAGTGCGATCGACAAGAGATACACTCGACGAAAGAGCCACTGAAGAGATGATATATAAAATTCATCGTGAAGTAAAAGATATTTTTGAATTTGTTATAAACCAAACTAAATAACCAGTGGGATTTTCTATGAATTTTTAATATAGTTTCAAGAAGAGAAAGAAGAAGAGAAATGCATGCTGCGGCTATTTGCCTTGGCTTGGGCCAACATGTCGTATGCGTAATGCCTTGCAATGGCTAGATATGAGGAAATTAGTTCACATTTTTAGGTATATGTGATCAAAAATAAATAAATAAATAAAAACATTTTCAGAGATCAAGAAGAAAAAAATACAAACTCGCGGATCAGAGATGTTGTAAAATAAGTAATTATATTATATTTTAGGTAAAAAGATTTAAATTAATCAAAATATTAAAGTTTCATCATAAGATACATTTAATACTGAACAGTAAAACTATAACTATATTTTCCCTATTTTTCCGATATGATCCCAACCAGTTTTGAGTTTACAGATTAAAGAAATTATATAAAGATTGATAAGATATATTATTTAAGAAAGGAAGGTCTTAATTAATATTATTGCTTATTAAAATTTTGCTCTAATTTTAAACCTACTTTAAAATGGGTTTATTTAACTTAAAGCTTGTTTTCAATATATTTTTCTCAGTGTAAAAGAGAGATAGTGAGAGCAAAAGCAAAAGACAACCGAGCTGCTAAATGGCAACACATGGAGGTGCCTGCTCTGGGTGTGTTGCGTATCTGTGTGAGGAATTCTAGGAAATCAAATTGTAAATACAAGTCGGGGAGGCTCTCGGCTCTCTCCCTCTGCCATAACTTTTGCAAGTGTTACTGGTGTGTGGATGTTTTTTTTTTTGCTTTGTAGCTGTGTTTCCCTTCGCTTAATCTTTAATTTATGCCGTGAATAATTTGCATTTCCATAATTCAGCTGCTAAGTCGGGCTGCGTTCACGTTTTTGTCTAAGCTTTTCAAGCTTTAGCTTCTCTAATTAACGAGTTCTCCGGCCTGCGGTCGATTTGTGGTTTATTTCTGTTCGATTTTCTGATTCGAGCTTGTTGAGGATTGTATTTTGAAGATTGTATCTCGTTCTGCTCATTTCAATTTGCGTTGTTTACTTTTCTGATTACCGAGGGGCCTGAGTGAGACGAAGAGCTTTGTTTTGTTTTCACTTAATATTTGAATAATAGGGTGTTAATCTGTTCATAATTATTCAGCAAATTTACTTTGCTTTTATAATATTTTAATGAATATTGAAGCTGTTTTTTTTTAATAGATATAAATGAGTTTTAAATGGTCTAAAAAATATTGAATATTAAGAGTGGTTTTTTATGTGACCTGTTCTGGTCCCATTTAAATTTTTTTTAGATCTGATTCAGTTTAAAATAGTATTCTAGGTAAGTAATATTCCAGGAAAGTGTTTTGGTATTTTTTATTTTTATTACAACTTTAATTATTCTTAAACCGCAATTATTCATTATTCAGCTCTTAAAACCATCTTAACAAAAACAGACGTATTAAACAGATATATATATATATATATTAATCCTCTTTTAATTACTTAATCTGTTTATTATTTAATTATTCTTCTAATAAAGTTATTTGCTTGATTTATTCTGGTTTAAACCCATTTATTATGGATTTACTATCTACCTATAAATATCACCTCGTCATTATACTCTTTTCGTTGGGTTTACCTCAACAATTTCTGCGAATGGGGAAATCATATCGCTAAATTGGTTTGCTAACCCCACTAAAATAAAGCCTCTTTTTCACCAGAAAACAAAAATTGTCATCGCTTACCCGAATCATTGGCAAGAAGCAATGAAAACACAAAAACCAGCGATTCGCCGAAGCAATACGTTAGGTAATTTGTGATTTTTATTCCTCAGAACATGAATGAATATATTTTTCTTAATATATTCTATATAGGTTATAGCTTTGTGGGGTGAAAATCACATAACCATTAGATTGCCATGATGCTTGTTGAACTTGGACCACAAACAAAATAATAATCGCAACCAGGATGTAAGCAGATAATGCAAAAATGATGAGCACACAGTCAAAGTCAGCGAGGGAGCTGGGGAAAGGCGGAGGAGTGGTCGGAACCGGAGGCGGGCCGGAATCAGAGGCACCGGCAACGCCGCCGGCCGACTGTGGCTGACGTAGAATTCAATGGCGACGAAGTGTGCCGGCAACTGCCGGCAAGTGACTCAGCCTCCCCATTTAAAGCGAGTCAATAAGACGCGGCAAGAGGAAGACAGTGGCGAATGCCTCTACCCAGTACTTCTTGATGTTTATGATGGGAATATTGGTTTAGGGATACAGTTTAATAACCAAGGAAATAGATAAAGCTAGAAGGTAAATAAGGGGTACGATATAATTTAATTTAAAAAGGAAGCTAAGGTACTGAGGAAGCTAAGGTACTGAGGAAGCTAAGGTACTGCGGAAGCTATGGTACTGAGGAAGCTGTTACATTTTCAATGTAAGAAAACCTACATATAAATGAGATCTGTCGCTAAAGAAAGATATATTTCTTGAACAAATAATTGTTATACTTTAAAATGTTTTATTATTATTTTAAAATCTTCTTTAATAAAAAGTTTACATAATATATCAAGCCAAAACACTATAGCATACTTCTTAGGTTTTCACAAACTTTATTTAACAAAAATTGGGATAAGATATTTATCTCTTAATGCTCCCTAAATAGCCACATGATATATATATTTTTTTTAATATAAAATATAATAAATATATATATTTAAAGCATTTTAAATTACTGAGTATTAATTTATTCCAAAACCTGACAAGCATCCCCCTTTCTCACGTGTTTCTGCTTTAAGAGATGTTCAACAAACAATTGCGTCCGTCTCTCAGACTCTTAACTAACGGGGGAAAATGTGTCATAAACGTATTACAAAAGCAAATTAGTTTTATGTGCACCTTGATTATGACCTGTCAAGTTCTAATTTAATAAATTAAGAGGTGGGGTAGATTCTGGATCTGGTCAGAGGCTATTTTCGACCAATGAATGAATAGTCAGCCTGCCCCTCAGGGCTACATAGGAGCAAAGAGTATAGAACTAAGCTCTTTGATATGAGTAAATTGAAACAGGTCAGCATTATTATCACACTCGACACACTCAATCAAATCAGCGACTATTTTTAAGAAACAAAAATTGCCCACTTTTGATGAACTGGCCACCCATCAAAATGTATGTCTCAGTATCTATTTTTAGGGGACGTCAGGCACACTTGACAAACTATCTGATTGGCAACTTCCTTATCAAAATATAAATGGGGAAAACTTGAAGATAAAAAAACGTGTGTGCCATGGCTATGCAAATTCCAGTGAAAACCCCAAATTGTATCTTATCTAACTGAAAATCGTAAAAAGGAGCATAAACAAGTTGTTAACAGGTCATTAAGAATCGGCACGTTTTCTTTTGTATTCTCCGCTTTATATATAATATTTGACTGAATTGTTCAGTCTCAAAGTGTGGCAAACAATAAATAAATTTGTGATGAATAAAATCGATTTTGTTGTTGTTTGTCCAACAGCCGCAATGTCGCCATCGAAGCCATAAAATTCCCAAGGGGCAGGTAATCTTATCAAGGGTAGAAGGGCACTGCTGCTGCGTTCCTTTATCAAGTGTTAACCTCTATACTTATCGGCTTGCGGAGCTGTTCCAGTACCACCAAAAGGTTGTCTCGATTAGGGGGTTCCTTACACCTTAAGTAATGCGTTAAAAATAGCGGCATTATGCCAGCCACGCCCGATTCCATACTGCTCAGTTACGATATCTGAACTGTGATGACCACAGCTGCGTCAGATTCTATTTTGTCTAATCGAGGCACTTGAGTTCTCGTGTGGATTCGATTTAAAATCTTTGTTCTATTTTGCTTTTTTTGTTAGCTATAATTTTCATTGAATGAATAAGTGTGGAGTGATAAGGGGTATATGCCAAAAACGCACAGCTTTTTTTTAATGGTAATGGGATGCTACTAAGCAACCTCAAACCTTGCCTAACAATATATTATTTAAGGTATTATTGTAAATGATATTTACTTTTATTTATATAGTTTTGAATCGAAACAAAATCTTTCTTATCTTTATAATTATAAAGTATACTTTAAACTCTTACCTGCTGTGATGTGGATGTGGACTGATGTGAGGTTTCCTTAAGACTACTGCATGAACTGGAGCTGGTGTTGATTTGCCTGCCATTTGCTGTGTTGGTGGCCACCACACCGCCTCCCCCACCGTTACCCACAGCCACTGCAGAACCATTTAAGGTCGTTGGCGTGACTGTGGTTGTTGTTGTGCTGCCACCACCACCCCCTATGGGCTGTGGTGATCCATTCTTCTTGTGGAAACTCTCGATTAGCGATGATGCCGGACTCAGCACCCCGCTGGGCGAACTATCCGAGAAGTCTGTCATCTGGGGGGAAAAAGAGGTAACAAGGGAATCATAAGACTTGTGAAAACTCACTTTAAAATGCAAGCTTATCAGTGAAAATAGGTGAGAAATTATTCCCTTATATGGCAATGAGTAACCCAAAGATATATGCATAATGAGACGTCAGCACTTAGCTCTCTCTCCCTCTGGGATTCCAGAGAAAAAATCTCGGTGATAAATGACAAACAAATAGAAAATGTGGATTCCCAACAATTAAGTATTTGCGGAATGAAGTATTCAAAACTCTCGTTTATATATGCTAAGCACGTGCCATTAAATAAGATTTATTGATTGCATTTATTCATGGGCCATAAAAAAAGAGATTCTTAGGAGCAAAAGTCATGTTTCTACAACTTAATTATAATTATTAATGCAAATAACTCCTATTACTAGTTGAAGAATTTATTAATTAAGATGTATACCTTTTTATAAACTAAAATATAACTGAATGTACGTATTATACTAACCAACTATAGCTTCCCCATATTGACTTTTCATTAACTCTCAGTCTGCAATCAATATATTGTTTACGCTTTTACCACTTTTTCTGTGCTCAGTTAATGCATCAGCTTTAGGTATTATCAACGGCGGCTGGTCATAAAAAACGCTTGAACAAGGCCGTGAAAATGATATGGTGAGATAAATATGCTTCCAGGCGGATTTCGGGGGCCGAACAACAAAAGGGAACAGCCGACCCCAGGCTCAGCATAGGATTCCGCGTTGATTTATATTCTTTGGCTTGCTTTTGCGTGTTGAGCAATTAAAAATTTGCATAAATACAATGCAGTGATTTATCCCCACTCGCTGGAAACGTAATTAATTTTTTCTGCAATACGATTTGTGAAATTCGATTTGGCGCGTGGGTCGTGTGTTTATTACCATTTAAATCAGTCAATATGGCTGATGGGAGATGGGGTGTGTGTGGGAAGGATCACAGACAATGCTTGGTAAATACAACAGTAGGGGTCAAAATAATAGAATGACTAACAGCTTATTAGCTTTGTGAATTAATGCTCCTACTCATTTATAAGTATTTCGCAATTTTAACTATGCTTCTTTTTTTAATATGCAAATTTGGCTTTGTTATAAGATGCCACACGAAATTGCTTACTCGTTTAAATATTTGCTTTTTTGCTAAAATTAATACTTTTTACATTATTGCATAAGCATTGGATGCATAGTTTTAAGCACTCCTTAATAAGGAGTCCTTATATGGTTATAAATAGATAGCTAATTCTATGAACCTGTATAATAAATTTTTTTATAAACATGTTAAAAACGAAGTTATATTGATTCAAATAAAAATAATTTTTGTTTAAGTATTTTGCAGGTAATAAAGCTAATACCGAATTTAAATTTCAGGTGAAATAAAAAATAAAACTTAAATTACCATAAATATTTTATATCTATTATTTTTCTCCAATTGTACTAAATAAACATTTAATGTTCGTCATCGCTTAATCAATATTTTGGCAAATTATACAAGTTTGATTTTTGTAGAAAAAGGAAAGAAAGAAAGCAAAAACCCAAAGACCGTTACCAAGCAACCCACAAAGCAGAAAGCTTTTCCGCCAAGCTTTTTCAACGATTTTCTCTAGCTTCCATATCTAACGCTGAAATGCCGCCGGTGGCCTCCAGCCCTGGAAAGACCCCCCCCACTTACAACACTGGTAACTGCGCAGGGCAGACCATGCCAGGGCTGCGGTAATAAATCAGCTGTAAGCTAGAGTAATTGCTCACTTTTTTGTTGTGGAAAAGAAAAAATCGCAGCTCTCGGGTGTTATCTTTTGTTTGTCCAATTTAATAACACTCCACCAGCGGAGAAGTGAGCAAAAGTGGGTGAAGAAACTCCGCATTGAAATATGGAGCGAGTGTGGACTTTCGGCTGCTGCCTTTTGCTGGCCGCTGGGATGGCGTCAGCATATGCCGACGTCACGACGCAAAAAAATTCCATGTTAGGCAGCAAGAAAACGCACAAAGAAACCTCTGCGGCGGACAGCTCCTCAGTGGCGGCAGCCGGTGGGCTGTCCAGCAATGGCGTGTGCTCTAGGATGCTGCGTCATGTCTTCGAGAACGCCACGCCGCGGGATGAGCAGCAGGCGGGCGTCTTCGAGGAGTACAAACCACAGCCAGACTCGGTGGAGCCGCTGGAAGAGGAGGCCTATCTGTGGAACTGCTTGCAGGCCTGCTGCGAGAAGCCCAAGAACGTGACCGCCGGCTCCTGCAACGTGGTGCTGGTGTTCAAGGGCAAATGCTACCACATCCGCTGCCAAAGCAACGAGGCCTGCCTGCCCAAGCAGCGGGTACGGCTGCCCAATGAGAAGGTGCAAATGGTACTGGTCAATCCCGTGGGCGAGGCCACCTGGCCGCAGCTTCTGAAGGCGGAGGCGGCCAAGCAGAATGCAGAGATTCTGCCCTACGACGAGGCGGCCCTGAATTTCTGGAAGCAGCCACGCCGATTGGGTTACTTGGCACGCAATCAGGTGGGTTTCCTTCAAGTATAAAAACATTTTGAGCAAAACTAGTGTAGGTCACATATCGACCAAACTTCATTTTGGAAGGGGAGACTCTTTATAGACCCTTCAGACCTTCTAAATACTCCTTTAAGCTAATACCTCTTCCTTTTAGGAAACCCCCGTTTACGAGGACGACGACTTCCCGTTGGCAGACAAGCGAATGAACCAATTGATCCTTCAGCCAGATGAAAACGATGTGCTGGCCAATGAAGAGCTCAACTTCTACGATCAAAACGCCAAGTTCACCGCCTGCGACCTGGAGACCCCGTGTCCGCCGCCTCAGCAATGCGTGCCCCTCCAGCCGAATGCGGTGCGGGGAGTGTGCTCCTGTCCCAATGGTTTCATTTGGAACAAGCAACGCAAGTGCGTGATGGCCGCCATTCCCTATAGCTCCTATTTGACCAGCAGTAACGAGGCAGTTCAGCAGGATGCAGTTGCGGCGGCGGCCAGTGAGAACAGCTCGCCCGAGGTAGCTGCTCCGCCAGCGAAAACTGAACAGAACAAGGATATTGTGGTGTCCGTGATGTCCAAGGAGGTTCGACTGCCCGAGCAGGAGGTGACACTCGCCGCATTCACGGTTCCCGATGAGCAGACCAGCGACACAAAGTACAAATATCTGTGGACTCTCATATCGCAACCCAAGGGACCGATGAATGGCACAATATCTGACCAAAGCAAGTCCAAGGTGAAGCTATCGAATCTCTCCGAGGGATTGTACACCTTTAAAGTGACCGTAACCGGGGACAATGGAACCTTTGGCGAAGCAACAGCGAATGTTACGGTGCTGCCAGAAAACCGAATTAACCAGCCCCCACAGGTAATCATCTCGCCCAGAGAGCAGATCATCCGACAGCCCACCACGAACGCCATATTGGACGGTAGCACCAGCACGGACGACGACAAGATCACCAACTGGCACTGGGAGGTGATCTCCGGTCCGATTGGCTACCAGCCAGTCCTGCCTGAGGTGAACACCCTTCAGCTGGACCTCACCTCGCCGGGAAACTACACCTTCAAGCTCACCGTGACGGACTCGAATAATATTACCAACTCGACCACGGCCACGATAGCAGTCCTCAAGGAAACCGACTATGCCCCGGTGGCCAATGCCGGAGACGCCGTCATCTTGTATCTACCAAACAATAATGTCACCTTGAACGGAACTGCCAGCTCGGATGATCACGAAATTGTGGCCTGGGAGTGGACCAAGGATGCCAGCGATGAGGCCAAGGCTGTGGATATGCAGAACACGAGAACTCCGTACGTTCAACTCTCCAATTTAGAGGAAGGCATGTACACCTTTGTGCTCAAGGTGACCGATGGCAGTGGACAGTCCAGCACGGCCAAGGTGCATGTCTTCGTGAAGCCTCCGACGAATTCGCCGCCAATTGCCGAGGCTGGCACAAACACAGTGAGTTAACGTACAGTGGGAACGTACAGATCAGATTTAAGGTTTTATTTCCCCTTGTAGACCACCAGTTTGCCCATCAATTGGGTGCTGCTTAATGGTTCCGAGTCCAAGGATGACATTGGTATTAAGACCTACCAATGGAGGCAGCTGAGCGGGCCCAATAATGCAGTCATCCTGATGTCCAACTCATCGGTAAGCTAGCTCTCAAATTTGCTAATACAATATTAATTAATTTGCCACTGCAATCCACAGATTGCCAATGCCACCTCTCTGACGTTGGGTCTCTATGAGTTCGAGTTGAGTGTAGCTGATGAGAATAACAATACGGCCACGGACACCACCTGGGTGAAGATTGTGCAGGGTAAGGACAAACCACATTACTTGCTTTTCAAATACTTAAATAATAATATTTCCCTAACCAGAACGCAATGCCGCACCCGTGGCCAATGCTGGTGGAGATCATAGCATCACATTGCCCGCCACAGCCATCTATTTCAATGGCTCCAAGTCCTGGGATGATCTGGCGGTGGTCAAATACGTTTGGACACGTGAAGACAACAGCTTGGCAGCCGGCGTTGTTGCGGCGGACACCGATAAGCAACCCGTGATGATAGTAAGCTAAAAGTTCGTCCTAATCCAATTGATATTTATCTGATTTACTTTTTTCCGTAGCTAACAAATCTAGTTCAAGGACGCTACGTCTTCAAGCTGACAGTGAGCGATGATCAGGGCCTGACTAGTTCGGATACTGTTAGCGTGAACGTCCATCCCGATCCGTTGTTGATCCACCTGGTGCAAATGACCCTGCCCATGGGCGTTTCAGTGCTCGCCCAATCCGAGCTCGATTCGGTGGTTCAAAAGCTGCAACTGCTGCTGGGCGATGAGAACAAAATCCAGGTCAGAGAGCTTAAGTACGATCTCCACACGGATGCGGCTGTTTTGGTCTTCTATGTGAACGATGGCCAGGGAAAGCCCCTCAATGGCCTGCATGTGGAGCGACAGTTAAGGGCTCAACTCCAGAAGGATGCCTCAATACTGGGAGCCCTCTTTGTGGATATTCGCACCACTGTTTGCCAGAACGACTGCTCCGGGCACGGCAGCTGCAATCCTACAACGAGAGCCTGTATATGCGAGGCATTTTGGATGCCCTCGGCGGGTTACTTCTTCAGCAATCAGGAGGCCAATTGTGGTAAGTAAGCTGGAGAACATTTTGAGTCAGAAATTAGCTAACTACTTAATATTTATTACTATCATTCAGATTGGTCCATATTGTACGTGTTTGTTGGCGTAATTGTGAGCTGTCTGCTGCTCTCGGGAGTATTCTGGGGCATTGCCTGTGCGTGCAGGCAGTCGAAGAAGCCACGTCTTCGCCAGAAAGTGCAGAAATATGCACTGATAGGCAACCAGGATGAAGAGGCAGCCAGCTGTAAGTCAATTAGCAGTGAAAACTTGATCTATAGACTAACCATTTACATGGGTTTCCCCTCTTAGATTCGCGCAACACTTCCCTGACCGAATCGGAGACGGATTCCGACGTCCTGTTCGAAACACGCACAAAGTCTAATGGAAGTCTGGGCAAGCATAGGTCGCACAATCACCACGGAGGACATGGAAGCAGCGGTGGCAGTGGCGGCTCCTCTGGCCGCGATGGTCACAAGTTAATGGCTCAAAAGCTGGGCCGCAAGATCAAGGCATAAACTTAAGCAAAACGAATATATGTGTGTGTTAGTCGATCTACTATACACAGGGATGGGCCCATTAATCGCTGTAGAATTCAGAGCGATTCAATTTGGAATCCTTGACATTTTTGTGCCATCCCTGGACAGTGTGCGTGTGTGATATCTATTTGTATTTTCTATATATATACAGGGTGACAATAAATAACCCGGACAATGTTTGAAGCTATCGATCTTAAACTTGCTAAGAGGCAACCCTGGCACGAATGCATTTATCGATAGTTTGCTTTTTTCTGTGACCAATTCATTTACATATTGGGGATTCCCACCAATATTATATTTGTTTCAAGATGTCTAGCAATCGTTGTGCAATTTTAAAACTGTTCCAGCAAGGAAATCGCCAATGCGACATTGTTCGTTTGCTTGGCATATCAAAGCAAACGGTATCTGACGCTATCCGGCGATTTAATGAGCTTGGCCATGAAGGTGATCGTCCCGGACGAGGCAGACCATGCACCGCCAACACTTCAAGAATTCGCCAGATCGTGAAAAAGCGGATCACCCGGAATTGCAGAGTCTCGATCAGAAAAATAGCCCGGGAAATCGGAGTGAATCGAGAGAGTGTTCGGTTAATTGCCAAAAATGAGCTTAACCTCAAGCCCTACAAGCTCCAAAGAGTCCAACTTCTTACGGATGACAATAAGCGCGTGAGACTCCAAAGATGCCGTCAGCTGATGCGTCGGGCCGCAGG